>JAODUD010000019.1:20352649-20392835 GCA_026784285.1 Stomatorhinus walkeri | reverse complement strand
ATGGGTTTAATTAAAATTCCCCCCCCCCCCCCCCCTCATATTATCCCTGGGGGGGCCTCAGCTAAGATCCATCCAGTGTCTGCTGCGTGATAATCTTCCCACAAGGATCACAAAATGTAATCTTAGCGCTTGAACATTGCGTCAACTAATTTCCTCCCCGCCTGTGCTTTCGGTGGCGTAAAGTGAATCAGAATGAGCAGAGAAGAAGGAAGCAATTTACATCCCTTCCGAAGGATGGACTCATCAGTCACGGCTGAACTCGGGTCCTGTGAACCTTGTTATTCATTAGGCCTTTGTTTTAATTGCTCGACATTAAACTGATAAAACGGCGACTTCAAAGCTGCTTCTGCATTTGAAACATCTGGAAAATGGATATTTGAATGTCTGTCTAAAGGGTATCGTGTTCCAAAAGAATTTTTTAAAATT
Source organism: Stomatorhinus walkeri (assembly GCA_026784285.1). NCBI lineage: Eukaryota > Metazoa > Chordata > Actinopteri > Osteoglossiformes > Mormyridae > Stomatorhinus > Stomatorhinus walkeri. The sequence continues at coordinate 20,392,409 of JAODUD010000019.1, read as the reverse complement.
GGACAGTCACACTGTTTATATACTCAGTATCTCATTAGGTTACAACTGCAAACTAAATCAAAAATCCTGCTCCACCAAAACAGCCAATTGTGTGCATGCAACTTAACATGAAGCATTCAGATACTCTGTGACTAGTGCATTAGAATGGCTGTGAAACCTGATCTAAGTCAGTTTGGAGGTGGTGAGATTGTTGATGCCAGACATGGTGGGTTCAGCATCCCAGCCACCTTCCTGGGACGTTACAGTGTCCAAATAATGGCTCAGTATAACAGTGTTTTGCAAAATGGCTTCTCTGAGCACATAACCTGTCTTCTTTCAAAGAGGGTCTGGAGGTAAAAGGAGGTTGCATCTGGTGCTAACCTTGGTGTACCTAACAAAGTGGCCTCTGAGTGCGTATGGGATACTTTGCATACTACATTTAGGGCACATTCTTGCAGTTGAATTGACACATCACTGCACACTCTCAGTTTCCACTGGAACCAAAACACGCCACCCTTTATCTCTGTTTTCCCGTAAAATATCAGCACAATGATTGCTCGCTAGGAAAAAAATGACCAGCTGCTTATGGTAGCGTGTGGCACAGTGGGCCAAGTCTCTGTGCCTGTGATCAGAAGGTCATGGGTTTAAGCCCAACCTGCACATCTGTGGGTTCTTGAGCATGACCCTTACAAGGCCAACGGCTCCCTGGATGCTGCTACAGGTGGCTGCCCATCTACATAGAACGTGCTGGAGGAGGTAGGAGGTGTAAAGAGAATTTCCCCATGGGGATCAATTGATTATCATTATTATTATTATTATTCATAAAAAGAGGAACATTATTGATCCCAGAAAAATATTTTGGTGCATCGAACAGCAAGTTATGCAAAGGACACAAAAAAATAAACGTATAATGCGAGATGAGAAATAATAATAATAATCAATAAGATGGCGTGCAAAGACAGTACACATACTGCAAACACATTTTAAAAAGAACCTACTACATAACCATAAAGTCTTAAAAAAGAATTTTAAGAAAGTAAATATAAGATAAAAAATAAATTGATGTAAGGTGAATGTGCAATTATACAGTATGTGCAAATAGATCGCACTTGATTTTCAGAAGTATGTATATGCACATATATGCGCACACATTTCTCGTAATCATGGGCATGCAAAAGGTGTTTGAAGCATTTGCAGAAATTGGGAACGGGGAGTTGAGAGCTGCGAGGAAGCTTCCGGAACTCGTGTGTGCGCAGAGGCATTTGAAGAACAGAGAGACGTGGCGGCTCTTTGATAAGGTGCGGCACCTTCAGAGATGGAACTTGGAGTCAGGCAATGGGCCTTGTGATTAGAAGTGCGGGGAATTCTCCCTGGGTTCCCCATTCTGCCGGAACGTTGCCTGTGTGAGCCGACACCTGTGATGCCGCCAGCGCGCCCCCCCGGCACTCGGGTGTCTCTGCGGGGGGGAGTCGGCTTTTCCATTACTCCTCTTGTGAGCAAGTGGAGGCTCCAGTCCAGGAAGGATCCAGAGTCAGAGCCGGCAGAGCGGCGTTCCGCCAAGGACTTGGGTGTCCTCTCCTTTCACCCTCAGAATCGCCCGTGTCACACCCGAATGCCAGTGCCTGCATGTTGGCCCAGGTGCAGGTAATACTTACATAAAGCCATGTTTTCAGCCGCACCAAGGGGAACTCGGTGCCTCACACCAAGTGTCAGGGGTTCTAATGACTGCCAGATTAAAGAACTGCTTCTTTACACAAACCATTCACATTTACTGCACCCGCATTTCACATCCATGGCCCCTGTACTTCAGGGCACTGTTACTGCACTTTATAAGTCACTTTGAAGTGTATAATTATTGCACAGTTCTGGATTGTCTTGTATTGTTATGTACCTTCTGTATTTTTTGCACTGTCTTGTATTGTTCTGCACTGTCTGTATTGTTTTCTGCTGTCTTATGTTGTTTTGTACCTTCTTGTATTTTTTTGCACTTTTTGTAGCCGAGTTCGGCAGAATGAGCAAGCATTTATATGCATCTGCTTTATCTAACTTGCTTGTATGATTGTGTGTGTGTGCCATCCAGCCTTGTGGCTTTTACTGTCTTCCACAGGCTCCTGGTCCACCTGCAGTCCTGACCAACATAAGGACTAACAAGTTGCATGGATGAATGTATTTCTTGCAAGATGATGACATACCTCAGGATTTATTTGTGAATTCATCAGGTAACAAAATCTACAGATGACAAAGAAAATGCTAATTTTGTGTGACAATATTGAACTTTGAAATTAAAAGCAAACTACGGTCCCTGGATTAAGAACATCCAACTTACTTGTCCTTAGGACCTGACAGCCATAAAGTGTATTATATAAAAAATACAATGATTAAGTCAAATTTGACATAAGCCGGATTTACCCCCCATACCATTCAATAAACTGTATATAAAAAAAAACCATAAACTAAAAATATACCATTAATACATACTAAAAACAAATATTAAACTAATTTAACTGAGGCCTTTATTCGAAGTGAATTTCAGTAAGAGGGCAGGGTTACTTTTTCTTTTAAGCGTATGCTCCCGGGGATTTGAACCCACAACCTTTGCATGCATCCAAGGCTGGATTTACATAAGTTGAGAGCTACTGTACCACTGTACCTTCACACGCATCCAAATGCTTCCAGCTACAGTGCACCAGTGCTGCTCCCATTAAACATGAAAGCTACAGACTCCTCATCCTGGCTTGTGCTGTTTGCATTCAAGCCTTTGGCTTCGTGTTCAGTGTCAAACCACTTCTGCTCATCTAAACAGCGTTGCTGTATATCAGTACTCTGCCTGAGTGCTTCCTGTTTAGGATTTGAGTGTAAATGCCCCCCCCCCCCCCTTCTTAATCCTAATGCGTTTGAAATGCAGTTGGAATTTATCACTTTTTGTTTTCTCATTAAACTGTGCCTTCACTGCACATTAAGTAAAAATATTTCACCTCCTTCTGCTGACAGGTCGAGATTGAAGGCACCCCCACCGGGGGGCCTAACAGAGAGTAAAGGAGATATGATCACATGGTCATAAACCTGGGAGAGCATTTCACGGGGTAAAGGATGCAGCATTGCATCTTGGGTATAGATCCCACAAACATTAAACATTAATTGTGTGGCTGTGCCAGGTTGTGTTTGTGCTGTATGTGCTGCCCTGTATATGTTTGTGTACACATATTCATGCATTTCTCCTGGTGCTCTCCCTAGGGTGGTATGTAACACAATAGGCTGAGATGTCATGGGTTCAAGTCCTGTCAGTAGAGTGATTTCATTACTGGGACCCCAGCAAGCTCTTTAACCTCCAGTTGCTCCAGGGACTGGCTGACTTTGCTGTCTAAAGGAATGCATGTGTCTTAGGTTAGAAGCATCTGCTGAATAAGTGAAATGAACCCCTGGAATCATGATGCGTGACACCCGGCGGGTGGCCGCCAGCTCCCTCATGTCCCCGCAGCCCAGGTCCCTTTTAATACGCCGTCGATACACAGTGCCGTGTATGGAAACAAAAGCTGCTCTCGTGGTGAAGGACGCCCTGGAGACGCTCTGGAGGTGTGGCTGCGGTCGGGCTAAATTTAGATCCTCTTGAGCAAGGAGCTGTGCAGTGCATACCAAGACGGGCCATCCGGCTGGGCGGTCTGGGGAAAAGGTGGGTGGTCTAGGCGTGGAGGGGGGCAGGGGAACCCTCATGCGGTCTGCACAGCGACCGCACTTTTTCTCTTACCATTTTTCTTAACCTTGCTGTCGTGTTGTCGTTTGTAAGCTTAAAATGTATAAAAGCACCGCATAGGTTTGTGTACTGTATCAAGGCTTTTTGACTTTGTCAGGAATCTCTATTTAAACAAAATTAATTAAAACAAAATCAAGGCAAGGCATGCCCATGCATGTCAGGTAAGATAATACCAATTCAGTTTATTTATATAATTCTGCTAAGGTTTATTTTATCATAATTTTTTTTTATTGAAAATGAGAGGTATGCTGACAAACGGAAGGTCCCGAAAGCCACACCAAAAATATTAAAACCAGTCTTTTCATGGATAAGGAAGCCTAACAAGGTGACCAAGAGGTAAGAAAGAAATTGAATGATAAATAATTTTTCAGGGTGTTTTATGGCTGATTTAAGACATGGGTCGGCACCAATCCGTTTAACATAAAAGATAGGAACAGAAAACTAACACAGGACAAAGGTCTTACATGCGTGTCGCGTTACACTACGGTAAGAATTTAATTGGTGAACAAGCGTGTCAGCCATTGTGTTTTCACGACGTCGTGTTGTGTGTGCAGACGCCCATAGGCTTGTCCCTGGTGAGGTCACACTGCCTTTGGCCTCTGCTGAGTGCTGGAAACAGGCTCATGCAAGCAATCAGCCTCTGATAAAAACCTGACGGCATTCTAGGAGTTTGGGACCGTTTTACTGGAGGATAACAGAACTTCTGTACAAATATTCTATTGTTCTTATTAACGTTTGTCTTTATTTTTATTCTGAATCACTGCACATATTTCATACTCCCATGTGGTGCAGCGTATTTAGCTACTGGCTGAAGGAAACTGATTTTGGTATGACAGTCTCATGCATTTCTAATGGACATTAAAGTCATCCACTCTGGCTCCTTTCTCAATGCCTGTAATGTCATGAATATCATTCGTCACCCAAATGCATTAAAATGATACACGCTGAGTCCCGTCATGCCTTGTGATCCAGTCTCGATTGCCTTGGACTGGCATCAGAAGAGTGTTTTAACTGTTAGCAAAATGCAGCCCCTCTAGTCCTGCATGACACTGCGTGGGGTGCAGTAGGGGCCTCTTCACCCACTTGCGCTTTGGGGCTGAAATATACAAAACCGTATACTTGTTTGCTATGCAGTAGGTGAAATATAGTATGTGAAGTACGCAGTATGTCCAATCCTCAGTATGGATGAGATAGTAGGGGACCGGTAGCCAGATGACATACTAGATTTTTTGAACACCCATGTGCAACTGATGAATGATACGCTATCCCACAAAACAAGTTTTAAGCAGTTTTTGACTATTTTACAGGGGTTAAGCTACGTCATTGGTACACATCCGAGTGAGATAATGTGCAATAGGGGGACTGTAGTGATTCAGAATGCATGTCGTTCTCATGCATACGGACAGTAGTATGTACTATGCTAATGGTCAAGCAGGAGACTGTGGTAAAATGAATACCTGCAGTGCTAGAGAAAATCTTACTTCGATATGTTTTCATTTTATATTGCTGCCATTGTGTTTCATATTGCAATGGATTTGAGAGGTTAGTCTTTTGCCTTTGGTGTGCCGTGTAACACTACACTTAAGGCTGGAGTACTGAGTCAATCTGATCAGTCGACTGCCCACAATCCCAAGCTCATGCTTGCTAATCCCGCTTTGTCGAGTTTGCCACTTCCCGCCTTTGATCTCCTCATCACTTTCCCCAGCTCCGGCCTGCCCTGCTATTCCACAGGTGATCTTCCCCTCGCGCTACAGAAGACGCCCTCCAGTGAGGTCCTAAGCCCTGCACGCACTCTGGGCCTGACACGCCGATCTCTGTGCTTCAGAAGCCTGCATCTCCCTGCATTGGGTGCTTGAGTTTGACTGACCCCAGGCATTAGCTACCTTCACTGTCTTCCTTTATGCTTCAGCAAAAAGGCCCTCAGCCTCCTGCAGTCTGAACATCCACGGTATCAAGGCCTTTCCAACAGACTCTGCTTTTAGATCTCTATCTTCAGGCACCTGCCATGCAGAAAAACGGCGGCACTGAGCGGCACATTGTTGTGTGGGGGACGGCAATTGCTGCCACCTTTGTGCATTTCGCATCATCTTCTGCCTGTTAGTGCAGGAAGCCCAGAGCATGCAGGGCCCATAGTAGGAAGAAGTTACCCAACTGGAATATCTCCTTTACCCGTATTTTAAAAATGGGAATTTTACCCTAGGAAATGACGAGGTTATGACATCATTACCTGATTGCTATCTGTGAAACCAAGACATTTCGTTTTTTGTTGCTTTTAAAAAGAAGTAACCCTAATGTCGGGCATCACCCTCGGAAAAGAATTTAAGGCCTGTGCAATGAAAATTAAATGATCTATGCTTACTTAATAAAAAACTAACTGTAATTTGGTGTGAAATGCTTCCACTATAAACATGAGTCCGCATTTGAAGTGGCAGACATAAAGCAGCAATTTTACAGATTTAATAAAGTTCAGAATTCCAGGCTCAGTGCTGAAAATCTGTTTACAATTGACAGGAATGGACAATGTACTGGTCAGTGTCAGTCATCCCATTAGGCGGCAGGTGGCCGCAGGGGACCTGAGGGGGTGCTGAAAGAGCAAGTCGATTTCACTTTTTTTTCACATGGTGGGCGCTAGAGGTCAAGCGTGCATAAGGTGTCACATCAGCCTTGACTGGCACTGTTACTGGTCCTTTGATCATCAGATATGACTGTAGTAAAAATGACAAAAAAACTATGTCACAAGGTCAGAGGTTATGGCTGTGACCTCATCTACTGTAGGGTTTAGATTAGAAGTTTTTGACAAGCTGGATGGTTCCCTGGTCTCCTGCTTCACCCAGGACAATGACTGATACAAAGTTCAAGCTTCCATGGGCCCTGGCGCCTTCGGGGCACCTTTGGAGCTGCGGGATGAAGGGCAGCTGTCTTGCTTGTCGACATGTCCGGTGCGGGTGACAGGGACCTTTGGCCTTCCGGCTGGGCGTCTTGTGGCTTCCGGTGACCTGGCCTGGTACGAGCTTCAGCGTAACCCGAGCCTTTTGTCAACAGGGAGGTTCTCTAAATCATCAACACTCCTGCTCTCCTTGGCACGTAACCTGACCAGGCATGGAATGTTCTACCATCTGGTCCATTCCTCTAGCAAGTTGTTTCTGTGGCCAATTATAAACAAAATCCTATTGTTTATTAAGATGATATTTTCTTCCTTTTTTAATGAAACACATTTAATTCTGCAGTATAGGTTTGTGACACTGGGGTTTTACTGGATTACGGATGGAATCTAATACTCTGTTGTACGGGGGGCAGCCCTGATCCTGGAGTGCTGACATCCAGCAGGTTGTTCATCCTACCTGGTCTCTGATGAGATAGAAAATCATGGTAGGATAGAAAACGTGCTGGATAGCGGGTCTCCGGGTTCAGGGTCACCTGCCCCTATTACCGTGTTGACCTAAAAAAGACTTTTTTTTTTGTCAAAATACTTCCAAACTAGTGGTGTTGTCTTATATTTGGGGTCAGGACAAAATAGGGAATAGATGGCACCAAATACAATATATATAACTTTTTATATGTTCTTGTCAAATAAAATTGCTTCTATTTATGATAGATATATAACCAGGCTTGTCTTATATTCCGGCCAATAACAGTGTGTTGGAGCAGAGGATTCCAATGCAAGATTGTGCAGATAACCTGAACATCAAAATCTTGAAATGAAAGTCAGCTCTACCCCAAAAACAAATACCAACCAGATGTGTTTCATTAATTCCATGTAGTGTAAAAGCTTAATGACTGATTATTTATGAGGTATCAGAGGAAGTTTGTTACGGCATGCAACCAGCTTCTGGATTCATATTGGCTCTCATGCTGGGCAGTGAGAACCACCTCATGCTCAGTCACATGGGGCTTAGCCCGGTCAAGGGGGGGGGGGGGGTGTGATCCTCTGAGCCATAAAATCAGAGCCCATGGACACCATCCCAAGAACCTGACAGCTTGGTGTGACCCATGGTGATAACACAGTCAGCCAGAAGAACAGAACAGCACCAGTGATGAGAGTTGGCGGCAGGACAGACAGGCCCAATGCAAACGAAATAATAACTTTGTTTTGCCAGAGATATTTCTATTATGTCGCTATGACCAAGGTAGCTGCTTCTGCGCTGCGATTGGTCACAGCTTCGCTTCCGTAACACAGGTGTAGCCTGCATGAGTAGCCCTGCGCCCCTTCAGACCACACCCAGCTGTTTGGTAGGTATATTATGAATTAAAGTAAGATTCAACCCAAACTGAATTTCATTTAATCACTACTCCATTTCCCTGCATAGCCAAAGGAGACTGATTTATCTGCACTGACATCATATGTAATGTACCAGGTCAATTACCAGGTGTGAATCTGAGCTAGAACCTAGTATTTTTATATCTGTGTATTCTTGAAAAGCACATTAGTTTGTGTCAAAGCTTGGGAATGCTTGAATATCCGCCATGTTATTTTATAACTTCACAAACATGGCTTCTGCAGAAAATCACCTGACACGCCCCTCCCAGCAGAGTAATCACCTGACACGCCCTCCCAGCAGAGTAATCACCTGACACACCTTCCCAGCAGAGTAATGTTTTTGGGTCTTGCGGACAGATGAGGAACTACCCAGTCAGTCATAATCATGGTGGAATGGAATACCTTTGAAGTATGCTGTGATAGTGATGCTGGATGCGAATGCTATGGTTTTGGTAAAGACCGGCACCTCAGTCATCAGCAAAGACATCCCACTGAATACAGCATTGCTAATTATGGTTTCCATAATCATCCAAACAGGAGACTCATGCTGTATACTGTAATTTCTAATGTATATTGGGAGATTTTTGAGAGCATTTATTTCTTATGGTGCTATGTGGTGTGTCTATTGCCTGCCCGTGGGAGGCACTGAGTGATGCACGGTAGGTATTCAAGGGCATGAAGAGTAGCACTGAGTTCAATGCTGGCCTGTGAGATTAATCCATTTAATTAAAACGTACCACACTATGAGAAGAACTGATAAATGATGAAGGAGTGAGAATGAGACATCCGACCTCAAGCCTGCTTTGTGACACTCCCACCCTGACCCCCTGGCCCCCTGCTGGACAGCACATGGCTGCGGGTGTCGAGACTCCACTGGATGAGGGGGACATGCTGCCCTGGGGCCCCGGCGGCTGGAAGTACAGTGTCAGGAGCTTGTCAGTCCAGGGCTGAGTACAGGCTGATTTTGTGCCCCCGAGCCTCACTGACAAGACGGGCCTCCGGAGGCAGGAGACCACGGAACAGGATGAGGAGACTGTAAACGCACAAAATGGAAAAAGGGCAGTGGGTGACGAAAGAAGAAGCTGCGTCCAGATACTGGACCTAGAGATTAAATTCACCGAAATCTCTTTTTGTTGTCTAGGCATGATTCTTCAAAACCCCCTATATAATCTTAGCCAGACCCACACAAGGACATGACTGGACCCCAAAAAATTCCACCATATGTCCCCCGCTAGCATGTCTCATGGGACCTCCCAGTGTCTGGGACCCTGAAAGTCTTCCCCTTTCTCCCTCCTATATGGATAAACATGACTGTAAGCTTAAACTGGGATCCTCAATTCTGCTCTTGGAGGACCAGCTATCCCTCTGTGCCTGCATACAATTCTTCACTCCTTTTCAGCTACTAAAGCTGAATCACTTATTTCAGCGTTCTCTGGTGGACCTTTCTGAAGCACAACAGGTCTGTTGTCATTGGCTCAGAAGCTAATGTTATCATAGGGACGCATGTGATAAAAGTGTAATAATTACCTCAGATTACAACATGGAGCCCAATGAGCGAATTTATTTTGGGCAATTTCCATGTGTATCTGCTTCACTGATAGGCCCACTGGATTAATTAGACTTAGTCTCTGCTAATTAAAGTGAATGACATAGTGAGTATATGAGAAAATACGAGTTATCAGAGTTAGTTCAGGTATATAGACCCCAAACTCCAATAAATCCATAATGTGAGCCGTTCATCATGCCTAAACTATTTGACCTCTTTGTCATTGACTTGGGAACTATTTGTAGAGGATAAATATAAATCCTATTATAACTTCCATCGAATTACTTCATAATACAAACACCCAACAGCTACTTAAATCTATTTTATTTGCATTATAAGACCTTTCACATTTTTCTAAGGCTCAGGTGCAAATTAAGATCGACTGCGTAACTCTGAAAAGATAGTCATTTTGATGCGCTCTGTTCCGAGGAAACAGCTATAGATTGGACCGAAGGGAAATCGGAAATAGATCTTTGTAACCTCTTAAAAATAATTACTTTTTAATGATCGCATTCTAACCGTCAAGGGAATGAGAAAAACAAGCACTTTCATACTTGGGAGAAAATAAGTCCATAGACTAGAGTCCAATTAAATGCAGATATGGCAATATGATTTTTATTTCCAGTGAAAGTCATTGCAAGTGCATAGATAACTAAGCTCCCCGACAATTACTAATCATAATAACTTATATAGAGGGTGCTTAGAGAGACTGTGCTGCATGGCATAATCAAACGACTGTAAAACGAAATCTTTCTGCCCCTCTGCTTGTGACATCACATCTTGATCTCGAACGATCCTCGGAATCTGCTCTTCCAACTCCTAGTCCCTAAAGGCCGCCGCTCCCACCCGCCGCATGTTATCCCGTCCGCCTGCGCGAGGTCGCATTTGAAAGTCTCCACGTCGCACGGCCCACCGACCGCGTGCGGCGTCTGCCTGCGCTTCCCGCGTGCATGCGCGCATGCCAGTGAGTCAGCTCGAGAGGGGAGAGCGCGAGAGAAAAGAGAAGGAGAGAGAGAGAGAGAGGGAAGGTAGCGGGCGCGAGGGGAGAGCGGAGGAGCGCGAGCGAGCGACACAGCGCTATGAAATTCTTCTGTGCGTTTAGCCTGCTGCTGCTCTTCCCGGCGCTGAGCCTCAACAGCAGGTGAGTGGGGCGAAAAGAGAGCGCTTCTTATTCTGCCTTACAAAGTCTCCTGGGGAGGGACGACGTGAAAAAACTGCCGAGTTAAGCGATAGAAAGACTACTCTTCTTCGGCCACGGGTTGAGTCAGTCAGACCGAGTCGCTTCAGCTCTTCGCGCCGCGGCGGGCGGAGCGGGGCTGCGGCGTAGAAAGACGCGCTGCTGCCGTTAACTTTTTTTTGTTCCTCTTTTCTGGCCGTCGCGGGTGTAGCTCCGCGGCTAGACTCCCGCACCTGAGGCGGTTCCAAAGCATCCGAGCCGAGAGGTGACAGGGTGAGGTGATGGGATGATAAATAAAAAAACGCACCCGGGCAGGCGAGAGGAGCTCACGTGCCAGCGGTGCTGAATGAGCGCCTTTGTCCCTTGCAGGAAAAAAAAAATAAGACCACGCCGGGTTGTGCTTTCTAGGTACAGTGATGCCGTAATAACAAAAGACTACGGAAACAATTCCTGAAAGAGTGAGAGGGAGGGTGCCCTCCGCCCTATGCTTCACCCACTTTGCGGAATCTTGCCCGGCCCGTTTGCTAGGGTCCCGTCTGCTTTGGCCGGGGGGGGGGTCTCTCCGCACAGAACCTCATTATACGGGATGCAGAAGTGCATTTTCCAGCTGCTGTCGCGCTTTGCATCAGAAAAGACAGCGTCGATCACGGCCAGTTCGCGTGTGCACTGATGTCTGTATCGTCCGTCGCCGCAGCTGGACCGCGATGCACAAGTCTACCCTGCTCCGATCGGTTCCCTGGTGTCTGGCAGCCCTACTATTAATACGTTTAAAAAGTGTGCTTTCCCTACCCTTGAAGCCAGCCGACAACAATCAGTGGTTGAACCCATGGTTTAACTTGTGTGAGACAGCGCCCCGATCTGTAGCATAGCTGCAGAGTACTTGCCGGGAGCCAGGCTGCGTGATCCGAGACGGCAGAAGAAGACGAACCCCTCTTTTGCTTTTATGGTGCATGTATATGTGCACCGAAGTCCCTACAGCAGTTAATACAATTTTCAGCGTGGTATATAACTGCCTTAGTAATGTGGGAATATAGCCTAATAAAATCTAACTTTAAATGTGACACCGGGGTTTTCAGCACCGCGTTGAGGGTGCTTGTAATTATTAAACTTAACACTGTAGTTTAAACGTTGCACATATTCGATCAGACGCGAAAATGTGATTTTAAATAGATAGGTCGACAATAATGAATAAAGGGAAACATATCCACAGATACAGATGAACTGTTATATGGGACATTCTGGCAGAAATGTTTTCTCAAAGCCCGTGATTACTTTTGTCTTTTGTCACTAAGTGCTCGATGAATGACATTCGCAGACAGATTGACACCATCTGTAACATCGTTTCTGAGACATTGTATTTTCATGTTTGAACTACGGTGATTAAAATTACATAAATTAGTGCCTGTTTGATATGTGCTCTGTTCCATCTGTAGTATGTGATTTGTTTCCGTGACTTGGAAAAACTGCTAACAAAACTCTGAGAAAGAGATTTGTTAGAGTAATCATTCCATCGCGTTTTAATGATAACTTTTAATGACTGTTAAAATCGGCAGAGTACATTTTGCGGGATGGTTAGTTAGATATTATTGGTGAAACCATAAAGAAAAATCGATATGCATCATTATTCAAAATGTTCTGCGTATAGAAAATATAAGGTGGTGTATAAGCAGTAACATGATTTTAAGATCTGTTTGCTCCTAAGAAAGGGAAAATAGATTTTAATTCTAATCTTGTACACAATCTCGTTTGGGTAATTTCTGGAGTGCTGACAGGTACTGCATTTATATCGAACTGGTAAAATTCAGGCAATAATTTGAAATTAAAGGTGAAAAGAGGATAATGAGAAAGGAGAAGGCGTTAATTAAACAAAACAATTAGTTACGGTGTGGACTCTGTCCAGTGATGTCCGCTTCACACATTCCGCTTGGCATTTAAAAAAAAATTATAGTGCCAAGTAAGAACAGAGCCAAGCACATATGAAAACTTTGATTCCGCTTGGATTTGTTTGTTTTCCAATTACAATCAGAAATCGTGACCTGCGCGCTTCCTGTGTTTATGGAAATAACTACCATTTGGTAATCGAAAGTGACTAGTCTAGACTTCAAATATGCTAGAATTGTGATTTAGGATCCAAATTCAGTTAGACAACTACAAAATAAGATTATTATAGGAAAATGTGCAAATCCTGGCTAATTCCAAGATAAGTGTTCCATTCGTTACCCTAAGCCAAAAAGTACTGTTTTTTTACTTGCATATTATTATATATACTATATAATTTATGTTGTATAGGTTATATTCTCTAAATATAGTACAATATGTTTTTGGAAAATTTATCTTCCAAACACTTGTTGCAATGTAATGATTTGCTTTTTAAAACTCTCAACTGTATGGTGGCAAAGTCATGGAATAAACTATTTTAGTGTAGCTTACTATAAATGCTTTCTGAGTAATTCAATAGATTGTTCAATTTGCAATGGTACCGCAGGGATGGTTGTGCACATCAAGAAAAATGGTTACGTTCATGAATGTGTCAGATGCATATGCATGCTGGGTAAGAAGGTGCCAAGGATGTGGGTCTTCAGCAGGCATAGAGTTTTGGGGGATTCTCTGGCTGGGGCAGGCAGCTGCTGAAAACCCTACATCTACGTAATATTCTGAGCCAGGTGGCACTTTCGGGTGAAGTTCTCTCAGAGCCTTCAGCTCCTTTCTCACTTCTGCCCTTGCAGTCTCAGTGACTCTCAGTGTTTCTTTTCTTTCATTACCACATTTTCATTTTATCAGCCTCACTAGCTCATAATACGTCCCTGATGGTAACAGAAATGCCCAAAGGCACAACCCAGAAAACATTAAAAAAGATCGCAAGGGAGAGCTTGAGCTGTGAACAAAGTCAGTTGATGAGTAATTCAGAGGGGCATAAGAACATCACTTAAAACCTTGATAACCAAGTGGGGTGAGCTGTCCAATGTGCAGCTACTAATTTGTTTTATTTTGTGCTGATTTTATGCAGTGGAAGCTATAAAATGAGGCTCCTCCTTAAATCCTGAAGCCAGTTTGCGCTCTGTCAGACTGTGGTGGATGGACTGACACTAGAGGGCGTTCTCAACAGCATTGCAGCTTGATTGCTGATAGGTCATGGTAGATGAGAAAGTTTGAGGTGTGGAACTGAGTGAGGGGGGTGGGGGGTTTGCGCCCTTCAGCCAGTCAGTGCTGTTCAGTCGTCTTTACGCTCTGGCATAGTGCCCTACCGTTTCCCCTCAGAAATTTTATGTCAGCCCTATTTTTTTTTCTGGGCAGCTGTGTCAAAACTGATCTGCCCATAGTAGAAACCTGTACAACCAGAACAACGCTCTACATGATTTGGTTATTTTTATCACCCGAGTACCTTGTGTATTATCTGAACACAAGTCCTTACTCTTCTGGGCTGACATCCCGCTCTGTGTATGTGTGTGTGTGTGTGTGGTGAGTGGAGCACCCAGTACCAGCCACACTTCAGGATTATTGTGATATACACCATTGCTGACTGCTGGGGCATTATCTTATTGGCAGCTGTGCTCATAATTTTATTGTTTATTTATATGAGCGGGTGCGCTGTGACATCCTCAGAACCTTTTTTAACTTGTAGGAATTGTTCTCAATGTTGTGTCCTTAGTGTTGTATTTATTTTTCCATTCCTTTTCAGTCATCACGTAAGACTGTGATGGATTTGTATTTACAGTAGAAAAAATGTACTTGATCATATCACTGGCCTGTAAATATGCCCTTGGTGTTACGCGGTTCTCAGGTATCATCTGTAACACAGGAGAGGTTTTCCCTTTCACGAAGACAATGTTCTGCTGGTCGCCTGGTTAGGGCTGCAGTGGCCAACCTGTTTACCTGACTTACTGCAAATCTGTTCAAGGCAGCATTGTTTTACAAAGATGTATATCCTCAGGAGCATATACAGTTTAAGGTGGAGTGCGGTTTCATACATTGTTAACGATGAATTGCCTCTGTCCCTTTGTGTCTTGGAATAAATGTGTGCAGAGTTGCTGTGATGGGACAAGGTGAATTTGCTGAACATATAGGACTATAGCTATAAATATGGCAGGATTGTTCTCCACACTCCATTATGGTAATTCCCCCTTAGCAAATTACATCAAAAGTATCTTTAAGAATGAAATGTATTGTTAAGAAACCTAGCTTTTATTTCCATGCATATAAGTGGACTGTTATATGGAGTGTGCAGAGATCCTTTAAAGTGCTCTTATCAGATGTTAATAACTGACTAGAGTAATTTTTGAGTATTATTTTCACAGATGTGTGTTGCACTCATTTATCTGGGGGGGGGCTGGGTGGGGTGGGGAATGTGAAATTGGGGTGCGGGCTATGAAACTACGCCTAAGACTGACATATAGCTGTGTTACAGTGCTCGCTAGTTTCTCTGCACATCGTTTGAAACAAAACTCAGAGCTGAAACTAAAAGAAAACTTTGACAATCCCAGAAAACACACCTGATAAAATGTTATGTGAAATCTTGGCCAATAAATGTACAGCTTACAAGGCTGGAAATGGGAAGCTGATTTCACACAAAATTAGGTTTTAGTCATTCACTTTTCCAAGGGTGTAATCCATAAGAGTGAAATATGTCAGTGATATACGGCTTGAGAATTAACACATCTATGTGTGAATAATTGTGAATGATTTATGTGTTGTGGTCCATCTCTGAAGATTTATCTTCTTTTCATCTAATCATGCAATGAATTATATATCTTATCTTATTGGTCAGGAGTGGCCCTCCCACTGCATATGCCAGTGGTGTCACATGAGCTGTAAGTCACAGTGACCTGAACTTGAAATCCCTTTTCGGCCCCCATATTACCGACAACCGCCCCCCCCAAGGCATTCATGTGCCACCCTGCGCATTTTTCATCCAAATTGCCATTGTGATGTGATTTGCCTAAGATTTCCAGTCCTTACATCAGAAGCCCTCTACTAGAAGTCATTGGGAAAATCTGCCATCGAGCTGTTGCGACGTGGTCATGTGACGCCTTCTGTGGCATAATCTGACAGGCTGATCTCAAGGTTGTAGGACGTGTCAGTTATCTGACAGAGGCTGGCCTTTTGCCAGGGACCGGGTGTCCGCATGGTGGGATGCCCCATGCCCCCCCACCTGCCTTTTCCACCACTGCTGTGACACCATGGGATGGTAGCAGATGCTCCCTCTGTGCGGGCAGACGCCAGGCCCCGGTTACCAGGGGCTTCTTCCTCTCTCAGGTGCCTGCAGCCGCCCGCACGTAGTTGCAGGAGTTTGTGCTGTGTTCGAGAAGTGCCTCTTACTTTCTCTTTCCCAGTCCTTGTCCATCATGTTGCAGCACCCCTCAGCCTCTTAATCTTGGGTCCACAGTGACAGGCCAGGCTAGAGCAAGGCCGGAAGGATACTGTCTGGGCAGCAGGTGGTGTAGTGGTTTGACATTTATAAGCGTACGTTAACTCGCTCAAACAGCCAGGCTTTTGTACCGTTAAGTGGTATAAATCTGTAGGAGTGTCATACTGTAAGCTGTGTAAATCGCTTTGTGGCGGGCGATGAACAATGTGCCATTACTGTATGCCAAGTTTCCCGCCTCAGGAGCACGTGGATTGAGGTGACAGCTCTGACACTCCAGGGAGAACCGAAATTAGATGGAGGCCGTATCACCTGGCGCTGGGGTGATTTGCAGGTTGTCATGACAGGTTAAGGTGGCTGTACCCTGGGTGGCCTCCTGCTGGCTGTGTTCTCGGTACATGGTGCGTATTATGTGCATCTCCAGAAGGAGGCAATTCCCAGGCTTTTACCCCCAGAAATAAACAATAAGGCAAATGAGAGGGGCTGTAAATGAGGGTGGAGGCATAATGCCTGTGGCTTCTATTGCATCTTTCTCCTTTTATTTAAGAAATAAATTCATGAGCACATTAGGAACTTTGTTTAGTTTTTAAGCAGTGGACAGACGCAGTGCAAGCTGACTGCCGGCTATGGGTTCATTGCTTGCCTGTTGCATGTGGATGCGCTTATTTTTTGACAGCAGAACTGACAGCAGCTTCTTCCCCAATGCTTGGATTGTATGTTCTCATAAGGTGCCTAGTTTCTGCATTTTTTGTCAATGAAGGAACGGGAGAGGACATGCCGCAGAAAACGAAGGAGAGTCGACCGCAGGACTCACTGAACTGGCCCTCGGGACTGTAATGGGTGCCACTGTGATAAACTGCAAAGCGTTTTTCCCAAGCAGGATTCAAAATCAGACTCCTCTTTGTGTCACTCAGTGGAAAGGCTGTGGCAAAAGATGAGCTATAGAGACTTGCTGTTTGTGTTGGAGGTGGAGTTCAGTTACGATTCAAGGGGTTCAGATGCTGTGCATGTAGAGATGATAATTCCACAGCATGAATCCATTGCACTTTTCCATAATATTTCCAGTTTCAAAGAGGAATGTGGTGCATGAGATTTTTCTAATACTGGTTATGGCTGCTGGTGGCATGGTGGTCCAGTGGGCAGCGTGGATGCCTCCGGCTGCCACAGTTGGGGGTATGAATCGCTTCGCCATCTGTGTGGAGTTTGTTTAAATTTGTGCTAGTTTCCTCTCACAGTCTAAGGACGTTAGATATTTTGTTGCTTCTAAATTGCCCATAGTGTGTGTTCGTGTGTCCTTACCCAGGGTGGATTGGCTTACTCTCTAGTCTTGTGTCCTGTGCTTGGTAGGTTTGGTGGGCAGTGTGTGGTTCTGTGCCCCATAATTGGTAAGTTACTAAGTTCAAATCCCATGCCTTTCAGTGTGATGTCACCTTTGTGTCCCTGAGCAAGGCCCTTAATTTGCTCTGTCTGACCCTGCTCCCTGATGCTCCTTTGTACATAATTTTGGACAAGAGCATCTGCTAATAAATTAAACGCTTCCTGGGATTGGCTTCTTGGTAACACCATGACCATGTATTGGAGAAGTGAGGGGATGGATGGGTACAGGGTGGTTCATAAAACACCTCATATGATCCAATTTCGTCTAAGATCATGGTTTTTGTCCTTTGCACATGACCTGCCTGCCCTGGGGTATTTTATCTATTCTTTGGTATGACAGTTTGGACATTTTGGAAGTCTGGAAGATTTGCTGTATGGTTTGAGAGGCACTTGGTTCTGGCAGAGGCATTGGGCTAAGCAGAAGTATATAGATACTCTTCAGTTTTTTTGTGTTGTTTTGCGTGGTGTTCTGCAGTTCCACAAGTGAGGAAAAATGTGCAAGGTCAGAACTGGAAAATACACAATACAGCAGCAAAAACCATGAAATGCAATGGGAGTTTAAAAATATATTTTCATTTTCATTTTTACTTAAATTTATTTTAGTGATTTTTATTATTTTATTTCTTTGGGAAAGTCTGTGTCTTGTTATATATGGAAATAGTTTATTTCTCTCTCTGAAGTTTGAAGTGCAGGGATGCCCTTGTAGTGGTAGGTGAGATGAGGCACGTAAGAACACTTCCATCCCCCGCATCCTGACGAGTGCGGCAGGTGGTCATTGCGCACAGCACTCCTCAATACCACCATCCTCTTCATTTTCAGTCTTGTCTGATGAGGTGCGCAGCCCCACTAGCATTGATTAAAGGTGTGTGTATGGGGTGGGGGGGGAGTGTGTTTGCTTTAATGAATGCTGTTTTTCATCAGATTGCGACCGTGACCCCTTCTGCGATTGCTAACAAACCCCCCCCACCCCGCCCCCCCGACGTGGCATGGTGTCAGACCTGGGCTGAATGCTGGTAAGAAGCTCAGGGCCGAAAGCATTTAATGTGGGGTGATTTGTGCGGTCACCTTCAGTGATGTTTGTTCTCTGAAGCTCGCTGAAACTAACCCGACTGTCTCGGCAGGCCGTCCGTATTGCGGAGTGTGAGTGCGTCGCCGCGTTTGCTAGCTGCCATCAACTCCATGCCATCCTACGGGGCAAAACCCGGCCTTGAATGAAGGCCTTCGGGCTAAAGCAGTGATGAATTGCCCATTATAACCCAGCAGACAGTGCTAAAATGGTCGACGTTAGCAGACCTTTCAGCATCACTGTGTTCCACTATCCGCAGCTGAAAGCAGTAATATTGAGTTTTACTTTAAATAATTCCCGTGTTCAGCTACAAATCCTGATTAGACATTTGACTCTATTCACTCTCTATTCAGGATAGCAACCCGGTCTAGGTAACACAGGGGTGTGATTTGATACGTTTTTTTTTTTTTTCATTGGCAAAGAGGATTTTACTTTTTGAGATTCACAGGGGAAAAGGGTCAACAAAAGAGTAAATATGCAAAGGGAGAGCAGTCGTTTTGGAAAGACAAAAATTGGGGAAAAAAAGGAAATTGAAACTGTATGTGTATGGCAAACAGAATGGGGAAAAGGCCCAGTGTCAGGACCAAAACTGGTCTAAAAATGCGAGGCAGAGCACAACACAGTGGCGAATACTGTCACATGGAATTGTGGGACAGGTGGAGTAACAACGTAGCTCCATTCAGCTTTCTCTGTTTGCTGAGATGGCAGTTCCACATCTAAGGAACCACAATGTTAAAAGTTCAAAATAAGAGTCCGTACTGCATTAATTAATAACATGGCCCGAGAGTGTCCTTGCTGGATTAAAGAAACACAGTTGTTAATTTCTCAAGACACAACATTTGTTTATCTTGAGATGTCACAATCAGAAGTAGTTTTTAATTTTTCCAGCAAATATGAGGATTTTTGTGGTGTGGTGCTGACACTGCACAGGTTGCATGAAGGTATTCTTACTAAGAAGGCCTGTCTTTTACAAAAAAATGTCTTTTACAGTGTGGTGACCAATAGTGAACATTGGAGAATGGAAGGATGATCTAATCTTAAAAAGGACCCCTTTAGACTTGTACTGTGTCCTTTGTGTTTGGCCTTGTTTGTCTTTTATTGAGCTGCCAGTTCTGAAACTTTCAACCTTTGGGCATTGCCTTGGGCATAGCTGGCACTTCACACCATAATTGACTGAGGAATTTGTGTAGAGTCTGAAGGAGGCAGCATCTACAAAGGTAAGAAATAGATGTCTAAAAATGCATATGGAATGTTAGAGGTTTCAGCACCACGGACAGTGCTGAGTGGCGGCGAGCGTGGATCATGTGGCGAGTTTCTTCATATGGAGTATCACGGTTCTGGTTTCCATGGCATGCCTAGCTACTGTTGCTGATATGTCTTATACTGATAGTCTGACCTTCAGGAAATCAGTCATCCGATGAACTGCTTTTGCATCACGACCCTGAATGCTGGATGTAAACTTCAAACTCATCCCAAGCCCGTGGCACTTCTGTCTCAACTGGATAAGGTTTTTTGCCGTCATAGATGTACACAGAGAAGTGCATCAGACTTGTTTTCTTCAGTAGCCACAGAATACACAACCAGTATATGGAGAAAATTGGTTTCGGATGCGCTTAGAAAACATGAGATATAAGTGTGATGTTCCGTAAGCCATTCTAGTGGCTGTCATTACAGGCACTTTGAAAAAGACAGGCCGATGTCTAGTGCTGCCTCCTGCCAGGGGTGAGGGTCGGTGAGTAGTATAATTTGACTATTCCTGTTCCCAGCCAAATTGGTGGATGGAGGTTATGTTAAGTTACTAAGAACATGTTTACTATTACGCGCTTCCACCTGCGTGTGCTCTAATTCTGGAAGTGGAAGTTACAGCTTGCTAACTCTGCTGCCTAAATCCCATTCAATAAATGGAGATAACTGATGACTTGCTGCTTGCAGCACAACTGGATTAGCAATGATTACGTATTATTTGGGATTTGGCGACCTGTCAAGTTGGTCAATGACCCTTTCCTGAACAAAGCTTTGAACGGGCATTTACTTTGCTGCATAGGAGATTATGTATATTTTGACAGTAAGGATTGAGTTTCTCTATTGGAAGACAATTGGTGCTTAGTTAAACGTAAACTTTGTTTTGGTTCAGATTTATCAGCCTCAACTGTGAATGAATTTTGCCAGTTTCTCTTAGTTGCTATGGGTTACTGAGAAATTCTCATGTATATCTGTCCTTTACAACTATATTTGTGTTCCCTCGGTATATAACCAGCAGAGTATATAACATGATGTTATAAATAATGCAGCTATTACATTGCTTCTATCAAAAAATAATTTGTTGAATTTTTAAACTTGTGCTACAGTGTTGTGTAGCAGGATAGTTGATTTGGCTTGATTTAAAGTTAATGCTATAAAGGTGTATAAATTTTACTAGGCCAGTAAATAAAGATGATCTGACCAATGCAATCAAAAGACATGTTTTAATACCATCTCCAGACACCCCAATAGAGTGAGGACACACCCTTGTTATGAGTGGTAAGAACAGCGTTAATATTTAAATAGGTGACTTTCAGCCTGTCCAAGGTCGTCAGAAGCACAGCGTGGAGTGTCAAGGCCCTGCAGTGTGAGATGTGCCGGCTTTGCGAGTAGCTCCAGACTCGCTGGCACGATTCTGGCGAGGCTGATGCCTCTGCATTCAGAGCAGTCACTGTCAAACTCTGTCTTTCACATTTTATGTTTGATTACCGTTTAATAATGTTATAATATTTAGTACTTTTGCAAAGTTTAATGTGGTGGGTGGGGGAAAAAGAGCCTGATTTTCCAGTAAATTTCTCTGGCAGCCCGATTAATATAATTTGTGCCTTTTAAAAATACCTTTGGATAAAGATCATTGGTGTCCTCTGGCTATTTATGTTTGGCTGTTTAAATTGTGTATGTGTATTAAATTAACTTTTATGAATGCTGTCAGATTCTCATGGGGGCTGGACACTGCTGCCAGACAGTCACTTCAGGCAGTGGTTTCAGGTTCAATTCACATATTAGTCTGGATGGGCGGCTTTTCAGCTTCTTTAAAAACTCACGTCCCCAGAATGGAACATTTTCTTAGGAGTATTTGCTTGGCAGGCCTCGGGCTAGAGAGGCACACCAGTGTTTGTTTTCAGCTTTGTCCCATCAGAGAGAACTGTGCCAATCTAGCTTTGCCTTTATGTTGTTCGGAGACCTGCAAAGCAAGAGACTGGTTGCCTTATAATGGCCTACAATTCTGATAAGTGTGTCATACTCTTGGGTTTTATCAAAAGCTCATCTTGCCTGACATTGTGCACAAAGAACATGCCTGCTCTAGCATAGGACTCTACACCTGCAGCTATAAGAGGCCTTAACACGAGGAACAGAACATGTGCATGTTCAGTGGGCACCAGAACCTGGCACTATGATGGACTGGGCAATATGTATACATAGAGACCGTAGGAGGCAGCACCTACGCAGGTGAGAAACATAAACCTAAGAATAGACATGATAGATTTCAGCACCATCGATGGCACCGGTGGAGATGAGCATGGACCGTGTCGCAAGTTTCTTTACCACGGACAGTAATAAATGACAGTTATAGCAATATATGCGCAATATGTTCAGCTCTGGTATTTGGGATGGCGGGAAATTTCTGATAAATGGCCTAAAAAGCTGTAGCGAGATGTCAGTTCTGATGCTCTTAATCTCTGCAGAACTCTATTCTGTGTGTGGTCTACATCCAGAACCGGAACAATATGGTGTGTTCAGGCCTGGGTGCTCTAAGACACGTTTCCGCATACTGTCACAGGACCATGCTGTTGTCGCTCTGTACCTGCGGAAAGTGATTAGCACTTCGTGAGCCAGTGGTAACCGGTAATCATGGTTTCCTTACCACAGGCCCCAACAAGTACCAAGGAGACACAGCCGGGGAGTGATCAGGTCTGAGCAGTCTCCCTGGGCGGGCTTAAAGCCCAGGCTGGGCAGAAGCTGAGGGGAAAGAGGGGAGCCAGTTGGGCATGTTAGGTTTTTGTAGGTGGAAGAGGAAGTACCACCTGGGGCCACTGGAGGATAACCACCATGAATGGACTGTCACCTCAGTGTAGAGCCCCTTAGGTATAGTGCTCCCTCCTGTTCTGCAATAAACCAGGCCCCATCTGTCAGCACCTGCCTTCTTCAGCGCTCAGAATATCCTTGCTCAGTGACATGCTGTGCACAGTAGGTTTGGAAACAGGTGATATGTCTCTTCTCAGGGCAGCACAAGCTGTCCGCCTCACTACTATCCCTCTTATTGGGATCCCAGGGTGTCTGGCATGGACTCATGGGGAACTGTGACACATGCTTCATTGGGGCACACCAGACGCGTTCCTGCACCTGGTAATGGTGCCGCAGACTGAAACCGGCCCAGAAGTGCTGTACAGATCTTCATGGAATGGAGATGTTCTGTTTGGTTTTGTGGCTGTGGTGATCCGTTGTCTGCAGGCTAGCTATACAGAACACATTGGTAAGTAGAGTGCTGGCTATGGGATAGGCTTCACTGAATGACCGTCAGGCGCTTCTCCCCCCAGAATGGGGAAATCCCCTTAAATAGGTTTGGGTTAATCCACTCTGTGGGTTCTTTCCCTCACATTTTGCCTGCATAGTGGATGTGACCGAAACTTCAGGGAGAGGTTTTGGTAATACTGACCCGTGGAGGAGAGCATGCCAACGTGTTTATCTATGAACGCAGATCCCTGTCTCCCAGAATCACATTGCGGGGGCCGTCAGGGTGGGCTTGGGCCACCGTGCTGCTTCCCTGTCTCAGGCTTCTGTTTGACAGCCGGTGCACAGGTGGGGGGATGGAGGCAAAAGGGCCTCATGCCTGTGGACTCCAGCTTCACATTCGACTTCCCAATGAGGCAGGGAAGATGCACCCCTAATCAAAATACGCATCATTTTGGCTGTCTCTCTGCCAAGGAAAAATAAAAACCTGAAGTGGAACTGGGAATGCAGATGAGATTGGGCGGATAGCAAAAAGAATAGGATGCATATAGATGTGACTGCATTTAAAATTTCCAAAGGGGTGTACCTGTGCAAGCAGACAGCCTGTGAAAATAAACAAGAATATCAATACTGGGTAACATAATAAATAATTACCATTTATTCAACTGCTAATTGAATAAGTGCTGTGACACATCTTTCATCCTGGTTTGTAATCTTGCAGGAATAATGAAAAGTTAATATTGTGTGATTATGCTCTGTGTGTATGAGGGAATCCTGATTAAAATCTGCTAATGGGTGGCAGGAGGGGGGAGTGTGGACTATGACCTCATCACGCGACGCCTTTGGGCTCCCTGAGATCCCAGCTGCTCCATGTTCTGAGGATTCAGGTGGGTGGGAATGCTGGGATGCTTGGAGTGCTTTTGAATTAGTCACAGGTGCTGAACAGCATGCAGTTGGCTTGTGTGTGTTCCGATTTTTTGAACAAAAATGTTTGCATATTTATGTTGAATTCGTTAAAAAGTAACAATAGGCAGTAAGAGAGCAGTGGGTCTTGGCTGCAGAAGAACTGAAGGTGTGAATGCTTTTAAATCGCTACATCTGGGTCATGCCCTTGTCGTTTAACTATCATCTTGGAGGTGAAGGTGATCTTAGACTGCTTGAGGACTTTCGTAGCTTTGCTGGCCTGTGTGTCATCCTGGCCACTGGCACAGGAAACACGCTGGCATTGTGTCAGCTTGGACCCTGGTTGTCCTTGACTGCCTACTCGTTGTCTCCAGCCCTTTCCTAAGTGATGATGTTGTGCCGATAGGAAACCCCGCCGAATGTTTGCGCTCCAGCGGCACCTTCCACGATTCTGGGAACGGGTTTAAATGGCACTGATGCCTAAGCATTCGGTCCATTGTACATGTGTCCTGTGTTGCCCTAGCTAACCATGATCACCATAGTGACACACTGTGAGTAGCATCCGCAGCCAATGCTGGGTCTTGCCTGCATATGTGATCAAAAACTTGCCGACCCTACCCATTGCCAAAGCTCTTAGAGTCCAAGAGAAACTGGAATACAGGCCTTTCAACCATGACGTGGAGCCTGATGTGCCCAGGCTGGGCTCTCCTCATGCCTCTGCTGGTGTTTTCAGTGCTTGTGATCTATTATCAAACTCCTCCCAAGGAGCTGGCAGCACCCAGCAAGCCGTGCGCCCCCTGCTGCTTCTGGCATCGGGTCATGTGGCATTTTCTTGCGCTGGGCCGCCTGGCCGAGCTGATGTGTAGAAATGATGGCAGGGAGGACTCCGCCCCAAGTGTCGTTCGATAAGGACCAGTGAGCCCTACTAACAGACACGCAGCTCCACAGATGGTCTCAGGAGAAAGAGAAGCCGCACATGTCAGCCGGTCACATAGTGCCAAGAACCATTATGGGATGTCCTTAGCTAGGCAGAGCCTATTGGGTGATGCCTTGCTGTTTAGTTTTTCTTTTTGTGTACCTATTTTCCTGCCCATTTGTTGATCAAGTCCACCCTTGTTCTGGAATTAGCAAGCTTTTAATCATGAGTGTATGTCCTTGAACCTTACTCCCATTCATGCCCTTACATTTGTATTTGTTGAACATAAATGATCTGTGTTGTTGCCAACAGACAGTGATGTGCCTTTGGCTTCATCGTGATTTGGCTGTCGGTGGAAAGCAATGGTTATGTGCTTCAGTGTGTCAAATAAACAGATTAGAATGGATATTTTCTGAAGTATAGTAACTGATTAAAATCAGCTTTATAAAATTCCTGGATTTTCTAAGTCACTTCTGAAATCAATTTGTGTTTCACCGGGTAGGGTTTAGGATTTGCAGAAGAGCATATGAATGTGGGGGATTTCATCATCTGTTTGCATTGTGCCTTCAGTTGTTTCCTAGTAGGCTAAGACCCCTGATTTTGACAGATGGCCTGTCAGTGGAGCTCCGCTTGGGTCAGTAGCATCCCAAAGCTCCCCTGAAGTCCTTGCTGTAGTGTGTAATCACTTTGACAGCACCGCACCCTGTGTGGTGTGACAGCACCCATGCATATCTGGTCATTCAAAGTCACTCACGCTTGACAAACGTCATCCTTCACCTGTAAAGGAAACTTTCTTCAGTACTTTTTCTAGGAGTAAAATGATCCAGGCAATGATAAAGAAATGATGCAAGCATCCATCTGTGTGCTGAACACAGGTTTGAGGTTTCCATTGCCTGATTTGTTTAGAAAGCTATAAATATTAAATGCATTTGGGGAAATTATGGTTTTGAAAGCTGAGCTTATTGAATTGGAGCTACCCATTGATTGAGGAAGCATTGGAATGCCCAGGTGTCATCACACCATTTCTTATAAGACCATAATCATCAATCCCCATTTACCACGAGTGCGGCGGAGGCTTCTTTACGTCTGTTGAGTGCCCTTGCCCTTTTAGCCCTTAACTTGTGCGGGGGTCTGCAGATTAAAGTTGACATTACCTACAGTTCTCTTGTTAGATGTCAGTGATTCCCACATTCGAACTTGTATAAGCTCGTTTTTTGTAATTGTCAAAAAAACTAACTATGCGTTTGTAGGGCTGGTTGATCCTATAGGTGACATAGGCGGGTGTCTAGGGCCCCAACTTCGGAGGGGATGCCGGTCATGCCATCCAGCTTTAGTTTCCTCAGGTGGGGGGCACGGGTACTGAGGCTTGCCTAGGCTGCCATGTTGGTGTGCTCTGTAAAACTGCTGTAACCCTAGTCTGAGGAACCTATTGGTGAGCAGATCATTCACCCAATTGTAATCCTGTGGATATAGAATCATGACGTGAGGTGCTGTTAAATTGCCTTTCCTGAGAGAGGGCAGGCCTGTCTTCTGCTTTATTTCTCTAATGAATTTCTCGTTTGTCTCTATCTGTGCTCCCCAGGTAAGCTGCTGTGTGCCTTTTACCCAGTATGAGTCATGTGTGACCTCATCTTGAGGAGGTACTGTGCGTTTCCCACCAGCACCGACCTACATCTTTCCTGGTGGCTCTTATGTGTATCTGACACTAACTTCCATGCTTATGAACATGACTGGTTATCCTGGTTTGCCTCAGGGCCCCCTCTGATGTTCACAGAGCCTGCATGTCTTGTGTGTGTGGTAAAATATCAAGCGCTGCTTTCTGTGTCCTCTCCTTGTTGATGTGTTGTCAAGATAACTCTCTGTGGTCAGACATACAGGTCTCGCCATCTTTCTCCTTCTTTGCAGATTACTTGAACTTGCATTAAGCTTTGGGATGGGGGATAACATCAGCGTTTCTTTTGCCGAAGACATTCTTTTCGCAGTTGCTGTGAATGAATCCCCCACTCGCTGCCATAATCGGAAGGGTACCTGCCACCTTAACATAGCCGTAAGACACCGGCGAGTCGCTGTGGATGTCCCTCTTATGAGGTGTGTGGGAAGGCAGCCTACTGAAGTGTCTGCCCAACTGGCCACATCGCGTTCCGTTCTCTCCTCTTCATTGTGCACCTCATCTTTTGTCGTTCCTTCTGCAACGCATCACGGGGGTACCAATCAATTACCGGCACCACATTTCTCTTCAGGACTATGCCACCGGGACCTTTTTTAGAAAGTAATAAGGATATTCAGCACTTTGAAGAAAGTTGTCATATTTATATACAGCTGTGATTTTCATTTTAACTTTTATTAAGACGGAATGACAAGATTGTTTTGTGGGAGCACAAGTAACTTGGTAACTCAGTTACTACTCAAGTATAAATTATGAAGAAATATAATAACTATGAAATAAATGAACTGTTATGATTGATTAATGATGAACGAACATGGAATCAGTACATAAGTAACACTTTGTTTCTGGTTAATTAATACATGAAGTATGGGCGCACTGTTACAGTATATGTGATCCCTCAAATAAAGTACTAACATTTTTTTCTTTTCACGGAAGAGCTTTCTAACCTGTTTTTTTATTTTTAATGGTTTTAAAAATGACTGTAAACTCAGGTATTTCAGACCTTTTTAAAACAGCTTTAAACAATCAGAACTTGCATTTTCTTTAGCCTATTTTTCTGTTGGTGTTGTGTGTGGGGGTGGGGGGGGCTCTTGCTAGTTCATTCCTTGTTACCAAACCTGAGCTCAGTAGAGAAGTTGCTAAATGAGAAATGCATTCAATCAGCTTAATAAAACAGCAAGGTTAATCTGACAATTTGCATACCGTTTCGGCTTTACATGTCTTTCCATAATACTTAATTTGAGTTCAGTGTCTAAGAGTGAACATGTGACAGAACATAACTTGTCCAGCAGAGTCATCAGTGTTGTTATTGCTCTTGGTAATCATCCATCCGTCCATCCATCTATTTCACCATCAACCCCCCATCTCCTAACTGCACATCCTAGCCAGGATCAGTAGTTGTTGTTTAAGTTACACCTGGTCATCAGCAGATTTTTTAAATCATTTGTGTAAGTTTCAATTCAGTAGCATTTTCACTTGTGCTTTCTGGGTGCAATGCTGCTGTTCATTTTAATGGCCTCCATTCTAATGGGCTTGTGCCTTCTGAGGTGCAGACTATCAGTGTTTTCTAAGCCCCTACAGAGGCTTTCCAAATGGAAAGCATGATTCAACAGCTACTCTGAAACCTGCCAGGTAATAATATGGATGGTGCATAACTGATGTTAATCATGTGAAGGGGCCACCACTTTGCCCTGAAGTCCAAGACCCTCTTGTTTTAGTCACCCCAAGTAGCACATAGGTGCGCAGCCTTTTCTCTTCTGTAGGCCATCTGCTTGGCAGACTCATCCCAGCAAAGGGGGCCTTTGCCCCTATTCCCACAAGGCGATCGTACAAAGTGAACCCGAGCGTGTGCAGTCTCGCGGGCCGCGACTTCTGCAGAAGACCCCCGTTTGTCGTCACTTGCAGCCCGAAAGCCCACGGTCCATCATGTGTAACTGAATAATGCATATGGTTTACCCCTCTGTGTGTCTCGTAAAGAATTAATTTGACTCACTGTCGTATTTTCTTTACAGTTTGCGCTGCAGTGTAGCCACACAAGGGATACTTATCTCACCTGCTGTAGAAGCTGTATGGCTTAACGAGCAGAATGTTATGTTATTAAGACAGAGTCTGAAGCAGACATCTTTATCTCCAGTTTGGAGGGTATCGCTTTCAACTCAAAATTGTTCCCAGCACCAAGGACCTCCATCTCTAGCTGCTGAGAAATAGCTGCTGATCATAATGGTGGGGCTAGGGACATCTGAATTCACATACTTTGCCAGCTATGTACCAATGTCAGTAGAAAACAATACCCAGTCTCATAAGCTGAATTTGTATTTTTTTCATTGATAGTTTTTTAAAGGTTTCCAGCTTTAGTAGGGGTCAAGTTACGTCATTGGTAAATGTCTAAGTCAAGTAATATGTGAGCTGGTGACCGCAGTGTGTCTGTGTGGATTCGGAATGTTCTCATGCATACATGTTGTATGTGCTACATTAATTGAATTTCCTGCTTAAACCTTACTAGGTTTTCCTGCTGCATGATCTGCACATGTCTATCTGCACGGCTGTGTGCGCAACACATCTGAACCTAAAAGCACAGGGACAACAACCAATCCCACATGGGTAATGTTGAAGAATTTTAGGCTCTTAGACAAACATACTGCCTATCTGCAGCTTCTGGTTACAACACTGACTTTTCCAATCAATGGCTTTTGGTCAAACTTCCAGGCGGGAGAATTATCTGGACTCGTGTGGGATTAGCACATGCTAGCTCATTACTACAGCTAAACCCTTCAGATCCTTCAAATTTAAATACTGAATCTAAAGGTTCTACTCACTGTGCACGCCTGAAACAGCATTCATTGGAGGTCATCTGAGGTATCATTCGATTGTAGTTTGGTTTTCTTGCCATCTCTTTCTCGCAGAGACTTATTATTGGCGAGTAATAAAACTTATTTTGTTTCTTAGTATGCAATGGTATATGAGACAGATGGCATGGAATGTCAAGTTCCTGGACCTATAATTGGGGACATGCACCCTCATTTTTGATTACAGGTCAAACGCTTTACAAAGACATGAAGCTGAATTTGTGCTGCTCTCCTGTCACATCGGATTGTTATACATATTTGAAACAAGCTGCTGTGGAATAATCAGTTCTTACCAAAGTGTTCCATGATTCTCTGTCATTTTTATGACAGACTATCAATGGTAATTTATTTCTTACTCTTTGTAGATTTAATAATACTGTCATGATTAACTGAGTATTTCAATTGCAGTGCTGAGACTGATTAAGTTCAGTTTAAAATCCAGTTACTTTGCCACATGCAAAGTGTTCATTTTTGCAGGGAGTCCTAAAAGTCTGCAGAATAACTGCGTGGATCATCAACTTCAGTGGATTCTGTGAAGCTATTGTTTGTGTTGCTTTGAAGTAACAATCATTCAGGTCCCAGTAATAGGGTTTTTCTTTCACATTGTTATCTTTATAAAAGGTTTATTCTGCTTAATGTAATACCATTATTGTTCTCTGGATTTTTGGGGTGAGAAAAAAATGTGAACAAAAAGGTTTTGTAAGTAATGGGACCGTTTCACACAATTCTGCATCTTTCACAGACGTGTGCTATTGCGTCTTTCACAGACATGTGCTATTGACATTCTTACTATTCCTCCAGTCGTGATCTAGAGCTGTTGGAAATTGCTTGGGTTCATCGCCGTGGATTTCTGACTTCTGTCCAGTGCTTCCACACGAGTCACTGGTCAAGGGCAGCAAATGGCCTGACCCCTGCATGTTCCTTCTGCTCCAAACACAGTTTGCTTTTGATCTGCTGCAGATGAATGAACTGGCCCCAAGCCCATTGCTGTTGTTTTAATAGGTGTGTGACTATATATTGATGATTTGTTAATTGGACATAAAATGATTTGTGTGCCCTAGTTCCAAGAGACTCTCCAAGGTATTTCTTATCGGTGAGGCCCTTTATAATCTGTCTTGTACCGTTTTTTTGTACCCGAAGTGTTGTTTTCCTTAAGAGTTAGTTTTTACATTTCTCAACATTTTTTATTGTTTGATAAACACTCCCTTGCCTACATTGTGCTACTTTAAGAGAAAGAGAAATGGGTTTTTGTCATTAATATTTTCTTTCTTGTTGCTAGAGAGATGTTAGAAACATGCACATGCTATTCCCCTTGAGGTTTTCCAGTGTGCATCACTATGAAGGTGTGTGTCAGTACATGCTCAGAAGTTTAGAGAGTGCCCCTTAGGGATGCAGCTGGGGTCCGTCTCTGTGTGGTGTAATGCTACTGCACCGCTTTGTCCCACAGCATTTGACTTTGAGATATGTGCTTTCTTCCCCTATAATTGAAAGGTTAATATATTTTATAAATTTTGTAGTGTGCTTACTTAATAAGAAAAAGAATGTCGAATTCTGATGAGTATGGAAATTAGGCAGAGTATATTCTGATTTGACTTTATGAAATGTATATGCAGGTAACTGCCCAGATGAACATGTTTCTCTCAGAATAGTTCATAATTTTCCTTGCCCTCTAAGAGGTTGAATGGACGTTACCCTGCCAAGAAAAGCCACCACACGCTGCTACCGGCCCTCCCTTCCTTTACAAAAGGAATTAAGGCCTTGAGACTGCATTCTTCTTCTTTTGTTTTATTTTTTTGTATCCACAGCACATGTACTCCTCCAGGTGTTGCGAACAGGCTGAATCATATTTCAAGGTAATTTGTCAAGGAATAAGCAAGGTGCATGTGCAAAAATGCTCACTGATTATACTCACTTTTGTGGGTCACGTTTTGGACTGTGCGAATACAGTATTAAGAAGGGAAAAATTATATCTCAAGATTTCCCAATCATTCTGTGGATGTTAGGTTGATTGGGCAAACTTGTGCCCTATGGAGTGTAGCTTTATGACAACCTGTCTTCATACTCCTAGTTTCTGACCTGCTCTGGTGGAGATATTGGTGGGATGTTGAACCTATGATGGATTTCGTTCTGTTGTGACTCATGGTATGCTGACATGCTTTTCTGTGGCAAGCTGACAGCCATCAAAGTACACATCCAATTTTAATGCCTGCCTGAATAGTACCTGGACCTGAACTTTGATGGTTAAAAGGTGGGCTTCCGTTTGTCAGGTCAGTTGTGTATTTGGCTGACTGTCACTGCATCCTACTCCAGTGTAGATCTCAGCAGAACATGCCAGACTGAGTCATCAGCATGGAGATATAGTGTACTGTCATTGGCATCAACCTGGTAACCAGGGGAAATGGAGAACAGTAGTGATCCTTGGCACTTGGGCCCAGTTTTCTCTCAGGCAGTCACACAGATTTGTTCTACATGCTTGGTGGAGTTTTGCCTCTGCTGTGGATATTTTCAGGTCTGCTGTTCTGTTTTTGTAACCGTCTGTCTGTTCCTACCTCAGTAATGACGGATTACAGGTATATGGGTTAGCTTTAATGTCCTCCCTATGTATTATATACCACTTGAGGAGACAGAAGAGGTGAGGCCGCAAATTTTAGCACTGTAATTCCCAGTGAACCTGAGAGGGGATTGGATTTGCTCCTGCAGTCTTGTCAGGCTTGAGGCACTTTAGGAACCTGTTGACATTATTGGACTTCAGTATCACACTATGGACAGAAAAGGTAGCATTTTTCTCAGTATGTAGTAGCTGAATCTTCTACATCTAGAAGCTGGCATTTCTGCACAAAATGCTCACTGGACACTTTTGCTTTGTCCCATGAAGCAGTGTGGTGAATGTTATGACAGAGGTGAGTTAGTTAACGGTTGTTTCATAACAGCACCCGAAAAGCCTCCGCAATTGCTGCTTAAGGTGTTATACATAAGCCTCTTTATGAATTTCATGCTGTCCTTTCCTGAAGCCTGATGAATATGAGTCTGCTTTGGCTAAACCTCTGCTTGCTGGCAGCAGTGTTGTTCATTTTAAGTCTTCAGAAAATGCAGCACTTCTTCCTTGACACTCTCTGTGCTTCTGATCAAACCATGCTTTGTCTTCAGCCTCTCTGCTAGATGTTTTCCCAGGGATGAATCACGCCATGTCCTCATAGATGCTGCCAGCGATTTGGCCACATGTCTGTTCTGGAGTAAAACAAAACATGTTTATATGCTGAGATGAACAAAAGAGTAATTCTCTTAAAAATACATATGTACGTATATAGAGTGTGGGGGCAGGTTTTCAGAGCGACTGGAACGGCTTCAGAAAAAAATGACGGGACGGCAGGGAGGGGCCTGCGGGCAGTCGAGAAGAGGGCTGCCGTGAGAGGAATGTGAAGCGGGCAGGGCAGCTGCTGCCCCCCCCCCCCCATCCCCCGACATTCCCCTGCGCCCCCCCAGCCACGTTTATGGTGACCATTGCATCACCCTTCACAGAGATACAATGGCTCCAACCACATATATTAATTATCTCAGGATCACAAATATTAAGCAATATTAGGGTCTGAGCACAGTCATTCCTGGTGCTTGTCGGTTTTAGAAAGATTTTGTGCATGTCCAGGATGAAAAGCCACTTCCAGCAAACTAGGAGAACAGTAATACTACTACTACTACTACAAAAATAAAATAAATAATAATAATAATAATACATCTGGTGCATCTGGTCTTTTAAAAATGCATACTGCATATGAGGAATGAGGCACTGGAGGTCTTGTTTTTGAATTAGGGAACTGCTGGAGCTTTGCCTGGTTTTATGATGAAACACTGAACTGAAACAGTAAAAAGAAAATGGCATTTGAAAGCAAAACCAAACTGGCATCCACACTGAAGCTTTGGTCTTTATCAGAATTCACAATCTTATGTTCTTATAGAGTTTTGGCTTTTGTTACTGACAGCTTTGGGAGAGTACAATTTCAGCAGAACATCCAGCATGGCCTTAAGGACCCAGCCTCTGCTGCCTGGTATGGACTCTTGCCCAGGACCCAGGCCTGGCTAAGCTGTCAGCCAGAAACGTTCCCTGTATCACGTTAGGGAACTTGTTGCCTTTGAAATATTAATCTATTTTTTAGGACACATATCTCGTTTGTTCATTTCCCACTTTGACAAGGATCTTACCACTCATCTTGCCTTTCGTCCTAGACCCGCGTTAAACAAACAGAGGTCTCGCCTTTTGTTGTTGCTTTATCATGACAAGCCACAGTGCTGTATCTGTCTCCAGAACTCTCTGCGAGAGTCTCTGAGATGCGTCAGAATTCCCAGTGATTCACTCTGAATTAGCCGGACGACCTGCACTGCGGTGTGCAGCAACTCATGCGTCGGATTGTTTAAACATGATTTCTTCTTCTTTCTTTTAATTTTTTTTTTTTTGCACTTTCTCAGTTGACTCACATCATCCATGACTGTTGAGAGGCCTGTGGCAGCACCAACACGCGTGGTGGGAAAGGCCAACGTGCAACACCCCAGGGAGGCCGGGAAACGGTCGCCACAGGCGACACGTGGACGTGCAAATGTCAGGAGAATGGCAGGGCTGGGGAGGGAGGGGTGTTATCAGTGACAACCAGAAAGTGGTTCCATCATGTGCCCAGTTCTGGAGCCGTGAGCGCTGACAGCTTTAAACGTACCACAGCGAGCCTGGTTTACGCAGCGCTCTTCAAAATAACATTTAATTTGAAAAACCTGAAGCTTTTGTATAAGAGGGAGCACACAACGCGGACAATCGAAGTGCATGCACTGCGATGGACGCAAACACACCCGGCCTTGGAAGATTCTTGTTGCCTTCTGAGTGATAAGTCATTATAACAATATGGTAAACTGGTTGGTGTTTTGTTTTTTATAGGAGTAAATCTCAATTGTGAGCGTTGAATGGATGAATTAGGATTTGTGTACAGCATAGCCCTGTAGCAGGTGAGAAATTCACTAAATTTATAGGTTGTCAAGGCCTGTTTGAAATTTATAATGGTGTTTTGAATTGTCCCTCTTGTACCAGTGCTGTTCCAACCTTCAGTGATCTTGAGTGCTGGTCCTTTCAGCCGAGGTAGGCAGTAGAGGCAAGCAGATTAATGCAGAAGGCAATTTAGGGTTAAAACAGATGTCTGTCCATGATGAGGGAGGTTAATCATTGAAATCATGCTTATGGTCTGCCAAGGCATGGGCATCATCTGCACTGTCTGTTAGGGAGCCTGTGTCCCTGGCCCTAAACAAAGCTTTGGATGTAGGTAATGGGTCAGTTAGCGTGAAGTCTGTCTCTCTGGTAAACTGTTTAACAGTGGATTACTGGGTCTTTGTGTGTGGGTGGGTTATGTTTATATTACATTGCGGGGAGCAAATGTTCCCCGCAATGTAATAAAAACTCGTTATTTTGACATTGTGGGAACCATTTTTCAGGTCCCCACAAAGATCTGTGAATGCAATCAAAAAACTAAAAATGCCAAAAGTCTCATATTTTATTTGGATATTTGTGGTGCAGGTTAGGGCTGGGTAGGGGTTAAGGTTGTCATGTTGAGATTAGAGCTTTCCCCCATAGAAATGAATAAGGAATCCCCACAAAGATTTATTTACAAGCCTGTGTGTGCGTGTGCGAGGTGCAAATTCAAGCTTCACAATGGTGTCATCATCTGCAAAATTTATAACAAAGCTCTCCCAGAGGCACGATGACTTCGCTAGTTGTTTGGGAACTTCAGGATTGTAATTTGTTCCTAGATTGTTGGTGACAGAGTCCATTCTGGTGCAGGCATTGTGCTTTTTTAAAGCCATTAAGAGGCTCCCAGGGCTGTCTGGTCACCACTGGTTACTGGAAAGCCGAGATATTTGAGCGCAGAGGCCAGGCTGGAACCCAGAGAAGTTCACCCTTCATTTAGGTATCTGCATGGGCAATGCCGTCCTGTTAAACCCCCAGGTTCAAATGAGCTGAAGAGCAGCATAATAAAATACTGCAGTTTCTCAAATAGAAATAATGAACTTCAGTGTGTGGTTTCCCCGGATATCACAGTATCTGCAGTATCCGTGGAACCTCTGTTATTAGTTAATAAGGAAACGCCACATAATCAGAAAGTCTTTTAATGAATAGGCCTCGTTATTTAATGAATACCCAGGCAGGTTTATTCCCATTGATAGAATATGACATCAAATTGGGAACACATTCAGAGATCTTTTTGTTTAATGTGCTGTGAAATGGGCTGGTGTGGCCGTTTTTGGGGGGTGTGTGGGGGGGTGTCTGGGAGTATTTATTTTCATTCAGTTTGACAGCTTCTTATTTTACTGAACACTGTCTTTGTTTTTTGTTTTGGATATGTGCCTAGAGCTTCGTTTTTTAAACCAGTTTTATTTATATATATATATACACACACATACTTTTCTTCCTTTATCCCCAGAGTGGTCTCGAGTTTCTGCATTGTAATGTGCTCACCCTCTCCTACCTCCCAGTCCCAGAGTGAATGCTCAGGCACATTTCTTAGTAGACTTAGTAGAGTCTTTCAGGGGAAGAACCTTAATTATGATGGCCGTCTTCCCTGATCCATCGGGTGCAGCCTTCTGTGGCCTCTCCTGATTCGTTTTCCCAACACTGATGACGTGCTCATGACCTAATCTGCTCTGGTTGCTCCCGCTACCCAGGTGGAGCACTGCCGCTGTGCTCAGAAAGCTGCTCAGGCCGTCTCTTTGAGGGAGACGGCCTGGCGTTACAGCCGCGCCACCACCCGTCATTCTCCTGGGGCGTCTAGCGCGTGCTGAGGAGACTTTTCTCCAATCTGATTGGCCCTGATTTATCTGATTCCTGGCCTGTCAGTGGGATGCATTTGACATGCCCAACCACTGCTCTGATTGATGCCGTCAGGACAGTCATGTGCAAACCAGACCGCGCAGAGCTGCCCAGTTGCTGTCAGAGGAAAGGAGCCATGGATTTTGGGCCGTTGTCTGGCACAACAGGTGCAGAAAGGCAGGCTGCATGAATCTGGAGACATGCAGAGAGCAGTGGGTTGCTCAGTGGTTAAGGGCACTAGGGGCTGAATGCCTTCAACTAGATCCTTATCCTGAACTGCATGATTACAGAGCCAGCGGGGCCTGTTAAATACTACAGTGCGTGGATCACGCAGGCTGCTAAACTTGGAGCTGCTGAATGATGTGCCTCTCACAGGCAGAGGGTGTGAGCATATGAACGTGTTGCTTTTGTAATTATTGTAATTGTTACATTTTTGGGACCAAATTTCTCCACATTAAGATAAAAACCTGTAACTTTTTACCTTATTTTCAGTCCCCACAAGGATAACCTTAATTTTATAGAAATCCGTGAATGCAAAAAACTAAAAATACATGTTTGTGTGTGTGTGTGTGTGTGTGTGTGTGTCTGTCATAGTGGACCTGGATGTTCTGGAAGGCCAGGGTGCTGTTTGATGCCAGTGACATTGCATTAGTTTGCATGTCAGATTGGAACACAGTGTTACCTAGAGCGACTCAGAGGGATTACCCCTGTACCTGCTTGTACAATGGAGGCACTGTAATATAGAGAGCAGAAAAAAATTGTTTTGCAGTCATTTTTTTTAAAATCCTTCTAATTTATGTTATTGGAAATTTATCAACAGATTTCATCACATGCAGAGCTCAGCTTCGAGCAGAAGGGGCACTGGCTTGATGATGACCAGCTCTCACATGCTCTCAGCACTGACGCCTCTAATGTCTCACACCACCACCCACCCTGTGTGCATCTGTGTCACAAGCAGACAGGTCACTTGGCTTATATTGCATGTGGACCAGCGACCAGTGATTAGCTACCTTGCTAAATAGCTTAGAAATTCAGATGTACCAAACTGTGGCCTGTCTCATCAGGCTAACTGATATAGGCAGGAAATGGCTGTACACAACAGGATATAAAGGATTCAGGACTTACTGAGTACTTAGGCACATAGCTTCTGAAGTATGAGTGAGGCTCACGGTTTACAACTGCGATGAATAAAGGGGGAAGATGAGCCAAGTGTTATTAGTGCCATAATCCAGTGTTTCCCAATTTGGTCCTCAGGGACCCACAGTCAGTTCAAGTTTTTGCTCTCTCTGAGCTGCCTGCCAGACAGTCCACATTTTTGCTCCCTACCGTGAGTTGGGAGGGAGCAAAAACGTGGATTGTTTTTGGGTCCCCGAGGACTGAACTGGGCAACACTGCCCCATTTATGCTGCCTGACCGCGGCTTCATACCGCAGTTTAGCTGCAGCCGCTGGGCTTACGAACGAGGGTGTGGCGTCAGTTTATTGTCAGTTTTATCAGACACGTTGCCCATCCGCTCAGCAACACTGTGCTTTCATTCCCCCCTCCACGTGCTTGAAATCATGGCCAGAGAATCTGGGAATTGTTGCCTCATTCCTGCTCACATTGAGATGAACAGCAGCACTCAATAGTTAAGCGATTCAGAGATTCAGTGATGAAAACCTTGGTGGTTTTACTGCAGTTAGTATGAGCTACTGAGAGTCAATCAATGGCATTTAATTAAAGTAAATTAAAAATAAAACAGGTTTCAGATACTGACAGAAAACCTCTGCAATACGCCTAAATAACAAGCTGATTAATATTTGTATGACTTCATACAATACACAATTATAATGCCAAAAGTCTGACTTAATTTCTGATATTTCCCTTTTCTCTTTCAAGACCTTGTTTTATCAGTTGAGTCATGCAGATTAATCATTCTTTAATCTGAATTTCAGGCAATTAAGGTCACATGTTATACTTTTCTATCTAGTGTGAATCATAGATAAAACTACTGTTGTGTTTTGCACACAGATTTAGAATTTGGTTACGTTTTTGTTCAGTCTCACTCCATAATTTTCCTCGTAACCATTTAACAACAACAGTGTTGGGAAATTTGTTATTTTAGGCAAATCTCTGACTGCATGTTAATGAACACTCGCTGTTGAGTGTTACATTAATGCTAAGCTAAGTGCTTCTTGTTAACTGGAATCACCGACACACCGGTGTAAATTGCAGGCCTGGCAGATGGCCATGTTTATGAAGTTCTCAGGGATTCGCTGGCAGAGATGACTGCACTGCTGGACCACTTCAGACTCGCTTAAGGGTACAACAGCGCAGCTTCTCCTGGGGTCCCAATCTACATGTACGACAGATTCAAGTCCGGCTCCCTGACCAGTGTGACACCACCAGCGATAAAGTTATAGAAACAGTTTCAGGGCAGTCCAAAAACCCCAGTCAGAGTGGCTCCCCCTCCCTGAGTGCTATCGCCACTGCTCATTGGGCATTGTGGTCACGGGTGGAGACTGCGGGTGTCCTTTTCCTTTTGTCATCCCATTTTCTCACTTATCAGGACCAAACATACAGTAAAGCCTCTGTAATTCCCCCGCACTCTTACCCCCCCCCCCCCCCCAGAGTCAAAATCATTGTCCCTTGATACAAAAGACCAGGCTGTCAGCCGTTGGACATAGCCGAGTTTCTCTAAAGCACAGTACTGGCACCTGAGCTTTCTAACTTCTGCAGTGAACTCTTATTGGCTGCCCCCGGAGGTGCGGACGTGGCCGCCTGCTTTCCTGAGACGGCCCCTTTTCCGTGCCAACATGAAGTTGGAGATCTAAAGAGTACATTTTGCCCCTCCATCTCCAAGTGGGACACCTCTTTGGGAATGCCGGTGACTGATTGTGTTATTTACTTATATGTCTGCACATAGTTACATCGAAGCAGAAATGATACAGCAGATCTACAGCATGACATTGGATTGAAGGCTGAAGTCGACTGACAAATAGACTGACTTTCCATTAAGTTAAATAATAGCCATATCTCACGGAAACTGTACCTGATTACCTGGTCATTCCTTGCACCTTTTTGTTGTCATTTTAATCAAATAATGTATGACCTGTGTAGTGTGTGTGGTTATCTCTAAAGGTATTTGCATTTCCTGTTTTGTAAACGCATACAGTGGCAAGCTTATATTTCTTCAATGATCAATGATTGTTAGTGATTCATCATTGATTTAGTGGTTGGTTGTGTGTGTTACAGTTTTACATTGTCGTCTCTGGCTTTAACAGTGAAATAAGTACACGTTCTAAACAGGACCTGTGTTACAAAGGAGCATTTTTATTCATTTTTCATCATTAGTACTGCCTTTCGTTTTTTTGTTGAGGAAATGTATTATAATTGATTGGATTTAGCCAAATTTCTTGTCAACCTAATTAATTGTATGATGTGTTCTACGATATGTGTGTGTGTGTATGTATATATATATATATATATATATATATATATGGCACATACATACATGCATGCACACACGCACACACACACACATGTGGGGTAAACATATCCTTATGGGGACCGCTCATTCATTTCTATAGGGAAAATGCTAATGCTAACTATGACAACCTTAAC
>JAODUD010000019.1:20341996-20352549 GCA_026784285.1 Stomatorhinus walkeri | reverse complement strand
CCATAAGGGAAAAAAAACAGATATTTATCACATTATGGGGACATGGTGTCCCCATAAGGATAGGTATACCCGCTCACGCGCGCGCACAGACACACACACTATTGTGGAAACGTAGCATTTTTGTCATTAAGCTTTAAAAATTCATAGATATTGCCGACAATATTTATAGAGAATCAAAGAATGTTAGAAAATTAAATTTTTTCTGCAATTTTGGCCACTAGTGTGTGTTTTTGTGTGTGTGTGTCAGTTACAATTAATGATGGTACTTCATGTTATGTCTTTTACAATTACAGTGACTCATCATAAATTTTGGATGAATTAAAACACAGGAGAGAGCATGTTTAGGTCGCTGCCTGGTTCATTTCAAGAATGGGGGCAAAGGTGTTCGGGTTGAATTTGACCCAGAATCTGGAAACTGGCTCTCAGCACTCATGTCACCTGCCAGTGTGCCATTGAGTTTGAAGCCTTCTCACCTGAACGGCTCCAGTATCAGCAGCCGTGATTTATCACCATGTCACGCTGCCGACTGGGGCCATATGCTTGGGAAATGAAGAGCATGGCCGAACAAAGGCGGCTTTTCACCGCGCCAACTCCAAAAGTGAAATCCAGCAGAAGCCCAGTCTCTCTTCTCTTCAGAGAGTGCTCTCTGTTTGCGTTTTTGATTTTCTCTTTTTCCCACGGCTGTTAGCTGGCGGTTTGGAGCTGTTTCTGGGGGGCTTTTTGGCACTGGGCCTTTTGGCTACCCAAGCTTCTCCGCCTCTCCTGCTCGAGACCCATCCTGAAGGTGGCTGGTGTTGTCTGGGTGATAAGACCACGTGACCCTGCGCCTGTCAGCTTCTCCTCCCGCTGTAAAAGTGGCAGCGCTGAGGCCCTTCTAATTAACTCTCTTGCAGATTTTTATGGGGATTTTATTGTCTAGCTTGGGTGGAGTCCCACAGAGCGAGATTTCCGAGCTGAGCCAGCTGATACCGACTTACTCCGGAGCACCCATCATTCCTATTTACGGCCGTCACTGACTGTCCCCACTTATAACCCTGAGAAATGGCCCTTTTAAAAAGCTGGAATGGTTTTCCAGCGACCTTCTGTCCGCCCACGTGTTTAAGAATGTAAACAGTGATGATCTGTGTTGGGTCTGTCCAGCATGTTGTTTAAATAATACACTAAGCGGTTTGCTGGAGGCTGATGGGTTAGTACTGGATGTAAGGAGATCACACAAACCAGCCAGTAACATACAGAGAAAGGCTTACCCAGTGTTGCTTCTTTGACCAAAGAAAGCAACAAATTTCTAAATCTTTTGTATTTTCATAAACAATGAATCATTCATTGGGAAGTGGTATTTATTGGTTGTATAATGCTGACAGTGCTATTTTTTTCATTGGGTGTTTTGGTAACGATTAATACTTCACTGCTGGCATATTCCATATAATTTGAATTTAAAAAAATGAGAAAAGCCAAAATCTCTAGTACAGTTTAGTTGGAAATTGTCTTCAGTTCGCTGTGATCAAAAGTAGGAGTGTAAGCTCAGGGATTTTAGGACCATTTGCCTGTGCACTGTTTTTTTAATGGTGAAAACAATGTTTTCTCCCGGTAGCACTTGCTACACATGCACCGCGTTGCAAAATGTCCACTGAGTAGCAGGCGGCTGAATCGGCCAGTAAGCCCTCACACGCAGGGAACTCTGTGTGAGGGAATCTGTTGTGGATATGTAGAGCTGCAAAATGCAGCATGGTTTTGACTTAATATGTTGCCAAACAGTGCTTTGTTTGTTTGTTTGTTTATTTGTTTGTTATGCTTCCCCAATGTGTTTCCCACTTTATCCCCATGAGGCCAACAGATGGGTGTTCCTCATCATGTCAAGTTTACGTCCATTTTGGCGGTTCTGTGATTTACATCACAGTTAGGCGATCAAACTGTTAGTGTAAATCTGCCATTTGGAAAAATGTGGGAAACAGATGAGCAGAGCATGAATTTGACAGACTTTGGGTCGGTGTTTGAAAGGCAGAGTAATTCCAAGTGGTGACACGATCGTCAGCAAAACAAAACCGTAAAAATGTTTTGTGTACCCAATAACTGGCCATGATT
Organism: Stomatorhinus walkeri; assembly: GCA_026784285.1. Taxonomy (NCBI): domain Eukaryota; kingdom Metazoa; phylum Chordata; class Actinopteri; order Osteoglossiformes; family Mormyridae; genus Stomatorhinus; species Stomatorhinus walkeri. Next base: position 20,350,467 of record JAODUD010000019.1, on the reverse strand, counting down.
GCAGTGTTTTTCCCCTACCATTATATTAGGGGGGAGCCTCGCCCCCCAACGGCACCTCCTGCCCCCCACCCCTTTGAAGGTCAAGTTAATTTTATTAGATTTTGTTCTCTATACAGCGCCAAATCACAACAGAAGTCATTTTAAGTTACCTTTCCTATAGAACAGGTCTATACATTGTCTAAACAGCTAAAGAGCCTTATGTTATTTATCTTATTTACACGACAGCTTGTCATTTTTGCCTCTACACAGTTGCACGTTTACAATTCTCCCCTAAATCCTGTTGGTGTCCTTCTTTGCCCCCCCCAAAGCTGTAAACCTTGGGGAAACACTGTGGAGTATATAATGAGACTGGTCTGCATGCATCTGTGCGAGAGCGTTAACCCAGAAATGAAAGTGGCTGAGCAGGTCTAACTGCTTTATTTGATGATGATTTGCGGTGTCTTTTAAAAATTGATTTGACAGTATGCAGTTTTGGCCCTGGCAGTGCACTGATGTCACAGCTGGTAGTTTATTTCATAGCTGACTGGTGGCTCTCAGCTGGCCTTTTACTGCCTCTTCGGGAAATATCCACTGGCATGTGATTTTGGAGCGCTGAGATGCTGTGAAGTGCTGCTTTCACAGAACAGTGTTGTGCTTCAGGATTTCCTCTCACCTTTGCTTCATTTCGTTAAGCATCACTCTCAGAAACCTAACCCACTGAAGTCATCAGACCTCATTTCATTCATAGATGGTCTCATGCCACAGGCTCAATGAGGCAAACTATATTTTTTTATCCGCCGTTTGCTGTGGACGTGCACGTGCATACTTCTGGCATAACTAAAGCAAAAACAGCAACAAGCTTGCCCTGAATATCTGACGCAGGTTCATTATGAGCCCCCCAGGTAGTTTGGTTTCTATGGAAATGGCCTGGGTTGGGGGGAGGGAATTGAAAGATTCACGAGTCAAGTTACAGGGATCACAGGAATCTAGATGATTCCCATGTGAGAGACTGCTTAACTCTAGCACCTGTGACCCCTTCAGAGCTGTGTGTAAAGAGTGCCCCCTTGAGGACATGAGCGCCTGAGGGTTGCTAAATGCCCTGATGCTGGGCAGTTTGTGTTATTTGACTTGGAGACGATCCTTGGCAGAGCCTGGCGATTGTGACCTCTCCGTGTTTAATTCTCTGTGCGTGAGGCTGACACAGAATGCCCGTTAGGGTTGTAAATTAAACACTGTATAATACAGACAAAAACAACGGCATACTGCTTGAAGTCTGCCTTAAAATGTGCAGCACAATGCAGTGTGTCACAGTGATAAAACAGCTTTTCATCTCCAGTGTGGCAGCTGTCAACCTTTGACGTTGACCTGAAAAGATGGCATGTACATCAGGGCTGCCAAGATTCAAGAAGAGTTTGCAGTGAATGCAGTCAGGAGCATTTTTCACTGGGACACCTTCAGTAGGACACGGCACCGGTGATCGGGGGTGTCCTGGCTGAGATTAATGGGCAGTGTGCTCGCTGGATCAATTTTTATCTGTTTGTTAAAATAACAGTCCTTTAGTGAGGCCGTTCATGTAATGCAGAGAAGTCCTAATAATTACTGCGGCTGCCTGGTACCTATCACAGTCCTGAGTCCTGGAACAGGAAGTGAGACTTTGAAAGTACTAGTGTCAAGGGTTCTAACTACACGTCTGATTTTGATAGTCGTTATTACATAAGGATGCCTTTTACAGAAAAGGTATATTCAGATGTACTCAAATTTCATGTTCTTTTTCTATGGGGAGATTTATTACTTTCAAATTGTCATACTTTGTTACCCCTTCCGTCTTCCTTTTCTTCCTTGTCCATGCTAAAGGTGTCATGAGCCAAGAGGGTCTGCAGGTTCACACCTGGAAACTCGCCATGGCAACACTAATTGTGCCCCCTAGACCCAGGCCCTGGGGTAGTGCAACTGGCAACCCCTTGTTTCAGCTGTGCTCGTCACATACGCCTGCGGAAGTTCATTTTTCATTTTGAAAGAGCTTTGCACTTATAAACAAGCTTGAGGACCATAAATCTGAAATTCATCCTAATACTGCATGTCGGCCGAGTGATGTGGCCCCTGTGCCTCATCATCACTGGTCCCTTCCCTTTAATAACTGAATATTTCCCAGGGTTTGTGAATCAGGACCGTTAACGGAAATAGAGCTCAGGTGAAGCTGTGCGGCGACTGCAATGTTTGAAGCAGCCGGGCACTGAGGGTTTGGCAGTTAATTGAGTTGGACTGCAGCCACTGTGTGAGCTGGAGAGGGAGACGGAGCTCTTCCAGCACACTGCTGGTGTGGGAAGGCAGTGTCTCTCCCAGCACACACATCACACACTAAGTGCTCTTGGCAGAAAAATATAAACCTGTCTGTTAATGTACAGCATTATCCTCTCCTGGAGCGGCGCAGCAAGGGCTCTCTAATGGGCCTGGGCTCTTTCTCCCAGGATTCTGCGTTCTGGAAGGGGGCCTGTTTTTGTAGTCGCATGCAGGAAGGCCAGGCGTTCTTAGGGTGCACTTTCCACCACACCGGCCAAGACTGAGATTTACCGTGGCGCTTTACTGTCTCTCTCCAAGCTCTCCAAGCTTTGAGAAGCACCATATAGCCCAAGTCTTTCCGGAAGCTTCCATTTCTGTTGCGGTTGTGCAACCGGCAGGTCTTTCACCGGCAGGTCCACGGGAGAACCGTCGCCGCTCCGCTGTTGCCACAGCAACAGCACGTTCTTCTATAATTGTGTTGTTGTTGTCTGCTGTTTGACTTATGACACCAGAAACCACACTGAAAACTTCAGCTTCAGGTCTCCATGCGTGCCAGGTCCGTCATGGAGGCCTTTTTCTGCAATTAATTCATATAGAGATGGTAGCAGGTGTGCTGGATGCTTGCTGCAGATTGGTAATTCCTCCATTGTAAAGCTGGACTGCTTTTACTTTCCTGACCACTCCTTAGATCCCCTGGAAAAAACAGCTGACACTGTCCAGTTCATATGAATTGTTACTATAGCTGATAACGGGAGTATGGCTGGTGGTACTGGGTTACTCGTACAAGTCAGGTTTTTAATAATCTAGCCAAAAAAGATGAGCCTTTCTAGTTTATTGCATTTTAATATAAAATTATTTAACAATATGTACCGTGTTGTTACACAAGAACAAATTGTAACTGATAATGTGATTTGCAATGTAGGAATACACTTGGTCTTCTGTAACAAGTTCCTCTTAAGAGTCCTGTGCTTAGAATAGCTCCTGCCTGATGCAAGTGCAGAGTCTTGTGAACTTTGTGTTCCTTAATTCATATTGCAGTGAGTTGGTGCATTTCAGCTGATTAACAAGGAAAGAGGTACCTATGTTGTCTATGTCCGGTGAAGAATAAACATAGTCAGCCTGAATCCTGAGTGATTTAAAATCCTGCCAGTGCAGCAGCTTATGAGTCTTTTCTCTTTATCCATCCTCGATTCAAATAAGGAGGACAGACCAGGTTAACCGTGTTCGCTTTGCATGGTACGGCAGTGTAAAGTATTCTCCTGATCCTTGATTTGAGTTCCCCTTTTAGCAGACATGCTGAATTTAAGCAATCTATTCATTGCACTTTAAAGTTGACTGTTATTGCACAGTCAGTGCACAATAGTATTAAATAATAAGAGAAACATGTTTAACCTGCATGTTGGGAGCTGTGTGTGAAACAGCTTTATCTAACTGGCTGTTGAAGTCATTGTGAGTGTTAGTATGATAAAGCAGTTTTATTCACTAATTGCCCTGGGTTTCGATAATCAAGTTTTCCCACCTGGCTATGGATGGGAAAAGCACAATGTCTAACCTGGATAGAGGCCCTGTCCGACAGAGTTACCTGTGAATTTATCAATTGTCACCTAAGTCACTGTGTTCAGGGCAGCTTGTGTTTCCTGTGGTGATATAAAAGAGGTTTTACAATTTTAAAAAGCTGGGTCCCAGGGCCCTGCCTTGCTCTCCAGTGGTATAACACTACCGTACGATGGGTGCGGCGTATGCTTCAGCCGCATTAAAATTCAGTCTGACAGAGATTCAGGCTGTCCTGTGGTATGGGGGTTATATCTCAGATGGAAAACGCATAAAGAAACAGTAGAAAAAGTTTTAGGAAAATTAATGTATGCGAAATAAAAATGCACTTGGGAAAAAAAAAACGATTTAGTATTTCTGGCCGCATTTGCACAGTCCCCGCTAAAATTAGCATAGTCCCTGTAACATTGCCCTCATCGCGCACTTTATTAAGACTTGTCATGATCATCGCTGTGACCCTCTCAGTAGAAGTGTTCTTTTTCCTGGACGGTCGTCCCTCCTGACTTTGCTGCTCCCATTCAGGTTGTGTTAAATGATGGGGCTTTCTTCTGCCAGGCCTCCGTCTGCCCATGCAGCTTCCAGCCTGTGTTCCGCCGGCCTCTCCAGCTGAAGCCACGCTGAGCTCGTTTACAGGGTTCATTGGAGCTTTTCTGGGAGACCCTTCCTTGTGAAAAATAAAGTAGTCTAGGACCCCGCAAAGTGTTATTGCCTATTTGTGTTCATGCGTGCTGCTCTGTTATTACCCGGCAATGATTTCTGTAAGTACTGTGCAGTCCTCAGAAGATCCTCTCATCTCTCTTACTGTAATTATGTAATCTCCTCTATCTGCTGTTCGCTTTCCCCAGGCTGTATTTATATCCTGTATAAAACCCGTAATTGCCGGGTTGTATCGAAGACGAGTCCTCATGTGCGCATATATATATATACTGGCATTATATATATATATATATATATATATATGAAGCCAGAGCAGGGGATTCTGAGTGGTGTCAGAATGCACAAGAGTTCCTGATTATACTCTCTTGCTGTCATAACTATGAGACCTAACATTATGTTATTGCTTAATGTTGTTAACGTATTGGTTAACAATAATACGTTACAGGTATGTTATATGTTGTTTAACAATCCTTGTCGATCCTGACATTTCAGTGGACTGGATATTTACATGTCATTTTATTTATTTGGGTCAGTCAGTTCCTGCAACATTTGGGCGTTAAGGACCTTGTTCAAGGGCCCAGCATTGCAAACTTGGGGTTGGAACCGGCAACCTTCTCCATAACAGGAAATCCTGTGTTTTGGTTTGCACTGTTATTATCCTGTTCATCTGGTCTCCAGCTCAGGGTCACTCAGGGTCGAAACAATGTTCGGCATTTCAGGTGAAGAAACTACAAATTGAGACCAAGATTTTGTTTCTACCAACCAAGTGAGTACTCTCTCACTGTGACTCTTTATACTCAACAGACTGGTAGAAATAAAATCTTAGTCTGGATTTGTAGTTTCTGGACCTGAAATGCCCAATGCTGCTGGGATCCCAGTCTAACAAGGTCCACAAACATGCACATAAAGGTCAAATAAACATTAGTTTGCTTAAGCTGGAGTTCCTGGGGGAAGTCTGCATTGTGAACAGCACAGGCCTGTACTATGAGGCTGCAGTGCTACCCACTGAGCCACCAAACCATCCTTTGTTTATTTCAGGCTTAATACCTTTCTTCCCTGGGACTACAGGGGAGTCTCTTGCACTATGTAAGATCTGATATGCCTCATTTTGTATAACAGACCAGAGCGATTGGTGTGAATATGCTGCAAAAGCCCTCTCTGTAGATTAGGCGTTTGACCTGGGAGTGCTATGTAAATCCTCTATCAGACACTGGTGCTGCACTTTTGAGACACCCCCAGCAGCGATGCTTTGTGATCGTCAGGATTATAGATGGGCTTCGTACAACAGAGGCCGAAAAACACTCTTTGTTTTTATGGCACGACTGAAAAAGCACTCTAATTTGTTTTGTGAAACCCCATTTTTTTTTCTGGGGAAAAAAATCGACAGAATGCCACAATTCTCCAGTTAACACCTTCTGCCCCCTCACTGGGAGGAAATGAGCACAGCCCTTTAGAAAACGCGGCCTGCAGGCTGCAGACAGGCCGCGGATCATATCCTGACTTATCCTGACGTCTATATATTTCAGCAGAAATCACTTTCCAACCAGTTTTCCGCAAACCCCAATAACTAAGCTACCATTTGTGAGGCTTGCAAACAGCCTGATCCACTCTCATTTCTTATCTTCTGATTAATGCCACAATGTCATTTCTTGCACTTGATCTGTCCACTTCGCTCACGTGACCAAGCTCCTTTTGTGTTTTAATCTTGGGGTTAAACCCAGCGTTGTGTAAATGCTGATTGGGTCGTTAATTGAAGCGTTGCCTCGCTGGCTTCCAGCTTTCTGCATCTTTCCCATCCTGCCGCAGCTGTTTAGTTCACAATCTTGCCTGCATCACTCCGGCGGGAAGATGTAACAGCCATCCTCTCACATTGTTGAGCACCTACATCTGGAACGTTTCTCCTTAGATCAGGTTACATGGGGATAGATGGGGCATAACTGTGTTTTAGAGCATGGTTGCGGCAGAATGGTACAAGCAGACCTGTATACCTGCCCTGTCAGTGGGGATGTAAATATTTTCTCCATATGACTTATCAGTCCTGAGGTATGTTGCCATTCTGTTGTCTTCATGGACCGCAGATGTACTTAGGAAGTACATCTAGTGGACGGTGTGTCCATAATTAATGCTGATGACTTATTGATTATTATGTCGGAAAACTGCTTCCAGTAGAATGTGACATTGAAATGTACTTTACACTGTACATGAGCCTTTGCTGGATCGTTAAACAGCAGTTTATATTTTAACAATCACATGTCTTTGGTTTGAATGCTTTGAGCAGAACAGCATCTCCAGCCTGGGTCCAAGCTTCCCACAGCACGCACCTTTGTCCTTCGTGGCTCGTTAAGAGACGCGGAAGCCCGCGGCTATGCAAGATTATTCATAATGGACTCCGAAAAACATGCTTCTCTTATTGTAAATAAAGAGGGCTTATTCAACAGAAATTCATATTCTGTAAGGTCAGGTCAGTTGACATTTCTTCCCTTTCTCTGAGTGTGAACTATACACACACCACAGTGTGAATGGGGGAGAGGTAATCGTGTTTTCAGTGCGGGTGACATCACACGCTTTGTGGGTCAGGGTCCTGTGGCCCACATGATGGATCTTGGGAAGTGGAACCTTGACTGGACTCAGAGGGAGGCCACTGGGCGAGACGTCAGAACATAGAGGCAGAAGAGGGCTGCTGTCACCACTGACAATGCCTGCTCAGCTCCTACCAGCCCCAAGTGTCGCATGAGATGAATATGTTTCCAAAGTTAGCACTGGGAGATCTGCATTGTGGTGCCTGATTAAGGTAACTTATTGCGGTTTCTCATGACAGAACAGGCTGTGCATGCAGACAAGCTCACAGCGATGTGGTTATATATGGCAAGGATTGGATGCAGAGCTCATGTAGTCTATGCCTGTGAGCCAAAGGTAATTAGCAGCAGTGTGATAGTTTGAGTTAAAAATAGTCACTCTGCTGCCTGATATGGGGGCTGATCTCAAACATGTTGGCTCTCTTTTGAACACCTTTGTTCTGACCGTGTGGCATCACAAACACACCATAGTGAGATGTTCAATTCCGCAGTCTGTGGGGTCACTGTACTCTGGGTCCAGCACAGCAATGTTGCTCAATATGAACAAGTATTGGGAATGTAGTGAATAGTGATTTCCCTTCAAGCTGTTATACTGCTAGACTCCCTGTTTTGCTAAATTCCTGAAAATATTTTCTTCTTTTGATATAAAAAGTTAGGAATGTTTCCTGTAAGACACCAGTATGTCTTCCATACACTAGTGGATGATAAACCTCATATATCCACTGTGAACTTACTGTCCAGGTCTTAATAGTAATCAGCTATCTTAACCTGGAGTATCAGATTTCAATTGTCTCATTGTTTATGCTGTAGGTCTTTGATTTTGGTCTTAAAAATTCTTTCACTGTTACTTAATGAGCCTAAGTGTTTCATGTGTTTATTCTGTTCTCTTCTCTTGCTCCTACCGGCTTGTAGTGCAGGGCATTTGTGAAACCCCCCTAAATATGACATGGGAATTATTTTGCATTGTTCTTGATCTGTGCATCTTTCACATTCTGTCCTTTGTTGTGATAAAACTTGATTTGATGGACTATTTACCTGCACAGCACTGTAGGAAGCCATGCCTTTACTTGTTTTGTTGTTGTAGTTTACCCAGTGTGTTCAGTTTCTCCAATAAGTCCCTTTGTCCTGGAGTTAAGTCACCTTTTATTCCCCGCCTGTGCCACACTCCACCCTAACATTGCCACAGTGTATCATCCAATGCTGGATAATATTTTAGCAGAGAATGTATGTACTGTATGTCTTTCTGTAACAAAAAAAAATCAAAATCAGACATTTAATCACCAAGCAAAAAATTACCAAGAAATTTTGGTGCATAAACATTCAATCAAGATAAAAGGTTAAAAGAAACATTATACAGTAATCCCTCACTTATCACGGGAGATAGGTTCCAAGGCCGACCGCGATAACTGAATTTCCGCGAAGTAGGGA
>JAODUD010000019.1:20317839-20338162 GCA_026784285.1 Stomatorhinus walkeri | reverse complement strand
TCACCTCTGGTGCTAAATCACGATTTACATGGCAGGGGGGAGACACCAATCCAATCCGGTACAGGGCACATGGAAAAGCTCTACCTCCAGTGCGTGCAAGTTAAAGTAGAAAAACACAATTATGAACAATATATATGTTTTTGTGTCAGTTGTCCTTAAAGATATGTGTTCTTACTGTTATGTGCTTTGTGGAATTTTAACACTGACAGCAGATTTCCATTTTCATGTTGGAGGCAAAAAACATAATTGGTTTTCTAATAGACGCACAATGCAAGTAGAAACTCCCCACAAGAGATGGCAAACAGCCGCTAGCTGATGCTACTGCAGAGCATCATACCTGTTCAGTACAGAGCCGCTCGCACTGAGCACTGGCATTAATTTTGTGTGAGTGCCTTTGCTGAGCCGTCAATTAGACGATATCAGTCTCCAAAGGCTCCCATAACAAGGCTCACGGTCTCAAAAATGCAATTAAATATTACTTTAAAAAGTATATACACACATCCACATTAGCTTTAAAGACATACACTAGCATTTACATAGAAGTATACATACACATTGGCGTTAACGTGAAAGTATACACACATCAGTGATGTAAAAGTATACACACACATCAACATAAAAAATGTGTACACACATCAATATAATAGATTCTAATGCTTATACAGCGGTGGATGCATGGATGACTTGGCACATACAAGAAATTGTTGTGTTTCCTAATATAGGGAAACCTTTAGGTTTTTTTGTTGTGTCTTTTTTCATTTATCATAATTGCATGTGAAATACTTTTATTTTGCAGGCGCTTTTGTTCATAATGATACACGAGTGAAGCTGATAATACATCACAATCTCAAAGCTGTCAGGAGCAAAACACCATAGAATCAAACATCCGGAAAGTTATTCCAATACATAACATCAGGAGAGTCTAGGGACCAGAAGTGGAATAAACAGGTCCAGAAAGTAGAAATCCAGACCAAGATTTTAATCCAACCAACTAGTTGAGTACTCTGTGACTGTGACTCTTTAGATTCAACTCCTTTAACTAGGACTGTCAAAGTGACCAGATTTTAAGGATGGTCAGTGGTAGTGTCGGATTAGGTCATTCGTTCTCAGAAAGATATGCTTAGCCATTCTTTGAGGGCTGTGTGGGACTCCAAACCAGATTTACTTGGGTAGGATATATGCATGAAAAGCATAGATTATGAGATTGTTTTCATGAGGCGGAGGAACCAATAGGTGACAATTGATTGCTGACCATAGAGGGTGAGATGAACTGGAGGGCCTGATGAGTGACTTGATGCTGTTCTGTCGACAGTCCTGAAAACAGTCCACAGTGACTTGGACTGGATTCTAGGAAACTGGTAGGCTTGACATGGAAGACAATATGCTGGGTCTTTGAAAGGTTTCAGCTAGGGATGACGATTGCTCATCTCCCCAGTGTCAGTGAGAGACACAGAAATCTGAGTTGGTGTCCTCTGGAGGCAAGGCCAGATAATTACCACTGAATGTAATCTACGTAGTAGTGTTGGGGGAAACCATATGAGTGAGTGATGGAACCTAGGAGAAGATCAAGAACTGAGTCTTGAGAACACCATTTATTTGATTTCACTTAGATACAGGATTTACCTAAGAGATTCAGACCACCTCAGGAGGGTCCCCTAGATGCTAGGATCTGACAGTTCACTACCTGTGGCTCCAACAGGATTAGAACCAGTGACCTACCTCCCAGAGCATCCCCTACAGGTAGGAGGACAGTCACAGTGGAGTGTGTGGCTTTCAAGCTGATTATTCTCTGCTTGCAATTCAAAAACTTATACAGAAATGAGAGGACAGAGACTGGTCTGTAGTTTTTGTCTAGTGAGGTTCAAGTGTGGGCTTTTAAAGCACTGGAATTACTCAAACCTGTTAAATGCAAACGGTGATGTGTTCATAATATGAGTACAGTAAGTACTGGGGTGAGTGTGGGAGAGATTGATAGCCTGAAGGAGAGGAGTGGGTATAATGTTGGGGGACAAGCTTGGAGATAGTGTCAGTGAGAGGGGCAAGTGAAGAAGGTGCGGGGCTGTGTATTTGAGTGCTGGATGCAGAGGATATGGGGTTCCAGGGTCTGCTAGCCGTCAGTGTGGTGGGTGGAGGTGGGGAGATGAAGAGTGGTGCGGGGGGAGCGTCTGGGGAACTGGTGATGTTATCATGATAGTAGGTGGCTTTAGCAGCAGTGACGTTAGCGGGGAAAGATGATGAAAGTGATTGATTCCTAAGCAAGTCTGCAAGGTTTCATGTTATCCAACACTTCCTGTTGGCCCTTCTGAACGGTGTCTGTGATGTCAAAAAGGTCAGGAGAGAAGTGGTCAGAGGCTACCATGGCCATGAAGCAAGAAAGAGGGAGGGAGCAAAGGGCACCCTGGAAGGAGATGTGGGCAGGGAGAAGAACACGTAAGGGAATGCATGGTGATTTAAATAAAATAATCTACGTTACAGGGTGATGGCACAGTTTTAACAAGGTTAATAACCGTAATTGCATAGTACTCAAAGGCAGAGGTGTTACACAAAGAGAGGACGGGAGTATTTTTCCAGCTCTTAGAGATTAGGGAAGTGTTCTCAGGGAGCATTCTGGTTTCAGTGGGAGCCAGGATTTGGAGCGATGGGTGGGTGGTGAGGCCAGCGATGAGGTCAGACTAGAGGTTTCTAATCCAACGGCTAAGGAGACGACACTTGCAGAAAGTGTCGGATTCAGGTTGTCTATGCTGTGTTTAGATGACTTGAGGCTTGTGTGTGAGTCAGGATATCAGGGAGGCTGTCCTCACATCTGCTTGATGGTTTTTGTTGTGGGGAAAAAGCACCCAGGCATCTAGATTAGGTGTCACTGACTTCAGTGTAGTCAGGACTTGTGTGTGCATCCAGGGATGCCTTCCAGAGCTCTCCGTTTGTCCTGTGACGCCTGTATGCATGCGCTTTGCATTGAGCCTCTCCTCTGGATTCCAGGTCTCTCAGGATCTCACCCTAGTAAGACTGTAACAGGAGCAGATGTGAGGGTGGTTTATGTGCGAATTAATGTGCAACACCAAGCCCTCACGCCTGCGGCCGCTGATTTTTGTTTATGGCTCTCAGTCGCTCCTAAATGGTTCTCTAACTGGGCTAACGATTAAGTGAATTGGCACCATCAAATTGCTTTTATTGTGTAGGTGCGTTGTGATGGACAGGGATACGTGTCTCCTGTTTCTGGCATCTTGGGATAGACTCTTGGTTCACTGTGACCCTGCACTGGATAGATGGTTATGGAGAATGGAATGATAGAAAAATATATGAAACCTGAAGTGATCATTTGCTTAGTCTGCTTAGAGGAAATAGGACATTTTTCAGTAGGGTGGGTGACCTAGTGAGTGAATTCCAGCCGGCTATCTGATGCCACAGAACAAGTATAGATGGACTCCTGCCATAGTGAATGAGTGAAGAGGCAATACAGTATATTAGGTATTTTTGTGACATCACATGAATTAAAACAAGACGCCCTTTGGTGTGATGACCTGTCACCACTTTTCAAATCTTCAAGAACTATTTCACTTTGATTTATTTTGCACGCACTTTTATCCAAATCAAAATTTTGAGAAAACATGGTTTGCCAGTTTCTGAAACAATTAGACATTAAGGGTCTTGCTCGAGTTCCCAACGATGAAATCACTCTGCCGACCCTCGGACCCGACCCGATCATGGGTGCAGCATCGCAACTTAAAATGCAGCAAAGCACACAGAAGCGGCAGGGGCAGGCGGCGCTCTCCTTGGGGGCTTGGCTGACGGTGCTGCCGCCCACAGCAGAGATGGATGAGGCAGGTAACATGTGCACCCAGCTTTATACTTAGATTTATCCCCTTCTCCGCTTCAGCCCTGACATTCAGCTCCCCTCCATTTCACAAATATCTGGAGATTAGCCAGCTGTTCTCCCCTTTGCCTGCAAGCCTGTGTGTTTGTATGTGTGTGTGCGTGTGTGTGTGTCTATATAGATAACATTTGAGGACCAAATTGTCCCCAAAGTGTAGTAAAACCTGAAATTTCCCTACTTTTGGGGACATCTCCATTTGGATAACCTCAGTTTTATAAAAATCTGTGAATGAAAAGTAAATATGCCAAAAGTCTTGTATTTGGGTTGCTTACTTATGGTTAAGGTGAGGGGTGGGTTGGGGTTAAGGGTGTCGTTATTGGGATTAAGGCTTTACCCATAGGTCCCCATTTAGATAGGAAGACCAACTGTGTGTGTGTGTGAATAAATATAATACACACCACATATATATCACATATATGGCATTTTGGGTATATTGGATAGTGTGTGCCTCCATAAATTTCACATTTTGAGAAGTGATCCGTTCTCCTTGTTTATGGTTTTGTTTACTGACAGGCTCCCACAGCCCGACTAATGGTTTGCTGATGTCCATGAGATTTGTTATTTATTTATTTATTACATTTTCTTGGCTGCTGGGAGACGAGAGATGCTTTTTAGTGGATGTTATTTCAGCTCGCCATCCCACCCACAGAGTGAAATGCAATTCTCGACTCAGATGCCAAATGTGCATTTAAAATTAAAAGGGGAATCTTGCAGGCTGCACTGAGCATGCTGTTTGCTGTTTGGTTGCCGTTTAATCCTGCTGTGGAGTGACAAGCAAGCTGGACAGTGCCTGCTTGAGAGTTGAGTCTTAATGTTTTGCTGAAGTTGGGTCATGTGACTGGATCTGATGACATGATCCTCCAGAGTCAGGTTGAATTTGATCATTTTCCCTTTTAATGCTTCAGTCCTGTGTTCATATACATGATACATTAGTTTCTAATTGTGAGGTATAAATGCCAAAACCATTTGCTGCTGCTGTTCTTTGTAAAGATGTGGCAATGAGTGGATATATAAACTGCACAGACTTTGTGCTACCAGTGTACATTATGCAAGCTGACCACATGGGCAGTATAAATTAGATCAAATCATAAATAAGGATCTCAGACAGATACAGATGAGTCACAAGGGAAAGAAAGAAAGTTGGGTGATAGATGACTAAAACGAAAATTCAACGACTGTGCAGGGAATATTTTGGAAGTATTTTAGGGACCGTGTCAGCAGGGTATGTTTTGTGTACAGGTGTGTGTGCATGTGTTATGAGAGTGCATGTTGTGCACATTATATTGTTTTACAGTTTTACAAAGAAAAAAGTTGCTAGTCACAAAATAAATTACTCGTCTTTTGTCCAATTTAAAAGCATTTTAAAGTAAGTTTAACTAATGAGTTTGAGTTTGAACAGAAAGCTTTCTAATTAAGTTGTATAATGACTCCTCGTGTATGTAACCATCCAGGGGATGAAACTGCCACACCATGTGTCTATGACCAGGATGAGCAGTTAGGACGTGGAGGAAGGCATGGATGTTCTAGTACAACATGGAAAGATGATTTTCCTGAGGTGTGACAGACTTACTGCCACCCCAAAGATCATTTTCAAACACTGTCCCACCTCTGAACTTCCTTTTTTCCCTCCTTCCTTTCTTTTTTGGCTCCCTAGTGTGGTTGCTCAGGATCCAGCAGTGTAACTTCACACAGCCAAGGTTGTGGATTTGACTTTTCGACCCGATTCTGCTCTTCCTATGTTCACAGTGGTTTCCTGCCACAGCCGAGAACTGGTGCCTTGTGCTACCTAGGATGTGATACCGGCTCATTGTGTTGCTGCGTATGACGGGCTTTTATGGACAATTTGATGAAAGCAGTTTTGTTTTAAAATCATCACCAACTGACACATTTGTATATTTTTATTCAGATACTTTTATATTTATTTCATGTGATCTGTCCCCTCTTTTTACAAAGTATCCTCGAGGCGTACTGTTTCATCACAAAGACAAATACACAGCTGAGTTTCTTCAGCTTTTCTTTCAAGGAAAAGCTTCCATGTCAGAAATAATTAATTTTGGTGTTTTCATTGGAAAGTTTGAGCAGCAAACAATTTCAGCTCCTTCACTTTGGACAATTGCTGTGATATGATCAGACAGCAGATATTTAATCGCTTGCGACTGTCACAGACACGGATGAAGGGAAGCAGGTATCCTGAAATCGGCATGAAAAGTGCTGAATTCATGCAGGCAAGCCTCTGATCCGGCCGGGTATTCAGAGTAACATGCCAGGTTAATAAAGGGGTGAGATGGGCCCTCAGTACTCAGCCTGCCTACATTCTCTGCTGGTGTGTTGTTACAGCCCTGCGATGTGTAAAGCAGGACTCCGCACACACTGCGCACCGAGCTGTGTGACACACCGAGCCTACAGCAGGCACCGTTTTGCTGATTCCCAGCTCCCATCTCAGCTGTACCCAGAATTTGGTGTTCTGGTTGTGAGCTTCATTCTTCATTATTTGGTTCAGGTCTGCTGGGAGCTAGATGAGACTAAAAATGCGGACTGTCTGGGAGTCCCTGAGGACTGGGTTGACAAATACTGTTTTAGGCTAGGGTGCTAAGTTTCCTCCTGGCAAAATGGCAGTTTTCGTCTCAGTCCACGGGCTGAAAATCTGCCCTCTGCCTCTGTAATCAGTACACAGTCTTCATGAAGGAAGATGCACGTCCAGAGTGACGGCTGGTGAGCGGGCGCCATGGGCAGCGGATAGTGATGGAAGGGCATCGCTGGGCCGCCCGCCTGACAGTGGGGGCGTTAATCATGCGTGAGCAGGAGCCATTGCTGACGCCGGCGGCGCTAGGCTTGGGTCGCAGCAGGCCGCGGAGCGGCTAGAAGCTCACCGCCGCTTTGTGACAGTAATGACCAATTAATGTCTAATTCCTCAGGCAGTCAATGGCAGTGTCTGCAGCCCAGCGAGTGTTTCTCGCATCAGTGGGGGCCCTGAATGTCACGTCATAGATGTTACTGTGACTCCGCTGGCTAGCGGCTAAGTAAAAGGCTGACAAAACAGTCCGTCTCCCTGTACATACGTTTGCCACACTTAACAGGATCTCTGAAAACTACGGCTGGGGTCCTCGTGTGTGTTTGCACTGCGCTGATGCCATGCGGTTTGTGGAAACTGTACTCTGATGTGCAGAAATGCTGATCTCGTGTGATATGTGTGTCATCCCAATTCATATTTAATAGTGTGACACCTGATATCTTATATCTGATGGTGTAAAAGGGAGCTGTGATGATGTCTAGGGGACATGGACATCATTATGGTTTGTACTGGTGTTTCAAAAACAGGTCCAGTTTTACATCTAACATGCACAGAGACCCAAAGGGCAGTAGTAACAGTCTCACTCAATTGGGCTTAAAATGCTGTTCCTCCACAAAAGCAGGAGATCCCTTGATGTTCCTCTAAAAAGAAAAAAACAAAAGAAACCTTTTAGAGTTTTGGTTTCAGTTTAAATTTTCCTGGTCATTAAAACGAACTGCTCTGAGATCTAAGGTTAAGTACCATCCAAATACAGTGTCCCCCTCCTACTGGGAAATTCACACACTCATTACTCCTTTTAGCTTTAGCAGTTGTCAAAAAGTCTCAAGTTTTTATTTGTCACCTGCACAATTACGTTGTATGAATGAAATTCAGGAATTTATTCATTTTCCATGTTTCGGTCTTGAAAATCCTGATTCTCTGTCTATCACTTGGGTGTTTTTAAGTAAACCACAGCGGCGAAACGGCAAAAGCCAGAGGATGGGAATGCTCCCCTAAACTCCCCTGCAGGATCTCTGTCAGTGATCCGCAGCTTGTCACACAACTTAGAGCCGAAAAGGGGTCTTTTCAAGTATGTGCCTGTCAGAGGACATGTTGGTGTGATTAAATGAGGTGCCGGCTTGGCCATCTGCTGCCGCAGAGGGCCCGGTCGCCCCCCCCACCCAGTCCACTGCCCGCCCCCACCCAGTATCGCAATCTCCCCAGGCAGACTGGGGAAGGAGGGACAGGCTTCGTTGGTAAGTAGATGTCCCACGGGAATGAGCCCCCAAAGCTGGCCGCTTCGCCTCCTTGTAACCCCCACCCCCTTCTCGGAATCCCACCGTCACTATTTCCGAGAGCTCCGATCCCTCCGCACTTCCGCCTGATGGCTCACAGCCTGAGGTCTGAGGGGCAGGAGCGGATCAGATCAATATGCCTGCAACAAACAGGCCCTTTAAGGCCCATGATACAGAATTAGCAAATAAAGGAGTTTACCCGGAATGAACAAAAATGCCTGTGTTTGGCTCTGGGTCCCTGGCCGGGTGAAGATGAAAACGCTGAGGGAGCTGGGGGGTTTCAAAGGGGCGGGAGGGGGTCTGTGAGTCTGCTGATGAGTGCCCAGAAACAGCAGCTCATCAGCAGCTGCAAATGGGCTTCGGAGCATGTCGCTCACTCACGGGGGGCATTTGGTCACCCACCTTGCATGGTGTGACATGGCCTGTAATTGACAGATGTGCATGCTCACGCAGGGGAGGGGGGATTTCGCCTGTCGTGCCAGTTTATTCCGGAGGTGGATCGTCGACACAGCACTGGCTGTTCTTCACCGTTTTGTTTCCTTTCACCTGCCAATGATACTTCATCTGTCGCAGGTGTGGTGTGACTTTGTGGCAGAGCTTAGATGTTGTTGTGGGAAATTATACACTGGTCATGTGGAACAGAGGCATCTCAGCGTCATCTCGCCCTTCAGCTCCAAACAGACAGTAATCCGGCATGCATCATTAAAAGCACGTGCACACTGTCCATCCCTGAGCCTCGCTGCTGCTCACAATGGGCCTCATTCACCAACCGTTCTTACAAGAAAATTTTTTCTTAAACCCCACGTACGCACTTTTTTACGAAGATTCACCAATGTTTTCTTACCTGAATTTGTTCTTAGCCATGAACAGAATCTATGCACACTAAAGATAATTTGTACACACGTTTGAGTAATGATAGTTGGTTCAAAATAATCAGTTATAGCAGTAATGTTCATTCTACAGTTCATAAAATGATAGTATTTGAATAATTTATAAAAGTAAGATATAAAAAATAATTTTAAAGTGTAAAAATTATTTTAATAGTAGTAACGGCTGGATTATAAATAGGTCTGTTTCTGCGCATTGGCCTTGCTATCAAAATGGGATTTCTGTTACTTCTTGAAGAGCTTGCCAATCGCGCTCTGAGGGGGAACGCATGTTTGTAGATCATTTAGATTTATCTGGCACACAGCGCTCACAGAGAAGGTGATATTTCTCCATGTGTCAGCTTTCTTGGGGGCTTTATATCCACTGCTTACGCTACTAACTAACATATGTCTATTTACATTAACCTCCTGTACAGTAAAATCCAGTTATAACAGACTTCAAGGGACCTGTGAAAACTGTCAGTTATATCCGAAGTCTGTTAAATCCAGAGTTGCTGTATACTAGGACACAACTACAGGACACCATTTACTCATGCTGCACCCCAGCAGACACACTTGTGGTATAGATTATTATATTGTACATGTAGTAATCCAGCTTTACCTGACCAGATGCGGTATTATTAATAATCCTGACTACGTATCTGCGCTGGAATTCACCGGCATTGGATTAGTCTCTTCGCCATTCCTTGCACACGGCCCAACAGTCTCATGCCCTTTTATGGGAAATTACGGGGCGTTTCCCTATGCTAATTAGGACAAACTGGCACGCGCTTTCAGTTACAAAGATGTGGGATTCACCGTTCTTAAGAACAAAGGTGCAAACAATTCTGCTACTTAAGAACACGTCATGAATCCAACGTAGGTTGTTCATAACAAATTTCGCAGGAACAAATTTAAGAGAATCACGTTGCAGGTTTCAGTGGGGTTTAGGGGGTGGATGTTGGGTCACAGCCTTCACTGACCCGGCCGGCTTGTGTTTCTCCTCTTAGACAGACCTATGAGGGCCTGGAGCGGAGGCTAAAGGATGTCTTTGCGGAGAGGACGGGGATCCTGCGCCAGCTCTCCAAGACGTCTAAGGAGCTTGACGGGATCAAAGGCAACCTGCAGGTGAAGCCTTTGCTCTTACTGGCCAGTAGGGGGCGTGTGAGGAGTGACTGGGAAAGACTGCATTGTTTTCATTCTTTTTTTTCTTACAGAATTAAAATATTACTTTCCATAATTGCCAAAATCATGTAGTAGTCATAAAAGAAGATACTGAAATTGGCCAACTGGGCCAAATTGGACACACTACAGAATTTTCTTCAGAGGTATGTAGTTCTGGTCCAGGGACCAAAAGTCCAGACCAAGATTTTCTTTCAACCAACCATTTGAGTACTCTGTGACTGTGACAAGTTGTGTCATGCTCAACTGGTTGGTTGAACAAAATTATGGTCTGGACTTTTACTCTCTGCACCTGAATTACCTACTTCTGCTTTCCTTTTAATCAAATATGTGAATATAGTGCGATATGACATGAGTCTTTCCACAAGCTTTTTTAAAAACCTTAGAAAAGATGTAAAAGAGCTTTGGGTTTTAAAACTGTAAAAGGGAAATGTGATACGGCTTTGGGGTAGATAATTAATGGTTTGTGAATTTTCAGCTTGATTCATTAATTCCCTTTCAGTGTCAGAGTGATGAACTTTATCTTACTTGCTGTAGTTTTTGTGTTGCTATCTGAACAATCTACATCCCTGAAAAATATCAGCACGAGATAATCCTCACAGATACGAGATTTGGGCCGGCAGTCTCCCGAAGGGGTAAATGATAACCCATGCTGTTTATCTGAACCGGTGAAGTCGTCATTCTGGTAGGCCATTGCCTCTCTGCAGCCTTACATTCATCTCCCGTGTGGTATTTGAGAAACTGGCCGTCTCGTGTTTTGGCGGGGCCAGAACGTCCCCTGCTCTTTTCACGTGTTCTAACCCTTTAAGAGCGGTTGCTGTTGGTATAAGTGAGTAAAACTGCCAGGTTTCCAAATGTCATTACTACTAAACTTAAACATAATATTTGCATACAGACACTCTTGTCTCACACCTGGAGAGTTGGGGTTCTGAATCCCTCCTCTGCGTGTGCGGAGTGTTCATGTTCCTTCTGTGTCACACACATTTCCTCCTGGATTCTCTGTGTAGAATATATGTGCGACAGAGGGTGTTTCTCAATATGTGTACTTGACCGTACTTCTCCTGCACCAATTGTACGTCATCTTCCATTGGCAAAGTCCAGTTCCAATACTCAAGAACAGAAGTACAGAGGACGGTAAAAGTCCTCCAGTAAAAGTCAACGATACATTGGTTGCCTTGTCGAATGAGACCAATCCCATGATTCACTGTTCCTCAAGTTCATTCTTGGAAGTTAGCAAGACTGGTCTTGCCAAGACCACCAGTACGATCTTTGCATTCTTGATATTGAGAAACATCCAGCGTAAGTGTGTATATGTTTGTGTGGATCGGTATCCCATCAAGGCTCTGCCCCTGCTTTGTTGCCTGTGCTGCATGGGAATTTATGAAATGATGTACAGAATATCATCTGCTTTGTATGCTTGTCTTAGAAAAAACATCAAATGTGTTTAAACAGCTCGCATTTCAAAGTTTGACTGCTTATAAAGTATTTAATGATGTGCATTCATGGTGCTATGTAAAACTAACATGAAAAGATAATGACAAGGAGATAATGACGTACTGTTTTTCACAGTATGTTTATGAAGGCCTGAACTGAATAATGAATTAATCAGATGTTTGATGTATTCTAAAATATGCCATCCATATTACAGTCTTGTATTTGTGTTCAGTACCCCCTGGTAGCCTGAGTCTGCACACACAACCTCACTGAAGAAGGTATGCTCTTTTTCTTGACCAGTTCGATCCAGTCAGAGCCGCTTACCTCACCGGTGCTAACTGCTCTTTAGCCCAACAAAGTGCTTTGAGCAAACCAGTACAGACACTGGTCACCCTGGCAACATCACTTCGAGGGCCCAGTGCCCCAAGACGGCCTTGCCAAAGTGCTGTGGGTAGGAGAGTGAGAAGCTGCAGGCGCATGCCAGCTCTCCCACCCACTCCTGACCCCCACCGCAGAGAGCCCCTCGCTCTGCATTCACCCACCAGCGCCCCCGTGCTGTGTGTCGCTCGATAGATCAGCGAGGGCTGCTCATATGTCGATTCACTGGCAGCTGCGGGGTTTGACTGCAGCTTCCTGGGTTCGTCACAGAGTCCAAGTAAAGAAACAACTTACAGTGTTGATTGTGAGAAAAACATGACTTATTTAGCCATTTTAGTTATTACTGGAAGCTTGCTGAAGGCGGTCTGGTGACTTGCAGTCTCCTGATTCATCTCCCTGTTTTATTATTAAGTTTCTGCACGGCTGTGTCTTGCTTGTACAGTCTGAGCCTAGGAGAGTAAATGATACCTTATTTGCTATTTGCACAAACTGAAATGCATCAGTTCACACATCCCACCATGCACACACTAGGTTAAGGGCCTTGCTCAAGGACCAAATGATGATGTGACTATTCTGTGTAGCACAGGATTCAAATCAGCACCCTTCCGATTGCATGCATAAAGGCCTGCTGTGCACATGCTTGGACTTGAAGCACACAGGTATACTGCATATTTTACCAGGAGAACAGTGCTTTATGCAACCCAAAGTGGTTACCTAACTTTCAGTCCTGTGACACTCACAGCCAACAGCCATGATTACCTCCTGTAAACTTTGTTACTGTGTAATACTTCTCTTTGGATTAGTCGCTAAAGCACTAATTAGAAGTTTGGGAAATCATTTTGTGGAGTGTTCATATGCTGTGTTGCATGTAGGTGAAGCTTTAACTTTTTGGCAGGCTGCATTTTAGGATATGGTCATCAACCCAGGACCAACAGAAACTTCTTGATGGGACGGAGGGTCCTAATAATTTGTCTTACAAACATCTAGCATCCATTGTTATAAGATCTCTGATGATAAAACATTTCAAGGATGTGTATTATGGAAAAATCCTCCAAGAGGTGTCCTAAAGTCTGGGAAAACTAGCGACTCGGTGTTGGAAATCACTTATGGACATCATCTTCCTTTTCATACATTTCAGCATTCAGTGATGCTAAGGTATCAACTAAATAACAGGCCAGAGGATGCTGTGTGTTAGCCAGCTAACTCACTTCTCAGCTAAACATTGGGTGAAAATCAAAAGTGGCCTTCCTGTGCATCCAACCCTGCAAGCTATACTTTACTGTACTTTGAGTAAATCGTGGGTGTCACTGGAAACTATCCTGTACTGTGAGAAATTGTGGATATCATTGGGAGCTGTCCTGTACTGTGAGTAATCGTGGGTATCACTGGAAGCTGTCCTGTACTGTGAGTAATTGTGGATATCACAGGGAGCTGTCCTGTGCTTTGAGTAATCTTGGGTCTCATTGGGAGTTGTCTTGTAATATGAGTAATTGTAGGTATCACTGAGAGCTGTCCTGTACTGTGAGTAATCATGGATATGACAGGGAGCTGTCCTGTACTCTGAGTAATCATGGATATCACAGGGAGCTGTCCTGTACTCTGAGTAATCGTGGATATCACAGGGAGCTGTCCTGTACTTTGAGTAATCGTGTATATCACAGGGAGCTGTCCTGTACTCTGAGTAATCATGGATCTCACAGGGAGCTGTCCTGTACTCTGAGTAACTGTGGATATCACAGGGAGCTGTACTGTACTCTGAGTAATTGTGGATATCACAGGGAGCTGTACTGTACTCTGAGTAATTGTGGATATCACAGGGAGCTGTCCTTTACTGTAGTTGTGTTCCTCATACTGGTTTTACACCCTTCACCACAGTTACAGTAGCAATAGGACCTGGGCGTAGCTGTGAGAGTTATTCTGCGTCTGCTGTAGTTCTCACCCTGTCAATATCAGTGTCCTCTGTTCGGTGTCAGTGAGAAGCTGCCTCCTGCTGAACCACAGGCCATATGGAGAGGTGCAGATTTCAGCAGAGCTCCTCCGTTTGCAGAGGCGCCACCCCCTGTGTGTCCCGCTGGCCTTCTGTCCCCAAGAAGCAGCTCACCAGGGAGCTCGTCCAGCAGCAGCAAGACAATAAACATCAGCCTGTTTGCATTAACAGTTAATGTGCTAAACAAATTAGCCGTCTGGAGGTGATTTACCAACACAGCTTTCTCTTAACGAGGGTCCCAGATGCGGGGAGGGTGCGTAAGGGCCAGCACCGGCCCAGCTGGCCGCTGATGGGATCTGCCATGCCAACAGGGTCCGGCTCCACAGGGAGGAACAGATATATGTGTCCAATCCTGAAGGACATCCTTCATTTTAGCCATTTCTCTCTTTTCGACACAAGCGTTTCATTATCCCTGACAAAAAAAAGCTTTTTCTGTACTTGTCATAACTACACTAAATCCAAAAGCAGTGGGACATCCTTTAGCTCCGCAGAGCAGGCTGATTAGGACAATTATCCGTCCCTCGGACTGCGTGCTCCTCAGAGCGGGCCGATCCGAACCCCCAAGGGGGAAGAATGTCCCGCTGCTTCTTGTAACTGGCTGTATGCTTGTGCGAGGAGTCTTCCCCATCCGTTCTTTCCATCCTCACTGAAGCGTGAATGAGGTGGTAATTAATACCTTATAGAAAAATGAAATCCATTTTAAACCATGCAGTAAACCTTTAGGGCTATGCATTGAAAAAGGCTCTTCTTTTGAACTTTAAACTTCGGTCACATACTACTTTATCATTCCTGGTAATGGTTGTAGCCCATGTGTATGTCTGAGCCGTGTATATGCTGTCAGTGCGATAATGTGTGGCCGCCTGGATGGATTAATTGAATTTTCCCATCTTATTACGAGCTTTTAGTGTCCTTGAGCGCAGCTGCTCATCGTTAAAGGCTCTTGTGCTTCCTTCCAGTCTCTGAAGAATGACGACACCGTCGCCAAGAAGGATGTACAGAGGGTGCTGGAGCTGAGCCAGAAGCAGAGGTGAACCTCTCCCCTGCCGGCCCTTTGTGCGCCGGCACTGGGGTGCAGAGCAGATCGACGGCTGCTCACCTCACCGGGAGTGATGTTCATGAGGATCTGATCACCCTTAGTAGAATCCCAACCAAAAGCCATGCCACAATTGGAATCTTAGTAGTACCAATAGGGGGTGCTGTGCCTGGCTCATTGTCTGAATACATTGTCAGGGGGGTTATGGCTGTGGCTTCAGTGCACATGGTTTACAGTGAGTACTGCTTTTATTAAGATCCTGATTGGTCAGAGTGAAGTACAGTAAACCAGAACTTTTATTTTATTCTGTTGATTTGCTGTTATTTTTCCACAGTGAAATTCATGAGTTGACGAGCTCCTGTCAGAATGAAACTATATGTAAAAACATTCCAAAAATATGATCACCGGTTTTTAATTGATGCACCCTATTTCCACTAATCTGAATTTAGTCATTTTTCCTTCAAGAGGCAAAGTAGGGCATAAATAATTCCTTAATCCAAATTAAATTCAGTTCTTAATACTAATTTATATCAAGGTGTTTCACAGTGACACAACAGAAAGGGAAGATGCTTTATCCAGAGAATTGAACCTGTTCGTTCTCAAGTCACAAGGAAAGGAGTTTGATTTTACACGATATAAAAATGATACCAAGCTTCACTTATGGATGAACTAATGTGATCTGTTCAATTATGGTTAAAAGATTCGCTTATTAATGGAAACCACCAAAGCTCTCGATCCAGAAAAAGTCCATAGCGGCATAGGGTGTATATAACTGCAAAGCTGTGACTTAGCTGATTATGCATAGTTTATAACGTGGTACTGTATCACAAAATTAAGATTGCGCATGAATAAATAATGCCAGGTTCAAGAAAAAATGTTCTGCGCATTTATGCGAGGTTGACAGTACAGTAATAAATGAGAAACAACAAGCAACTTCAATACATGGTCTCATTTCAGGCTTTAAGTGCAAGTAACTTTTATTTTTTATACATCAGTTACCCATAAATATGTATGCTATGTACTGTGTGTAGAAATAAATTTTCATTAATTATCAGCTGATAATTAGCAGTATCAGCATCGCTCTCTTTTGCTTTACATGAAACACTCTTGTTAATGTTTTGAAATGATTTCGAGGACTATAGCTGCGGATTTCTGTTTACCTCTCGGCACACCTGTTTGTTACCGTAGCTTGTCAGCTTACATTGAAAATGTTTTGTTGCTTTGGCAAATTATGCCAAAGTCAGCACTTTAATTATGCATTTTTTTTTTTAATTAAATCTCCGGTTTTCCTTTCTGTTTGCCCAAAAACGGGGATTGGATACTTTAATAATTTATTCATTATCAGCCGAGTGATGAAAGTTTAATGGATATGATTTTTTTCCACATATAAAAATGCAAAGTATACATAAACTGTGGTAATCTTTGTCTGCGTTATACTCTGTAACATGTAGTATATGACAGTTGAATAGCCTGTATCTGCTCTTTCTGAGCTATAAGACCCCAAAGCTAAAACATTCATTATCAATGAAGGGCAGCTGACTCTCAGCTGTATAAGTCCAGTTTGCACTCAAAACCCACAATCAACCGGCATCATCTCTTCGGCAGGGTTCATCCTGCCTGTGAGTGCCACACCCCGCCCACAAAGGCCTGCTGATTTTTGAGTAACCCAATCAGGTGACTAATGGGTTGATATGGTGGCAGGTCAGCTTGCCTAGGGGGAGATCCCGAGCTGTCAGATTATCAAGGTGGCAGGAGACCACGTTTTGGCTGAGTTTCTGGTCTCTGTCGGTCACTGGTGCTTGTGGTGCCAGCAGTGGCCACATGTTCTGGCCGGTCTCGGTAATGAATGGCTGTCACCCGGACCCCTACAGACCTACAGGCAAACGGCAACGCGGTGAATGCGTCAGGCTCGACTCTCACGCCTCAGCTAGATAAAAAGGTGTCTTGTCACACCTCGGAATGTTCTTTACGTGACTGGCGTCGAAACCCTGTAGCGGCATTCTTTTCATTTTAGCAAAACACTCCGTCGCAAAATGCCGTTGTTTCTCTCCTTGTAGCTTCATCTCAGGCATGGTTGGGGGGGGGGTGTTGGCTTGGGAACACTGGTTTGTGGGTCACCCGGTGCCCTCCGGGAGTGACTGCTCTGTCACCATCCACAGGGAGGAGATGAAGTCCCTTCAGGCGGCTCTGCAGAAGCAGCTGGATGAGGCCACAGAGAGGGCGGAGAAGCAGCAGGCCACGGTGAGCGAGCGACCTCTGACGCCAGGGCCGCAGCATGCAGGCTCCGCCCCCACTTCCACAGGGGCACCCGCACACCATTGGTCCGTGCATACTGTGGAGCGTCCTTTGCAGTTTTCCTGCATTCCCTCCTTCTCGTCCAAACATTGGTCACAAAACAGAGCTAAACTGAGTAACACAAACTGTTAATTAGCAGGTTATCAAAGCAGTCTAGCATAGGGCAAGGCCTTTGGTTTTCTGCAGCAGGACTTACTGCATACATGTGATCATATAATGGATGGGGGGGGGGTGACAGTTCCCGTGTAACTCCAAAGGGAAAAGGTCATATTTATGGCTATATTGGACCCGGAGCATTTAAACACTTCATGGGGGAGATGCGCTATGCGTGAGTATGACTCTTCACAGCATGGTTGAGGGACATCAGGATTCTGGTTCTGTGCCAACACAAGTTGGACTTGTGCTGTGTTGTAGCAGAGTTGTACCAGCAGTATGGGCATGTCAGGACTTATTAATTCACCGTTTAATGCTGCGGTAGGTGCTTCATGTTTAAACATGCCTGATGCGGCCTGGTTTCTGCTTTGAAGCTTCTGAAGCAGAATGTCAAAGTTAAAGGAGCCATACCATCTCTGTGGTAATAATTTGTGATTAAGCCGTAAGGTTTCACATAGAAATCTTCTCTGTGGACGACAATAGCATAGAGCGAGATTTAAATCGCGCATCACCTCAGTGCCGATCTTCCCATCACAGGGCAGTGGAACTGCTGAAAACATTGAGGTGGAAGGAGGCGGGCAGTGACACCGCTCGCTCTCAGAGATGCACCACACTGATATGATAAGCAGTATAAGGTTCCAGAGTTTGTCATTCATCATGCCCTTCCTGTTTATATTCTGCTTCCAGTTATGTCCCTGGAGGGCGCGGCACATTTCTTCTCACACATTACGCAGCAGTCTACTGCTTTTGTGTGTGTGCTTTATCGCAATGCAGTAGGAGGCGCCCCTCCTGAGTACCCGGCCCCGCATGTCCGCACCGATGGATGGTTCGCAGACCTGTGCTGAGGCGCTTCAGTGAGAAGGCAGCATGTTGCCCTTTAATGATGGAGGAGATCAGTGCGAAGCCGAAATTATCCAACAAAACTTCTCGGTTTTGGGGCTCAGTGGGTGAGGCCATATGGGGAATGCTAGTGAATGCTATTCCCACCCACGTCTGCTCATTTTGAAGCCTGCCATGTAGTACTGGCAGAGTGGTATCTCGCTATACACTATTTACTGACTTTTTTAGTATTTGGGCCAAATCACAAGCTCACAAAGAACTCTGAGGAGAGAGAGTCAGGTCGGTACAAGATGGTGGGCCGTGCTTCTCTCCTCTGCGCATGAGGGACACTGGACTGGTCTTACCTTTCCGCTATTGACTCTAGATGCAAACACAGGCTGTTTGTATAGTGCTCCAAGACGCAGCTAGCATATTTTATCTTTTCATATTTGCAGAACGTCATAGCTGAAGGTGCTGCGGTGAATTACAAGAGAAAAAACTGTGTCCACATTCCCTCATTCACTAAAAAATGAAGCCAGCATTGCCAGGTGACCGAATGGAGCAATGCAGCTTTCTCCGTTTCGGCCCGGGAGAGAGCAATAGGTGCTCTGTTGATTATCTTTTTTCAGTTAGCATTACACTGTAAATGAGCGGCTCTCCAGTAGATGATCCGAACGGCACCTTCTTTATGCGGCCAGTCCACGCAGGGGGTACCCCCCCCATTCTCGGATGTCACCCCTGAGCATCCTTTGGGCATCCGTAACACCTTCTTCCATTTTATTGCCCCCACCCACAGATCGTAGACAGGCCCCACTAACACCACCGAATGCTGCCAAGACCATAAGCTTATTAGATGCCGGCATTATTTTATATAAATGACTTTCTTTCCCATGAATAACAATTCTGTTGTTGTCATGAATCTCAGATGGATGTCGAGAGCTGCGAGACGACAGTGAGCTGCTTTGTATTCTTTTTTAAATTCCGTACTGCAACCCCCATCATAGATTTGTGAAAAGACACATTTTCTTACACGGAAACGAATATGACTGCCCCCATCCATTTCTCCAGACAAACAAATGTGACATAGCGTGGTGACGGCTAAATTTGAAGGAACTCTCCGATTTGCATCAGCCAGCTGTTGTTATTGCGCTGAAATGATTATGTGCTCGCTCATACATGTGCGTGTGGACACCCACGCCAAACACACGTGCCCATTGAGTGGTTATATGTAGGCCGCGGTGCTTGGCTCTATGGGTTGTGACTCTCTCCCCCGAAATGTTGCGGGTTCAAATCCCAGGGTTTCCACAGTGATTTCGTCCTTGGGCAGCTCTCAGGTAGTAGCTTGGTGTAAACGATGCACATTCCTGTGAATCTCCCACCAAGTCCTAGTCCTACTGATAAACGAGTAAGTAAATTGCCAGCATGTCCCCGCTTTGTGCAGCCTCTAAAATCGACACTCCCTGCAGCTGATTGTCATTCTGCTTCATTTAGCCGCAGTCTGATCGCTTGCAAGTTGAGCTCCGCTGGACATTTTCACTTATGATGTTTTTTTGCTCATTAGTCATTGTGGTGAGACATTCGCAAGGCATCAGGGAGGCACCGTGTTCCTCAGTGGCTCGCAGGGTACAAACATGCAACTGCAGGCCGCTTGTTTCCCTGCACGCTGGAGACGCATTACTCTGTGAGAGAATCAGAATCAGGTTTATTGGGCAAACATGGCGAAATTCATAACTATTCCGATTTTCTGTGACTTGCATGCACACAGCAGATACACAGTTAAGACAAGACCAGTCCAGCTCATTTGTATGGTATGAGAAAAATAAAGTGGAAGAGTACACTACTGAACAATAATACCAAAAGTAAAAAACTTTCTGTCTTGATAGGTAACAGTCTGTACAAGCAAGGATGGAAATTGACGAGTTTGTCATATATGCACCATTAACAATCAGTAACACTACACCATGAAAATCCTAATCTGCATTGTCATTTGGCTGAAAAAAAACGTGAATTAAAAACAAATATAAATTAAGGTGCCTCAGTAAGACAATAGATAATAAGTACAAGTATGACATTGAATATATAAACAATGCAAATCTATAATCATATCGTCATGTGATTGAGCAGTAATTAAGGAGCTTGAGATTGGTCTGCTTTCATTCAGGGAACTACTCAGTCGGCTGTCTCCACCCGGTTCTCCGATTTTACCAGGTCAGCTAGACTCCTTCGCTTTATTCCTT
>JAODUD010000019.1:20303199-20313284 GCA_026784285.1 Stomatorhinus walkeri | reverse complement strand
CCTTCCTCTTTACCTTCCTCTTTGCCTTCCTCCTTGCCTTCCTATTTACCTTCCTCCTTGCCTTCCTCTCTACCTTCCTCTTTGCCTTCCTCCTTGCCTTCCTCTTTACCTTCCTCTTTGCCTTCCTCCTTGCCTTCCTCTCTACCTTCCTCTTTGCCTTCCTCCTTACCTTCCTCTCTGCACACCCCATTGCTGTCTGTTGTCTTTTGTGTGTCTCCCCATGAGTCCCTGCGAGAGACTCTCTCTCATCACACTGGGTATGCAAGCCCCGGCAAGCCGTTGTTGTTTTTTACCTTTGAATAATGAACAATGCAGGACTGAGTAATGTAGTAACAGAGAGCCTGTTATAGTACATAGTGTGAGAGTTTTCGGAGCAATGAGCTCGTTCTGTCCTGTGTAAAAACCATCCATCTCATCACAGGGGAACAACAAGAAGAATTAAGGTTAAACCAAAATAGCTGACACTTAACACCACGAGTGAATTTGCTCCTAATTAGAGCGTTAAGCACTAATTACCGTCTGCCTGATTCTGTGTAGCTGTCAGTCTGTTGTCTTAATGGAGCCCCCAAGTATGCATGCATGGCAGGGCTGTGCAGATTAGACATCGGGTGTGATATCGCACCCATTGGGGGTGAACCACAGGGCTGTAGGACTAGGTTCGTCCCCTCCCCCCCAGCGGAGAATGGATGGCATCGGTTATCCCGGCACCTTCCTGACATTGTCTCTGTGCTGTTCGCTCCTGCAGAACAAAAGTCTGAAGAGCAAGCTGCTGTCCGGGAGCAAGCTGTGTGGCATCCATGCTGAGGAGGTAAGCCCTCCGCCCCCCCTCACCGAGGAAGCCTCGCTCTTACATTAGCGTGGAGGCGCTGACCTCCCTCTAGAGATCGGCTGCTCTTTCTCTGTGCGGAGTGGGGAAAGCGCGTGAATGGGGTCCTAGTCGAGATGGAGCACGTGCGCGGTACTGAGCGGACAGCACAGAGCGCTGAGCTCTGCAGTTTGCCTTCAGGAGAAGCAGGCACGGGAGCTGTAAGCGCACATTCACTTCCATTAATTGCTGATCCTATCGATTAAAAACAACAATAACAATTCCTCTCATATGATGCATCCTCCATAATTCATAGTGGCGAATGTATTATCGAACTCCAGTGCCAATTGAAAACTTTCAAAAATGATGAATGCATGTTTTATTTCGGGGGATCTGTGAATAGCCTCTGCCAGTTTTGCTGTAGTGGTATGTTTGGCCAAGGCTCTTGACTGCAGTGAAGTGTCCCGCTGTTCTGCCAGGAAAGTAAAATAATCCTTCAAATCAGGAGGCTGACCAGACCTGAAGCCGGGGTGCATGATGTAACACACCACGATGTGTTAAAAACACATTCCTTTTTATTTGCCTTTTCTATATCTGTATTTAACAATTATTGCTTGCAGCATCCAGACAGTAACATATAACAGGGTTAGACAGCACAAAAGAAAACAAAATCATCACAAACATTCAAACATGGGGCACAGTAGGGACATGGAAATCCTGGCAGATTCAGGGACCCCAGCACTTTACGGGCGCCCATGACTACAGAAAATTTTTAATTTTATTGCCCAGGGGGCCCAAGATGACATTTTGTCAGTGGGCCCAGAATTTGTAGCTACGCCCCTGTGATTAGGTACTGTATAGGTATTTATGGAGTAAATATGAAATAAACAGAAGGAATAGCCGTTGAAACAGAAGACATGGTTAAATAAATTCTGAATATACCAAGTAAATACCAGTTTAATGAACGAGATGACTGAAATAGGAAGTATTTCAGAATAAAGTGCGATGTGCACAGTGTCCCTCTGTCCAGCAAAATGCAGCGTGCAAAGTGTCCCTCTGTCCAGCAAAGTGCAGTGTGCAAAGTGTCCCTCTGTCCAGCAAAGTGCAGTGTGCAAGGTGTCCCACTGTCCAGCAAAGTGCAGTGTGCAAAGTGTCCCACTGTCCAGCAAAGTGCAGTGTGCAAAGTGTCCCTCTGTCCAGCAAAGTGCAGTGTGCATCGCTCGCACTTCAGTGTGCAGGGCAGTGTTTCCCCCCATGATGCCATGGCATCCGCACAGAGGGCACCTTGACAGGTCACATGCTGTTGTTGTCTTGTGGCACGTTTCGGTAGAGCTCTCGCAGACCCTGTTGATGAGCCTATGAGCGTTAAACAGCCTCTTATGGTATCTAAAAGGGGCCGACCGTCATCCAGGCGGAGGGGGGGAAGGCAGCGTGTTGTTCTCCTGTCTTGAAAGGGAGAGCGTGTTGATTGCCATACCCAGTACAGGCACTGAAGGCGAGGCCCTCCATTGTGAATTTTTGTATTTACATGCTCCACTCACGTCTCCTTATCTTCCCCCTGCAGTCGAAAAAAATCCAGGCTCAACTGAAAGAGCTGCGTTATGGGAAAAAGGATTTGGTATTTAAGGTAAGAGCACTGAAATAATTTCCATTGGCACACATAATTCTCACAGTCCTTTTTCTCTCTGCATGAGGCATTCTGCATGGCGAACGAGAAGCACTTCTTCACGCAGATTAGAAGCTCTGGGTGTTGCTAGAAGAGTTCGTCCTCATGCGATAAAATTGCCCCTGTTCGATTATGCTACTCAGGCACAAAAGGTTCTGCGACCCTGTGGTATTCATAACATTGGGACTTTATTTTCTCCAAGGGGTTACGCCCCCTAGGGGTGAACATCTGAGATGGGGTGGGTGGGCCTTTGGGGACGATCTTAGAATGATGAAAGGATACATGTAGTATAAGAGCAGCTTCAGGGCCGATCTGTGCACTTGATAGTACTTGTGTTGAATAGCTACGCTTTGCTACGCAGGTGAACATTTTGGCGGCTAGATCTGAGCACGTGTATATTCAGTCGTTATTCCAGTCGGTGTAGAAGCACTTAATAAAGAGAGAGAGCAACTCTCAAAATCAGAATGCCAGCACGACAGCTGCAGCCTTTCATTACAGCCTGCTTCCGGGAAACGAGTGCTGTCCGATAGGTTCCCCGGCCTCTGAGCATGCAGGGGGGCGGATCGGGATGTCTGATCTGGCCCGTGGAAGCAGACTGTCTCTCCAGGCACCTGTGAGCTTGAAGGAGCAGGCGATCAATGATCAATTCCGGGGGCATTCAGGGCAGGCGACTCTAAATATAAAGGATTGCTTCCATACTTATTGTTGCCGACAAGTTGGACAGTACCAAAGAGTCAGGGTACCTGATCTGACAAGCGGAAGGTCTATCCCCCTCCGTTTAGCCTTTTATGAGCAAAGCTCAGAGACCAGTCTGAAAAGAGCGTGTGCAGGGATGTCGGCGGTTGCGCGGTCATTTAATGAGGACACTTGCTCTTACCTTGCTGTCTTTGGATTTACTTTTATGTTTGTTGTTTTTCTCCTGCTGGGTGCAGACCTCCCACACACAACCGAAACCCTCGGCGAGCGAGAACATAGCTATTTTAACTAAATAAAAAGACACTCGGATTTGACTTGGGTGGGAGCAGGTTATGTTTAAAAAAGAAACTTGTGATATTTCCAGCAGCTACACAAGCTTTTTCCTTGCTTTGGGGTCTAAGCTGTCAAGTTTCACTGACCTCTTTGGATAGGAAGTGAACACATGAAGGGCTTTTTGCCTGATAGCAAACAGGGGCTGGATGCAGTGTGCTGGCACGAGGCAGCTTACCATCACCACTTCAGTCAGAGCCGGTGCAGCTCCCCAACCTGACCTCTGAGGAAACTCATATGTCGGAGCTTCCACAGCCTGTCTGTCTCACATCCAGGGACAGCAGCTCATGGACCTGGAGCGCAAGCTTCTGGCTTCCAAGGAGGAGTTGGAGAAGACTGCTTTGGACAAGGTGAGGCTTCCAGAAGGATCCACATATGCTGATCATCCAGTGGAAAGCGGTTAAACACCTTGACAACAGATTTTCGGTTGTTTCATTCTAATTTGAATACAAATCCAATTCACCTTAATTACAGCCCAAGCAAATTCCCTTTCCTGTTAAGTTGTTCAGATTTGATTGTTTTTTTTTCTTGCAGGTTTAAAATTAATCCTTTACAAAAATGCACATTGCACAGATGCCAGACTAATACGCTGTACTTATATTATTTAAATTCTGATTATATTCTGGCATGAAATATATACTGAGATGAGTACAAAGAAGAGCACATTTGTAGGTATTTCTCCTCTCAGATGTAGTGGAGCTTCAATCTAGCAGATTTCTTCTGGATATTTCTTAGCCATTGAGAATGGATTGAGAGATGGTTGAAGGGATGGATGTATGGAGGTTTGATTGAATGATGGATGTGAGTGACAGAAGGTTGTGGATAGATGGATGCTTGATTTAATAAACACACGCGCATGAATGTATGGCAGGAGTGATGACTTAGGCACAAGCGTACCTTCCTAACCCATAATGCACCTCCTTTAGGAGTCCCAGCTGAAGGCGCTGAAGGACACCGTGCACCTCTGCTTCTCCTCGGTGCTGCAGAGCCACCCGCCCAGCAGCCACGCCCTCCTGGCCTCCCCCTCCCACCTGGCCAGGTTTTCTGCCCTTGCCAACAGCTCCAGGGTCACCTTCCAGCAGCCACACGCCAAGGTATGCCCTGCCGTGGAGAGCGAGGCCCAGGGCTCGGGTGGAGCCTCAATGCCGGCCACCTGGCAATCCGATGGTTCTCCTCGGGGAGTCTAACAGGGTCCAGGTGTTAATGCGTCCACTAAGCATGCTGTGCGTGTGTGTGTGTGTGTGTGTGTGTGTGTGTGTGCGAGCATTTATCTTATGTGTAGCTATAATCTGCCCAATAAGGTCAGAGCCATGGAGAGAAAAACGTGTTTTCCTCCTCAAAGGAATAATTCACGTCAAAACCACTGATTTAAAAATACATTCCTCTGCACCTCATCTCATTTTGTTAATATGGAACATTCCAAATTGTGATATTATTCCAGTAATGATGGGCTGGCAATAAATAATGTCAGAAATGGCCCCCGTGATTTAGATTGAATTAAGTCTGGCTACTGTATTTATATACCTAGCTTATAACGTCTTTGGATATGGTTATCTGTAACTGATTTGTGTGGGAGTTTGTTTTTTTTTCCTACTTTTGCTGTCATTGCTGTTTGAAACATTTAGATATTTTGTTTATGCCGTCAGCGGCGGGCCCATAAATATGCCCCATGTGGCGTCATGTTTATCCTTTATAGCAGCTTTTTGAGAGCGTGCGCACATTTGTCAGTCTGGGAGACGCGGCGCCTGTCGGCTCTGCTCTGTCACTGCCCCGGAGAAAGCCCGTTTGCTCAGTCTGGTCCATTTGCTCAAGTTTGTGATGGGGCTGCTCGTGGGTGACTGGAAGCCCTGGAGATGTGACCCATCCCTCTGCTACCATCTCTTCTTTAGTCTAGGAGATGAAAACACACTTCCTTAAGACAGTGGCTTTTAAAGCTTATTGCATATTGTTTAATCACCTGGACTATATTTCAAGGTTTTAGACTATTTAATAATACATCTGGATATTACTATTGAAACGGCTGAGGCAAAGAGTGTCACTTGATGTTACGACAGCGGGGTCTCCAATCTGATTTCTTAATTATAGGATTAAAGGATAATTCATTGCCTGTTTTCCTGTCGCATTCCTGCAGGGTTTACTTGCTAATTCAAAGTCTCATCTGGACCTTTGGGTAGCAGTAGGACATGTAATGAAAATCATGACCCGTAGGGCTGCTCTGCTTGAGCTTGACGTTTAAACATTGAGGGTGTGAGTTTGGGCCGAGGTTTACTGGAACACCTGCATGGTGGCCCACAAATGTCAGAACATACCCCTGGACAGTTAGGCGTAGCGAGGACTTGCCATCCTTAGCGGGCACTCGTATCTCCTGCTCATTCATGAATAGCCGGCGATGCTTAGATGAACTGTTGATTTAGGCCATAAAGCTCAGGTGCCATGAGAGGCACCTTAATAACACAGTGAAGGCTTTATTGTATTGAAAATTGGCTCTGAAAAATAAGGTATGACCAAAAAAGTGGAAAAATCAATGTTCATGTCTGGCTTTGGGCCTTTAATTGACACCTGGGCAGGGCAGCGCCAGCAAGGAGCTCATCTGGCCCAGTGGAAACCAAACGCTCTTCAGCATTTGCGCCAACTTGTTACTGGTCCCCAAACCCCAAGGAGTTTGTGCAGTCCTCTATGGAGCTGAGGTGTGCTAATCACAAGGCCTTCACTGTGGCCTGTAGTCTGGAGGACTGGGACGCAAGCGGCGCAGTGTAGATGCCAGAGACGATAATCAGCATTGTTCCTCACCCAGTCAGGTACAATGTGACGTTTGATCATCCCGAATCCACGTGAAAGTCGCAACCTGGGTCGCTGCACTGTGTGGACCTCCATACTGATGCTGCCAGAGCACCCTGCTGCTTCTCACTGGTCAGCAGATCCATGTTTACGTCCTGTGTCACAACAGGAGCCCTGGGATTTCCTCCTGGGCTGGTGTTGTTCTGGCATCCCAGGGCCCTGAACTTAGAGTTCGCCAGTGCGTCAAAAAACGGGACAGTAGTTCTCAGTGTAGACAGGCGAGGGAGAGTGCCCTACTTTGGCACACGTGGGATTTCCATACTAGGGAGCTTGGATCCGTGGTGGCAGAGAGAGATTAAAAGCTGGAGCGGTTTCATGCCTAACAGCCTGTGAATGCCTCTGGAAGCAGCACATGGGCAGCACTTACCGAAGCAGAGCCTCAGCCAACAGCTGCAGTTAAAACACTGATAAGCCAGGAGACCCAACGCCATCACCTGCTTCTCACAGCAAGTTACTGTGATTCCAAAAACAATCCACTTCCACTTAAAGGTTGGATTCAATTAAGGTCCCAATTCAGTTAATTACTAATTTCCACTTTTAATATGGTTTAATATGGTGATTTTCCCTGTGTTCATCTTAACTATAAAAGAAAACCTGCTTCAGGGATTTCAGCGTAATAAAAATTTAATCATACACCATGAATGATACATGTATGTTTTATCATTATAAAAAAATTATGTTAATTTACCATTATCTATTTTCATTACTTAAATGCTTGAATAGTTACATTAGAGGTAAATTAAATGTTGGCAACACTGAACTTGATTGAGGGGTTGAGGGATTATGGGTAATGAAGGGAAACTGCAAACTGTTGAGAGGTTATGGGTAATGAAGTGAAATTGCATACTGTCGAGGGGATTGTAGGTAATGAAATGAACTTTCTTGCAGTCAAAAGGTTATGCATAGTGGGATCTGGAGAGATATTAGACCATCACCGTTATAGGTGGTTGTTTGAAACAGAAGACTGATATACATTAGTCTGTGTTCCAATTTCAGTCTGCTCAGGATCCAGCCAAACTCTCTACCTTATTTCAGTTTCATTTCCTCAATAAATGGACAGCAATTACGCGACCTGTGCTCCAGACTCTGTGAGGGTCAACATGCAATGTTGTTCTTTTTCAGTCAGAATAGATCATTTTATTTCCCTCGATTCTAACAACAAAATGATACCTTGCAATAAAACCCATTACATGATATATTTAAAGACATACAGCCATCTCTTTCATTCTTTAAATTTTCCACAATGCACCCACTCCTGTCATACCAAGAGGATATCAGGACCTTACAGTAAAGCTTGCAACGTTTTTAAACTTAAAACTGAAGTAATTTTTATAATTGTTAGCACATTAAAATATTGCTTAAGCACAAGCATCTTATATATTTTTGCAGTTAAAATTAATAAAAACCCCATCATTATGGTTTAATGAGCTGGAAATTAACCAGGTCCTGAGTAATGCCTTTTTCAGTCATAGGAGATTTTTTTTTAATTGCTTCCAGAATATCCCAAAAATGCTGAGGATTGTTACAAGTAAAGCTTCCTCAAAAGCAGTGCCAATGAAGAGGGACACCGCAGAGGCCAAGGACTGCCAGTCTGAACAGGTACGCTGGGGTCACGCCCTGCACGCCACTAACTAAGGGTGAGACAGTCCCCACGTCCCCACGCATGTAACAAAAACTTACCCTCAAAAGCCGCTTTTTGGTCAGCAGTGACAAACCATGACGTGTTTTATAGTACATAGTTATTATTTTACAGTAATCATGAATTGTTCAGTAGCCAGTGGGAGCTTCCAGTATTTGATCGAGCGTCCTATATGAGGATACGTGGTTTATCAAGGGATGATATGGAAACGAATGAAGGCGAAAGTGACTCAAAGCCTATGTTGAAAAGCTGAAGACTGAATGCTGCCACAGTGCGGCCCATCTCTTATATACAGTACCTACCTAATCTTTCTGCCAATATTATGATAACTAATTACCTTCATAGCTCAATGACTCATTATGATTCCGTTTCTAAACAAAGATAAACCGTAAATTTCTCCAGATGAAACTTATGTATAATTCATGCACTTTCGTGCTGAGGTTTACTTTGCTTCTCTTATTGTTAACGACAAACATCCACATTTAAATGATGTTACTGCACTCTTTGCTAAATTGTTTCTGACAAGACCGCGCCATGTTTGGGACCTTGTCCTTTCAGCCCATCCAGACCGTGTTCTGGATTCTGTTTGACCCGCTGTTCTAGTTTCTTTTGTGAGAGAGTGTCATGGTCAGGCGGATGCTGCGTAACCCATTCATTCGACACAGCTTCATTCATTCAGATCCAGAGTACCTTTTTCTCAGAAAGGTGACGTGCTAGTTTGATTGCTTGGCGTAATACCATGGCTTATAATAACATTTCTGACTGATTTTTCGGGGATAGAACTGGCACGAAATGTATTTTCTGATGGTGATTTTATATCAGTAGAGTCCTTATCAAAAGGTACTGTTTTTTGGCACTTTGCAATGAGAGGAGCCGCGTGCTGATGACTGCGTGCGTGTTGCTTCAGTGGCTTGCTACCTTGCTACTGGTGGGTTGTAGCACAGTGGGTCAGTCTACAGTGGACATGCACACATAAGTGTGAGATGCTGTCATTTAGCCACATCAAATGACTGTGACTAATGCTCACATTGGGGACTTTCATGACAATTGTGGACAGCATACTGCTGTGCACTGCATGCTCCTGAAATCATGGGATGTCAGCGTGTTGACATGAACATGGCTTTCATTTCAGCATGGAAGATAAGACTTTATTGATCCCAGGGTAAATTCTCAATAGTCAGCGTGCTACCCCAGAATGAAACCTGGATCATGAAAATGGGAATCTTGTATGATACCACTATACCAGCAGTGTATGATACCACTGTGCTCCCCCTCGGGGAAATCGAACCCTGGTCTCTCACATGACTGGGGGGCTACCACTATTCTAACAAGGCATCTACAGGAACCCGGACACGTGCCGCCCTGGATGTACTGCATAGCCCCAGGAACTGCATTATGCGCTCGGGCTTAGGGTCAAGCCTGGGGTATCCATTGATTGTCGACTGAGATCCTGAATGGAATAACCAAAATGGAACCTATTTGTTCCCTAAAGGACAGGGCAGATTCAGTCAGCCACCCCACCCCCACCCCACACACACAATAAATGGCCATCTGCCAGGCGCAAATCTCCTTTGATGAAGTCCTTTGCAGAGGACAGGTCACAGTGTACTGGACACGCTTGCTCTCAGCAACAGTTGCTATAGAATCTGTATTCTGTCCCGTTACCAGTGAGCGCCCAGGACACTGGCTGCCTGTGAAAGCTGAGAGTGCTTCTGGCTCCTTATTCATCACGGCACTTGATGCTCATGTTTAGAGCAGTAATACTAAGACACAGTGAAGTCCTTCAGATGTTCATCTCATGGAGATACGAAGGACATTAGTGCTAAAACCTACTGATGTACAGGTTTACCAGACCTTTGGCATAATGTTTATTTTAAGCTTGCAGGAAAGCTATGAAATAATGATGATAGCATGCACAGCACGGCACGCGTGATATCGCTGATGACTTTTTACACTGCGCTTTCCTGTGGCGCAGTTAGCTGTAATGGTGGCTCCATCGCTCTCCCACATCTGGTTCCTGCTGCTCGTCTGAACAGCGTTCGCATTTATCTTCACGCATTAATGAACTGCGTCTTGGCGCCCGCTGAAATAAACAGACTGCCATTTTTTGG
>JAODUD010000019.1:20276874-20287436 GCA_026784285.1 Stomatorhinus walkeri | reverse complement strand
ATCACCGGTTCAGTTTACTGGCAGGGGCAGTGTCCCTCTCCCCAGTGTCAGAGCTGGATGCAGAGCCCAAACCTCGCAGCTGTTTGTGGAATGAGATGTCACCATGGCCGAGGAACACGACTTTACTGAAGCAGAAGGGGGCGAAACGGCCCAGAAATCCTGGGCAGATTAACGGCAGTCTCCGACTCCGCAAGTTCATTCCCTTCATCACTGGAGGATATCCAGTGCATCAGCGTAAAACTGCATCACATTGGCACAGGGAAATAAGAACTGCCAGTTTGTTCCCCCCCCCAAAAAAAAAAAAAAATAAGAGGGGACATTTCTGTCCTGATTCTTACTGGAGGTCTCGGAACAGTCGACTGTGATCTCCACCACATGTTCCAAATGGTCTCCTTCGAATCGATATGTTTGACTTACCACAGAATGTCATAATGTGGTCGGCTTATATGTTCTAGTTCTGGGAACGTTCAGACAGGCAGCCTTGAATTTAGGTACTATTTTTGAATTTAGTTTAACCTGGTGGGTGGGTGAGGTGGCAATGGCAAAGTGAGTCATCTAAAATATTTTTCTCGTAGATGACAAAAGGGATTTATAGTTGTATGACTATCTCAGGTTTACATGAGCTGAACAATCCCCACTCTTCCAGTGGCTGGCAGTGGGATTCTTTTTTGGGCACTGTGGATATCGAGATATGTAAGGAAACACGCCAGCGGCGCCATTTATGAAGTCATCATGTTTTTCACATGCCTGCTTTTGCCCAGTACGAAAACCCAGTGCTGCTAATTTGTGTCTGCTGTTCTGCCAGTGGATGGAAAACTGCAAGCTCGAATGTGCAGAAGTTTGTGTCCCTGTAGAGAGGGTCGAGGGTTTGTCACTGCTGACGTATGACAGGTGATTGTCCCGAGTGGGGTGGCAGTTCAGCTTTTGGGTGATGCAACAGGTCAGTCTGCGCTCCGCAGCAGTGTCTTGTCCTACGGCACCGCCCTGTAGGTGGACATCAATTGTTACATTTAGCCTTTTTTTTTTCAACATGAATTTTCTCCAGCTTATGTTGTCTTTGCTAGGAAATCTGTGATCAGATCGGAAAGCATGATTAACACCGTTTTACATATTTTGAAACATAAATCTTTTACACTTGAATTGCCAAGCAAACAGTGCTCTGTAAGTGAGTTCAGCTCCCACATACCAGAACATTATTCAATTATAGAGAAAATATTTGATTAAAAAACCAGTTAAAGCATTAATAGTGGATGAATTCCAGCTTTATTTGTTTATTTTTCTGAATTACTGCATTTTAATCTAAACCCATAGAAAAGCTATCATAATGGATTGGACAAATTCTATGGAGAATATCCTGCACACTTTGGTAACATAATTTGGTTTGGTGAACCACAGTGGAAAGAAATTGACTCTCTTTGGTGTGATATGAATGAAAATTCAGTCTCCTCAGTTTTAATTACCCCTATGAGTGGTGATCATTCTTGAAGATGGATTGAAGGCTCAACTAAGCTTCATTACCACTAGTATTGATGAAAAACACTCAGAATGTGATTCAGGAGTTATTTCCCAATAATGACAGCCAATAAGATGCATGCTTTATTTCCAAATAATGACAGCCAATAAGATGCATGCTTTCATTAAACATACAGATACAGGAAGCACTTCCATTCTGATCCCAGCTTGTGTTTTGAGGATAAAACTGTATTGAAAAGACATGGATTGATTAGATGGCCAGAGATGGTGCGGCAGATGTTACACGCACGGTCTGCTTGATCTGAACTTGGGTTTGCAGAAACTGAATTCTGAGAGTGTTTATTCGTTTTCAGAAGCATTGTGCTCAACGTCGCGACGTAAACATATTGAACAGCCCTTTGGAAACCTGTTAAAGTCTTCATAATGCTGGGTGTGTCTGAAATGCAGAGCAGATTGTGCTTTTGTACGGACTGAGCCCATCATTGTTAGGTTTCAGTGTGGCTGTATAGTGTGTGTGTGTGTGACACATTATCATCAATACTGATGTCCGAAGATAATTTGTACATTTTCCTCGTTTCTGGCATCTGATTTTGAAGCGGTCTTCAAGTTGAGACTACCTGGTTGTGAATTGCAGACTCGCCTGTCGTCGTCAGCTAGCAATGCTGTCCTGATATTTGGGGCCCATCTTGTAAACATGAAACGAAATTAACCGCCAACTAATAACTGTCTGTAAGCTAATGTGAAATAGAGATCTGTGATAATTACGCAATTAGCCAGTTGTACGCCCTCCCCCCCCCCACCCCCATCCAGTCCGCTGCTTTCAGTTCGTTTAATCAGCGGCCGCAAGACTTAACAATCGTCTGCAGATCCTCGCTTATAATTGCAGGGATAAGAAAGCAATTGCTCTGTTCTCCAGGAAGCTGAAAGAAGTATCATCGGATGTTTGCACATTTGTTGTGGGTTGTTCGTACAGCTATATAAAAGGGTTATTATAAAAGGAAGTGGAACTGGTAGTTTCAAGACCAGGGAGAAACTGCTATTGGCCTGAATTGCGTAAAAGTGCATTTATATCTTTGTGGGAAATTGGACTAAGTCCGCGACCAAGATTAAAATAACGGTGGTAGCTCGACCAGTGATGAGTGCTTGCTGGAAGACTTTTTGATGTCTCCTTGTGCAAGGCAGACATGTGGAAGGACTTCAAAGGCAGCCGTGTCGATTGGTGATGCATAAACGCCCAACAGCTAAGGGATGTGTTTTGCCTTTCTGTGTTTCTGGCTGCTTTTGAGGCTTTTGAGTTACTTTTTAATGCTAAGAAATAAATAAAATCAATTTGTGCCAATTTGTGCCCCTTGAACAAATTAGTGCTAAATGCCAGTATTCGTTTTCATTGATTAATAATTCTTTTTAATCTGTTCGCTTCCAGTTTAATGAATAAATAATTCTGACCAAGTGAAATTTTTTGGCTTTCAGAATGACGGTAATAAATTGAGAAAAGTGTTTGACTGAAGGCCTAGCGGAGACTCAGGACGGGAGACTGCTCAAAGAGGTGCGTTCCTTGCGAGGACCGAACGTGGTTCATCTCCGCTGTATCAGGGCAGCCCGCCTCTGTAACCTCAGAGACGGAACACCTCGCTCTAAATAGGCAGTGGTCCACTCAGCCTGCTGCTGGGTGACTGAGCCCTCGAGTCTGATCCTGATGGGCCGGGAGAATGCGACTATAAACGCAAACCTTCACGCTTGGTTTCACTGCTCTATGCAGCACCTGTGCATAATGGTCATTTTTATGGTTTTGCCACAGTTTTGTACTTGTCTTTTGCAGACTAGCACCTTTCTCAGTTCAGCGGCAGGGTCTGTCCTGTCGTGACTCACAAAGCTTTTTAATTTCAGCGTTTCGACCCTGTTTGTGTCGGACACAGCAGCTTGTTCCCGCCGCCCGCCTCCTTGTTTTGTAGTGAAGGCTCCAGTTGCCCTTAACACTCCTACCTTCAGCAGCTACTGTACTGTACTGTGCTTTC
The DNA here is from genome assembly GCA_026784285.1 of Stomatorhinus walkeri. Lineage (NCBI taxonomy): Eukaryota > Metazoa > Chordata > Actinopteri > Osteoglossiformes > Mormyridae > Stomatorhinus > Stomatorhinus walkeri. The sequence continues at coordinate 20,283,948 of JAODUD010000019.1, read as the reverse complement.
TGCTACTGTAACTCACAGTTTCAGCCCTTGACATGGCTGGAGACTTTACTGGAACAGCTCCAATTAAACATAATTAATTACTGATAATATAAAGTGGGAGTGGGGACTGGAGGTATCTTGTATTTCCACTGTCTGTCTTGTCACTTTATAGTCACAATAACAGTCTCATGTGCTTGTACTGCCCTCTCATTCAAGTTCAGAACCCCCTCACCCAATTCCATCCTCCGCTGCTTGCGTCACATGACTCTATTGGACACATGATTGCATCGGCCAGAAAATCACACGCAAGACCTTGTCTTCCCTATCGCAGACGTCTTTCTCAGGCGGCCTGCTCTCCAGGCAGGTCTGTGTGAGCCGTTGAATGGGAGGCCGCACCCACGACGTCAGCAGAGCCGTGGATGGGATCATATCCACCCATGTCCTAGAAATGGGCGGCTTTTTGTTCCGCAAATGGCTTAGGGCCGCAGGTTAGAGTGCCGATAGCCCCTATCGACGGTGGCACGGTCTGACCCCCTTGGCTGTTGTGTATTATGGGGGACTCGCCTTCAGCTAGGAGCGGCGATGACCCTGGGGCAGGATCCCTGTTCTCTCTGGCTGGGCATGGCCGGCCCTTACTGCACGATCTCCGTAGGGGGGACTGTACAGTCAGTGGCCTGTAGGTGTCCCTCTACCTCCTGCTATGAGCAGATGAGGCTTACAGGCTGCTGTAGGATTTTCAATATAAAATAAAATGAAGAAGTCAACTAGATACTGATTATTTCAGTTCAGTTCAATTTATTTTTACATAGCTACTTTCACAACAGTCGCCCCAAGGCACTTGACAACACTGTGTGGTCGTCCATTACTATATCATTCATACAAAATGGTGCATACAAGACAGAAAAGGAAAAGAAAGAATGAGAGCCTGAAGACAATGAAGGAGAAGAACCAATAACTCCAGAGTAAGGAGGAAACGTACTTCTGGGGGTCCAGGATTGACCAGCTCCCCCCCACCCCCCACTGCTACCATTGCTAACATGCTATGCTAACATTACAGGAAATGATTAGCGTATCAAGTGAAGACTAAATCCTGTAAAGATGCTACTACAGACTCAGTGATCATCCGGTCCTCCTCTCTAAGCACTCAAAGTCATTTATTTTTCCTGGGATACACGTTCTGACCTGTTTTGGCCCATGCTTCTTGCCGTAGATAGTATAAGTCTGATGTCCATAGCCATCTTCCCCTGGATGGCTCTGAGTGTGGCCTACTCAGTCCTGTTAGCAGATATCTGTTTGCTATCTATGTGATAACATGATGATTTTTCTTTATCAGGAGGAGTAGCCATCCTCCTGTATACTGTTCAGAATGAAAATGTTGCTGTGCTTCTAGAAAAACAAATTTCTAGTCCTGTTCTGGTATCTCTCAAAATACATAACCAGAGGTGGAGATTTCAGGTCCAGAGAGTACAAATCCAGACCAGGATTTTGTATCAACCAACCAGTTGAGTACTCTGTGACTGTGACTCTTTATACCAGCGGTGTCCAATCTCATCCGCAAAGGGCCGGTGTGTGTGCGGGTTTTTGTTGCAGCTCCCTAATTAGAGGACTGATTGGCTGAAGAGTCCTCACACCTGGGTTTGAACAGCTGACCTTCAGGTTATCCCACAAACCTGCATTCACACCGGCCCTTTGCGGATCACCTCTGTAACCTTCCCCCAGTGGAGTCATTCTCTGAAGGTCCAAAGACTATTAAAAAGCAATTAATGTGGGGCATTGACCACGACTGAGCTCTCAATGAAATCGAGATGTATTATAAAGGCACCTGTTATCAGTGTAAAGCCAAAAAACTCACAAAATATAAAAACCTGACCAGACTTGCCGATTCTTCAAAGAATCCATAAACCAGATTTCCAAAGCACCTGAACTTCTCAAAGTGAACGGATTTCTCTTTCAGGTGAACATTGACTGTAGAATGTTATTTATTAATACCATACAGATGCTGAGCTGAAAGGGCATTCTGGGGGAGATTTACCGTTTGAATAGTAAATCACCACAAAAATCACAGCATTAGATCAATACATAAAGCCGTAAAAGCTTGCGGTTGACATAAATGACTTTGCATTTTTGAAATTTGTATGTTGTCTGGTTTGGAAACTGTCACTTAATTTATTATATATATTTTTAGTGGAAACATTAAAGCGATAAATGGTCAGTGGGCTGTCTTTAGCAGAAATTCTGTGCGCGGCCTGAGTTCCGGAGGTAGGATTCCTTTAAAATAACCTTGTAACAGGTGGGAATTACAGATAAAGGTCAGTTGGCTTAAAAGGTGGAGTTATTAAAGGAGAGTGGAAGGAGCATGAATATGGATGGGCTGTCAGGTGACAGTCTGATGCTCATATGCAGGGGTTGGGGTTTAATCTGACTGCCAGTGCCCCCCCCCCCCATCTCCTGTCCTGGCCATTAGCAGATGTGAAGGTTCCAAAGGCTGGCATGTTGGCTAAAGGCTGAAGTGACGTACAGTCAGAACAGAGGCTGCCAGGGAATTCTGGGATAGCCACACCGGGGAATTCTGGGATAGCCACACCGGGGAATTCTGGGATAGCCACACTGGGGAATTCTGGGATAGCCACACTGGGGAATTCTGGGATAGCCACACCAGGGAATTCTGGGATAACCACCCAGGCTTTGTTCTTTTTCAACTTTGGATTATTCCACAGTGAGTCGATTAGCCCGTAAACCTGGCCAGCCAGGCACTAGTGGTGAATTTAAATGATTACATAGTGAGCCTTGCCTGATCCAAATAAGTGGCCCGCATGGGTGGGGTTTACTCCCTGTCATCCTGGCCACGTCAGTGTGTGAGCTGCCGGTCAGTCTGTCAGACAGGGGAGGCGGTACAGTCGACACTGACGGCATCTAGCAGCCCTTGTTAGTCAACATGAATAGAAACGGCTAGTTTATCTGTAACTGTGGTCACAGCTTTGGCAGCACGGTCAGATTTGAGTCGGGAATGACTGGATTTCTGCTTGCCAATAAACACTTAGATGAGTTCGCAGCAGCTAGTGCACATTCTGACTGACTCACACTTCTTAGTACAGGGCAAAGACGGACAGTCTGTGTGTCATACTCGTCGAGGTGAGCGCTGTAATATGCGAAAGTAAGGTTCATGAAGGTCAGTTCTTTGTTACCATGGATGGGCGTCTTTCCATAAGGTTTGTAGATGTCAGCAGGTAGCTGCCCATTGTGCGTGGACGGTGTCTGCTGCCGAGAGTCACATGACCTGATGGCCCCAATCCATAGGCTGATCCAAAAGTAATTTTCCATAATATCCATTACCTCACTCCTGATAAATCTTTAAAAAAACTGACATGTCCAGCATAAAGTTAATTATTGTAACATAAAATAAAGTGTCAGAAGTACAGTATGTGCAAGTTTCTGCTGTGTCTTCATTTTAATGGTAATATGAATATTATAGTCATTCACAATGACCCTTTGTTACCTGTAAATTCAACCATGTAAATAGAATGTGTTTTTTTGTAGAATGTGGTTATTTTTGTATTTCCTACTTGCTACTTTATTGCATATCACACAATCCATACTGAATAGACATATTGTAAGTTGTAGTTGTCATTAATATTAGTTTTTTTAATATCCAAAGGCTAATTAAAGGGGCATTGCATTTATTCACTGTAAAGCAGATTAGTTCAATACAGAAAAAATTCAGAACCAGCTCAGGGTGTGTCATGATCCGCCCGTCAGAGCCTCCTGTGTGCCACGCCCCCTCGTTACCTCATGTGTCTTCCCAATGGAAACCAGCTGTCGTCTCTTTCGTATCTGATTGTCTTGTGCTTTTAGTTTGTCTCAGTCAACCCCAGTCAGATCGGTCGTTTTGTTTGCTTCATTCGTCTCGTTGCTTCCTCGCTTTGCCTGCCTCATCTGGCTCTGTTTGCTTCCGTTTTGTTTGTCCTGAATCCCGTGCTCAGTTTCCACGGAGAATAAAGCCTGCTTTACGACTACGCTGCCTCAAGCCTCCTTCCCTGCTTGCCCGGCCGGCAGCGGTCGTGACAGGGTGTAGCTTATAATGCACATGTCAAATGCCATCATGACATGTCAATCTGAGCAGCCATGTGGGGGCGCCATCATTAATTACTGTGTCTATTTGTGTTGCCTGCATCTTGCGTCTTCCTCTTGATTTTGACCTCCTACTCTACCCACCTCTCAGTCTATCAGTGAATCCTCTTTATTTTGCAGCGGCCTTGGTGCAGTACAAGTAGGTTTGATGACACGATCAGGAAACGTGTAGCGGGAGCCCGTGCTGTAAGAAACAGGGAATGTCGTGTCCCCACTACTGGTACAGGCATCTGTAGGCCTTTTCTATGTGCAGGAAAGGGCTGCACAGCCAGTGTTTCCACTGGATACCTAATGTGATGTGGCCTGAACAGGAGACGTGACCGTGACGTCCCTCTATCTGAAATGTTTCATCACTCATCTGCAAAGCTGGAGAGAAGGACAGGAGATTCTGTTGCTACAGCTGCTTCGAACCTGTCGCATAGTCCAGCGTCTGTCACTGTTCTGCCAGCAGGTGGCGTAGTTCTTAAGAAGCTACATTCCTGACCGGAACAGAAGCTTCTGTCTGCCTCTAAGTGTCCAGCTCCTCGAGAGAACTGGGAGAAATCCTACCCACATTTTGTTAAACTGTTGGCTTCTATGAGCTCTCTGCGATGTATGGTTATATAACCAAAACAGAGAAAGGCTTCCTCAGTGCTGCTCTGAGATGCTCTCAGACCTTCGATGGGGTGAGCTGGTATTGCCTTAATAATGCCCTGAATTGTTAATTTATGTAATGCTGCTTAGCAACAAAACTTTCCCCTCCAGAGGGGAATTGAGAAGGTCCATCTCATCGCTGATCTGTGTCTCTCTTTAACTGTAACTAGCGCAATGGTGACTGGGTAAAAATATTTCTGCATAGAACTACCCGCTACACAAGTAAAGGTTAATGTAAACTTGCCGAGGCTGGGTAGAGTGAAACAGACCAAAAATGACGGTTTTATTTGGTAGCTGACCTTACAGGAGGTCAAGTTCAAACGTACTGAAATGGCAAAGGATGTACAAATATAAATCAGTTGCAGAGAAGCTGGATCGTTCGATCAGCACTGAACTTCTGCCAAACTCCCACAGAACAGGGACAAAAGGTCTCACTCAACAAAACACATTAAACTCCATCATTTCCCCTTGTGCTCGCAGCACAGTGCGGTTCTGCAGCCCAGCCAATCCCACCCAGCCAGCACAAAATGGCACAAAATGGCCTTTAGCCCCTTTCCGTCGATGCCAATGTGCCTGGGAATAGGGGGAGCGCTTTATCATCCCTCTGAAAAATCTGCAGGTGCGCCGGTTTAAACCTGCCCGTGCTGAGAGGTGGCACGGTGCGGGAGCAAGTGGAGGAAGGGGTGCCGCTCACACGCATTAGCGTGTCTGCGCTTTTGCAGCTGCCTCGTGCATTTCACTGTGAATGGCAGCATTTGCTGTTCACCGTGTATTTCATCAGCGGCATGGAGCTCTTATTCTTTAAATGATCTCACTGATGAGCTGCATCAGGTGATATTTGCACTTCTGAGTAATCCCGTTCCAATTTGTTCGCCATGTGCTTCTGTTACTGCCGTCTCTTCCACTTCAGATGGACGAGTTCCTCCCCCCCCCCCCACCCCATATGTGATGTGGCTGGCTGCCTCCTTTCATGCCACTCACCTCTGCGTCCTTGAGTGCGTGTCAGTCTTCACATTCTCGTCACCCATCCTTTCATCTGCGGCTCCCCAGTCAATCAATTCATCAAAGTTTCATCTGTCACATACCCAGTTATACTCAGTGCAGTGTGCAATGTGCAGTGAAATCCTTAGCTGTTGACTTCCAGGACTGTGAAATGGGATACAGATACAATAGAAAACACAATGAACATTAAAGGGCCATCAGGTGATGTCACACTCCGTGATGTGAATTTCTGACCTAAGAGGCTGTAATCATTGCCCATCCTAGCTAGTATACCTAGCTACATGTATCTACTGTACATGTCCTTCGCAAATTGCTAATATTAACAAGCTAAAACTGAGCCTGGTGCCTTAGATGACCTACTGCATGGTGTGTATTTTCTCTGATTCCTGTTATTTATTCTTGTCCTCTGCATAAAGCACTCCGGATTGTTTCATATTGAGATATGGGCTTCGTAAATGCACTTGCTTGCCTAATGATGACCATTTTTAAATGTATACATTTTTTATTTTAAAAATTATTGTGTTCAGTTCGTATATCTTCTGACCACTTACCCTGGTCCAAGTCACCTTTCCCAGGTGACACACAGGGCTTGGGTACAGCCGGGATGGGATGCTGGTCCATTGCAAGGATGAACAACACCTGAGACCAGCACTCAGCCTAACTGCTGATATTTGGATCGTGGGAGGAGCCTCATGCAAACTGCACCCCAACAGTGCGGCAGCATTCGAACCCCAACTGTGAAGGTGTGAAGCACCAGCGCCATCTACAAGTTTTGATTATCAAAATTCAATAACCTATGATCTCTGAAGAGATCCATGTGGTTATTGTGACTGAAGTTTAAATCACCCTAAGCTGTTTCTGATCCTTGTTGGTGAATAATTTACTGGTAGCTGAACGCCGTGACATTGTTTGTAATCTTGAGCACTTTGATACTTTACTCTGCCAGCGTTTTATAAAAACCCACACAGTGTTCCAAGTGTTAGGGAAAAAAATTATGTTCTGCAAGTTTTCCTGTAGCACTTCATGGTGACAATTTTAAAGTAAGGTGATGTTTGTTTTTCTATTACAGCTTGCAGATGCCAAGGTTCATTTCGCAGGGTTAATCTCGCCACCAACACAGTACATTAACACCAGCCAACGCACAGCCTTATGAAAAAGCCACAGCTCTAGATGTTATATATTGGGGCTTTAAACAAACTGTGCTACAGTAGTTAACTGATAATTAAAGTGTGGAGTAGCTGATTAACTGATACTAAAATGCACTGTATCAGCACTTGAACCCTAACCTCCATCCTTTGCTTCATAGCAGACTCTGATAGACTGGCACCCAAT
>JAODUD010000019.1:20255245-20271872 GCA_026784285.1 Stomatorhinus walkeri | reverse complement strand
GAGGCTATTGGTTTAAATCCTGCGGTAAGGAGAGTGATGTCACTATTGGGCCCCTGAGTTGGGCTCTTAGCCCTCAGCTTCTCAAAATCATGTATGTCGCTTTTAGTAAATGGACTTGGGGGAGGGGAATGATTGTGGAGTGTTGAGGTTTGACACCTTTGAGGATGTGGGTTCGACTCCTCTATCTAGAAGGTGCATGTTCTCTTCAGGGTACTGAGGGCTCCATTGGTGTTATTCTCTTGCTGGCATCCCATCATGCCTTGTGCTCTGTGATTCCTTAGGTAGACCCCAGGCTCACTGTGACTGGGGGATTTTCCTGGGATAGGCTCAGACTCACTGATAGACCCCAGGCTCACTCTGATTGGGGGATTTTTTATGATAGGTTTCAGGCTCACTGTGATTGGGCGTTTTGAATGGGGGTCTGGGGAGGGGATATGGGTGTAAATACCACTCAAGCTTTTAGGAAAAGACAGCTTTTACTTCCTACGCTGGGAAATAATAACATTGGGAAATTTCCCTCCGCAGTATTAAATAATAAAACTAGCATGTCAGTCTCACAACATGGATTCAGTCAAAAGCCTTGCTGATGGCTCAGGTCTCCCTCTCCAAAATGACACTCCCTACGTACGATTTCTCTTCAAGAAAGCTGCTTGTGACACAGTGGACCGCTGCAAATGTGACCAGGGCAAAAGGGGAACGGTGTTAAGCCCAGCTGTAGGATCACTCTGCCAACCCTGGGGATTTGATCCGGTAACCTTCTGAATTCCAAGCCACAGAGCTGCCCCCTTCCACAAACAAATTCTTTTTTGTTTTGTCTTGTTTAATACTTTTTTTGGTCAGTACATAACTCCATACATGTTGTTTTATAGTTTTGATGTCTTTATAATTATTCTACAATGTAGAAAACAGTACAAATAAACCTTTCAATGGGTGGGTTTATCCAAACATTGGACTGGAACAGTACTATACATCAGATACTTATTGGCACTTTTGTGCTCCCCGATGCCCGGTTGCATCGTACACTCCCCATGATGTACAGATCTAAACTTGTCACACTATCCTGCCGCTTGTTATATATGCCGTTCTTATGCCCCGTGAGCAGGAGAGCCGCTGTTGTATGCCAAACAGACACGTGTCTCTTTTAGTCTCACTAAACTCAAATTTCATTTCTCTCACTGCTTGCTTGTCTTTCCTTAAGCGCCACTTGTTATGACAGCGAAATCGAATTTGCCGTTTCGTTTATCTCTCTCAAGTGTTAAATTGCAGCCTAGACATGGAATACCAGACTTAATTCCCAAAGCACATTCGCAGTTTAGTAAATAGATGGGAGAAGAGTATATTTATTTTTATCTTTTTTGTGTTGTAATTTTGTAAAATTAACATTTTTATTATTGAATTTTGTGTATAGAAAATATACGGTAATTATGACTGAAAGGAGAGAGAGGTGCTCCTTAAAGTAAGTGTAGAATAAGCCTCCTCAGTCTATCGGCGGTTCCTGAAACAGGGAGCAAAGCCTGCATCTCTAACTCCCTCTCCACTCCCGAGGCGGGTTTATAACATTTAAAACAGATCCTTTCAATAAGCGGACTTCGAGCGCTTATCATCTGCCTCTCATGGGTGTCCTTGTTCAGCCCCAGCTCGTCCTTTTCGTTGCTCGACCAGCGCAGAGTCCGTCAGAGCCAGCCGGGTGGGGGGTCGTCCGTGACGTGGCGCGGGGCTGGATTTGTCGCTGTGCTCGCAGAGCCTCTCCCCTCTCTGCTCAGGGCATCCAGCTTTAAGAACCGACTTGTGATTGAAGATCTTCTGTAGATATGGATCTTTACCTTGAAGTTTGCTGGTTCCCGGGGTCCTCCTGGCACTGATTCAGAGTTGGTGCAATGAACAAGCATGGAGGAGACCAACATGGCTAATGTGCATCAAATAATGTAGCTCAACAATACGATATCCTGGTGGTTCTTGGAAGAGGAATGTGTGTGGCACATTGGCCTAGAATGCTGTGCCTCTGATCTGAAGGTTACTGGTTTGAGTAACATGCTTATTAGTGTCGCCCCATCTCTGTCAGTCCCTTAAGCACGGCCTTTACCCCTCTGAGAGTCGTTCCAGGAACAATTTGTCCCAGGTTTGCTGTCACCTCTATATAAGTATGGGTGTATGTCTTTAAACAGGAGGAAATCAACACATTGTAATGTACAAACGGCAAATAATAATGTGTCATGTTGGGGGAGGAGATGAAACAGAATGAAGTGTTTTCAGGAAGGACGCTGATCTTGTCATCATTAGTGGCACAGTGTCGTGTCTCCTGCATTAAAGTCCTTCTGTCGGCTGGCTGTGGGTTCAGACGGTTCCCCCACCGTGGGAGGCCGTGAGTCAGCATCCTCACTGCTCCATACCCCGCACTCCCGGTAAGATTGGGCCCTTTCCCTCCTTCTGTATTTCAATCATGTTTCCCATTAAGTTGAAGTGCTACCGGCACAAAGTGAAAGTTTTACGGGGTGGGGGGGGGAGGGGTGGGTGCCTGGGGTACGAGGTTAAGTCCATATTTACTGAAACGACAAAGGATGTACAGATACAAACCTGGTGCAGAGTAGCCAGTCCAGTCAATCAGCACTGAACTTCTGCCAAACTCCCACGGAACAGGGACAAAAAATGTCTCCCTCAACAGAACACATTAAACTCCATAATTTGCCCAAGCTTTCACAGCACAGTGCGCCTCTGCACCTCAGCCAATCACACGCAGCCAGCACAAAATGACACAAAATGGCACAAAACACTGCATTTCCAGTGACGCCAGCATGGCTCGAGGTAGAGAGGCTTTCACTGCGCCCTGCAGTTTGGATGTTCTCTGCACATCATCCTGGGTTCCCAAACTCATGCAGTTAGTTTGTATCTTTAGATTCACCACAGTAAATGATTAGGAAATGTATGAACTGAACATGTTTATGTTTTTTTAATAAAATATGTATCTATTTAAACAATGGTCATCTCTAGGCAAGACAACTTTATCAAGCCAATTCATACACAAATCACTTCAACATGCTCTACATGTAGGCTTAGGAAAAATAATAGGATTCACCTCAGTCTATGATTCAGCATGTGGTCATCATGGTCACCATGAAGCGCATTCCTCAGTCTTAGCCTGAAGATGTTGGCCTTTTGTGCAGGATATCCGGATTCATGTAGCTGGGTATCCTAGCTAGGATTTGCTGCGATAACAGGTCAGAGCAGTGTGGCAGGTAAAGGAGAAGTCAAGTCACGTGGTGTTTTATTTATGGAGCACTTTTAAAACAACAGGAGTTGAACACAAAGTGTACAGACCATACAGGAAGGCCAAGGGCATGATTTCTATTCTCTTCTGGGCCTTTGAAGTGGAATAAAACCCCCTTAAAAATCAATATGGAGACATATTCCTTTTAAGATTTTTAAAAAATATTTCAGAGTAAGTTTGATGTCACCTGTTATTATTGTGATATTCCCTTCTTGGGAAAGTTCACATCGCCCTTGTTCGTCCGATAACTTGGACACCATGCAGTCTGGGCAATACAGTCCTTCCCCTTCAGAGGCAGGTTGACCTACAAGCCAGCTGTCCTTCCTCAGCTCTGGCTGGAGATGGTAGCTATCACCGGTAGCTTCGAGGGCCCTGAGATCAGGCTTGGCTTGTCCGTGGGTGATGGATTATTTACTCGAGAATGATCATGACGCACGTCAGTGTAATTCATAAAAATCTGGTTTAATTATGGTTATATGATGTAATGTTTCCAAGCATCTTCTCATTAAACAGTTCTGGCCTGACAAGAGATGCCAAAAAGCATCAAGACCCACATTGGCAAAATCCCAATAAACTTAATTTTATTTACTATGTTTATTTATGATACATGGCGGTTCGTCTCCACCGCTGTACCAGGCAGGTACATCCTGCCATGCCAACACAGATGGCCTGCCTTGCCAACACAGGCGGCCTGCCTCCTCGCTGTCTGTGGGACCAGGCTTGGCTGCTTCTCCCACCCAAGGCAGACAGCTGAACTGAATGTGATCCAGTTCCCCAAATCTGCCGCCATCGCCTAATTAAGCCCCCGGATCCGGTGATGAATGTGGCCACTGTCTGCAGGCGTGCAGCCTGTCGCTCGACTGGCCCGCGGTTACGGCGATGGCGCACCGGGAGCCAATTATATTTGTATAAATAACATTTTAACAGGCAGATAGGTAGGTTCCCCAGATGGGGCCATCTGGGTGCATTCAGCTGGCGTCTTGCTTTAGTGCGAAGCCCGTGTTCAGGTGACCTCTCGCAGTCCCAGCCCAACACTCCCCATCTTGTTTACATGACCCTGCTTTCATTTCCCCCCATAGGGAAAATGGTTTCACCCGGAGATGATTGTATCAAGGATGTTATCATTACCAATGGGAGGCGGGTCCGGGAAGAGGTTGGCGCGATGCCAGCGGGGGGTGTCACCGCTGTGAGTCGGGGGGTCGAGTGCTCGCCTCACATTGTCCTCCTTTTCACTTTGTCCTACATTCTAAATAATAAGATGATGTGAGTGAAAGATGTTATGTATGATATCAGGTAATTCTACCACATTCTGGCATCTCATCTTATCTCATCTCATCTCATCTCATCTTATATTATCTTATCTTATCTTATCTTATCTTATCTTATCTTATCTTATCTTATCTTATCTTATCTTATCTTATCTTATCTTGATGTTTGTGGCAGAGATGAAGAGGTGTGTGTGTGTTTAGACCAGTTTAGGAACAGTTTCTGCCCCTTTACAATTCAGCGATGGGGTAATGCTGCAATACTACATCATAAATTTACAGTTCTTCATAAATGCACAGTACACTTTACAGGACACAGTAACACTTTGCACATTACTCTGCCATATTCCAATTTAAGCCTTTTCTGTGATTTATCATATATTTACTTCATATTTATATTTTACTTACCCATATCTTCCATTTCAGCAATTCCGCCTGTTTATTTGATATTTATTCTACGAACACATACCTCTGCAGTAGTCATGTCTCCCTTGTTGCCTTTGTTTTGTGCTGTCTAATAAAGAAAAAAAGAGTCATGAATCTTTTTGAAAATGCGGCCAGTTTCCCTGCCTCTGAAGCTGGTAAGATGCCCAGCCAGCCTTTTCAGGAGCTGATCTTCTGAGATGCTCCCATTGTTATTCTGTATCGCTTGTGGATTTGAGGAATTTCTATCCCGCGGTTCCTTCGTCATTTTTCTCATTAGTGTGGGCAGCACTTTGGGGCTCGGCACAGCACACCGGAGTTAATTCAGAAAGAGAGAGAAGAAGAAGAAGAAGAAGAAGAAGAAGAAGAAGAAGAAGAAGATTTGAGAATCGGTTTTCAAGAAAAAGACTGACTGACCTTCAAATCTCCTTGCAATGAGGTTCGAGAGCCCCTTGACATCTAAATTCACAAAACTCTTTTTCTGGATAAATACGTACACAAATACTTTTTCGTCTAATTGCAGTTTTAGGGGAAATATTCCCTTCACAAGATACCTGAGAAATACGAAGAGCTGCTTTGAGCTGCAATTGTTTTCCGAAATGATGGGATTGACTTCCAGCCGGCATGTGGATGTGCAGCCTGCCGCTCCGACGCGGCCTGCCGCTCCAACGCGGCCTGCCTCTGCAGCCCTTCAGATGGATAGGAGCGATTCATCACCGCTCAGCCTCTGGTACGAGCTCTGTCATGGCCAACTGCTGAGAAAATGGGTGCAGTGGCGGAAAGTAATTCAGATAAAACAGGAAGCAGCATTTTTTCATCTAAGAAGAGAGAAACAACCTTTCTGGAGTCGCTCAACACACTTGCTGTGTGGCTCAGCGGGTTTGACGGCTGTACCTCTGATTGGAAAACTGCCACCTCAAATGCTAGAGTTGGAGGAGTAATTTTACCATTGGGCCCTTGATCAAGGCCCCTAACCTCTGTGTTCCAGGGACTGGCTGACCCCGCTTTCTTGATTGTACGTAACTTAGGATAAAAGGTTCTGCAGAAATGAATGAATGTAACTACACACTGCTGCTCTAGTGTGATTCACTCTCAAATCTTCCACTTAAATTCTTAAAGATGGTTCAGCTGAGTGTCAGCAGGGAAGATGATGTACTTTGTATGCATCTTCGCATCCTGAGCGTCTTTCTGCCGCTGAGTCTCAGTCCGTCCTGCTCCACCTATTATGACACCTTCTGCCTCGTCTTTGCTGTGTCACTGCATTACAGGCCGTCCGCCATCTTGCTGTGTCACTGCATTACAGGCAGTCCGCCATCCTGCCGTGTCACTGCATTACAGGCAGTCCGCCATCCTGCTGTGTCACTGCATTACAGGCCGTCCGCCATCCTGCTATGTCACTGCATTACAGGCCGTCCGCCATCCTGCCGTGTCACTGCATTACAGGCCGTCCGCCATCCTGCCGTGTCACTGCATTACAGGCCGTCCGCCATCCTGCCGTGTCACTGCATTACAGGCCGTCCGCCATCCTGCTGTGTCAAGACTGACAGCCAGTTTATTTCCGGGTGGCTACTTCATACACCCCCCACTTATTTGAGGGCACTGCTACTGTCGTGGCAGCAACGTGAGAAGCTCAGTGTCTTGACCATGTCTTGGTCCTTGGAAAAGGAGTGAGACACGACACTAAGAGAGAAGCCCCAAGTTTGCTCAATACTCTCAAAGACTTTTAGAAGTTAAACAGGGTCTGGGGATACGTACATCACCGGCCGAGCAGCATGCTAATGTGTTATTTTTAAAAGGATTTTAATTATGCTACATAACGTGTGAAACTAGGGGTTCGCAAAGCCGCACCAATGCACAGTAAATGTGAGCATATGTCACCGTGTTTTGGACAGGTAATGAAGCGTTTACTTTATTTCATATTCTAATACAAAAGAGAGGGGGAACTCTGCTGCTGATTGGGTGCGATCAGTCAGGTGTTTCGGTGAAGGTGTCTGTTTTCATAAAGTCACCGGACTACCTCTACCCAATCTCCCCAAGCATAATTATTTTGCATCCATTTTCGAATAGTTTATTTGTCTGCAAATATAATTGCTAAAGCTAGAGCACAACTCTGAGGATCTCTGACATCAGCGAAGGTGAGCACATGCAGTTTATGCATGATGGCTGCTCTGCACATGACCCCCCCAGTCCTCCGGGGTCTGACCTTTATGTTGGAGCATGTCTGCATCCTGCAAAGGTCATGTCTGTTGTCTGTATGCCGATCTGGATGGACTCCAGGACCTTCTGGATGCCCTGGTATTGTAAATAGACACAGGGACAGTAGAAGGCTGCAGAATATTTCTGTCACCTGCTTTTAATCCTGCGCTGAAATGAGGTAAATGAGTCATGGGCATGGCGGCACATAAGGTTGGAGAAAGTGAAAGACTTTCAGGGGGTCCTCACACTGGGGGGAGCACATCAGTGTGGATAATGGCAGCGTTGGTCTGGAGAAGGGGGTGGCACATTTGGTCAAATTTTTCTGGGACCCATGTCTTTGTATAGCTTTGTATGGGCAGAGGTGAAAATTTACATGATTTTGTGTTGAAGAAAGCTAGTCTGTGACAGACCGCAGTTTTCCTAAGGAGAGGGTCGGCGAGGATGACGGTGTTTGTTTTGCTGCCCGTCAGTTTCGTGCAGCTGTAACTAGACCAGCCGCCTGTACTACAACGCGGGGTTACTGGCTTATCGGGGTCATTTGTCGGATTTAAGGTACCACAGTTTAAATGGACTTCATAGTCGTTCACTTACATTTTGCCCAGGCTACCTTAAATCTGACAAGTTACCCCGATAAGCCGGTTACCCCGCTCCGCAGTACAGGCCCCAGATGCAGTACGCCAGCCAGTGTGCTGTGTTTCAGAGTACAGTGCTCGTCAGCCCCGGCCAAACCCACGGCGGGACCGTCCCCCGCTGCTCTCCCCGCGGCTGCCCTTGCCTCGGCTGGCTACACTTGCCGGTAAACGCTACCTTCACGAGGTCTCTTGCCTGTCCCTTGCGTCATTTTGTGTGTCTCACATGCACTTTGAGTGACACTTCCTCCTCCTGACTCGCACAAAACACGGCAGAAATATGTAGCTTGATCTGCCATGCAGAAGTTAGGTTTCTAGGCAATGATGCCACAGGAGGCATTTTAATATTTAATTACAAATGATACGACAACGATATGACACCAAAGACATTTAAATATTTAATTATGAAAAATAACCATAACTACGCTACAGTCCCGTTACGAAAAGTTGAGACATAAATAATTGATAGCATCATTAAAACAATGTCCCTTAAAATGTATTAAAATATTTTGAGAAAAATGCTTTCAAGGTTACTCTGTCTTACCAAAGAGCCCAATCTCCACTGTATTGTAAACGTTGAGTCACTCGATTATGCCGGAACATGGACCAAACAGTGTGAGAACGAGGCGTTCATTTGGAGGGAATTTTAATCATTGAGTCATATCGCACTTGGAGGTGTGGGTTTAACTGCTCAGTGGGGGCTGCACTGTGCCGTTTCTCTCTGTCCCAAATGGGTACATTATAAAGACTGAAACGGCCTCTCGCTCAGCCGAAATGAATTTTATTTGACGAGCTGGATTTGATCTGTCAAGCTCCCTCGAGGCAGTTTTACAAATATCACTCAAAAGTTCAGGTCTGTAGAGGGACAGCCGCGGCCAAAAACGCCGTCTCCAGCTGCAAAACTAATACTTGATAAATATCACTCAAAAGGTTACAAAAAAATGAGTGAACCTGGATATTTCATTTCCAGCAGGATAATACTGTATCTGCAGGAAAATGCATGCTGTGTCGCTTTTTCTGGAATCTTCCATTCCTGTGAAGCTAACAGAGTTATTCTAGTCTGTGGTGAATTGCTAGACTCTGTGAAAGACATGGTACAGTGTTCCAGTTCTGCCGTTTCCTGAGTGATTGATCCACTTTCGACACATAACACGTGTCCTCACTGTAACTTTTATATCTGTGCTAGTGAGTTTATTGAAATTTATTTTCAAAATCTGCAAGACAAACAATTCATGCAGATATATATTTTTTCGCATCCTGCTCAGCAATTTAACGCTTGGGGCAATAATTAATGTTTTAAAATTGATGCAATGTAAATATTTCTCAGTTAAATAAACTCAGACATTAGTTGCGGCAGTACCGGATTTGATATTGTTAAATATCACATTCGGTGTTTTAATTCTATGGTCTGTAGCAAAGAGGATACAGGTCTGAACACTTCTTGCTTTGTACCTAAGGTCCATTTTTCATTCTAAACGGAGTCTCTCTGGTTTGTAGTCGATGTTGTTGCTCAAACAGAAAAGTGTCTTGATCCAGTGTGTCCTATGGGCTGCAGGCATAGAGTGGATTAGCTTTATGTTTAGCTGTTTAGGGTAAGGTTGGTGTCACGCTCAGAGGGTGAGCGTGCCTGGATGTCGGCGGCGTTAGGCAGGCAAGACGAGGAGAGGCAGATAATCCAAGCAAACCGGGTTTATTACAGGCCACAGAGGGTAAACGCCACTATACATCACAATGACAGAACTAGGGAGACTAACTCAGACGCGGACTAAATACAACAGACAGAAAGGAAACTAACAGGAAACGCATGATCTCAATCAGACGAATGAACGACAGGTGGTTTCCATCTGGGATTGAACACGGAGAGCGAGGGGGTGTGGCACACACGGGGCTCGCACGGACGGAGCATGACAGTTGGACATCTTTAAGAGATTATAAACAAATATGCATGATTAGTAAAATCCCATTAAATGCTGCTTAATAAAGGATAATGGCTAATGTATGCTAGCATCTTACAAAAACATACCGTCTATTAAAGTAACAGGTATATTGTCTATGGTGCTGAATACAATAACATAATTCCTAAGGCCTCAAACAGGTATGGAACTACGTGCTCAATTGTCCTGGGTGAATTGGAGGGTGTGGGCTTAGCTGGTGAACCATGAACGTAGACCTTTTGGTCGGTCGTTTGCTTTGACAAGGACCTGTAGGCATGATGGATTAGCTCAAAGCTCTGAGCCAGTTCTAGGGTTTTGGACAGGATTTCTACACCTGCTCGGTGAAGGAGCCTGAGAACGTTTAAGAGAGTCAGACATCGACAGGATCTATTTACACATGGAAGATGGAGGGGACAGACGAGGAGCCCCCTGCCCATGGCGATGGTCAGATCACTGCATGCAAGGAGAACAGCAGGAAGGAGGTTCACAGCCCACAGTTGTGGTTATGTATTGACTGTAATGTAATTATTATGGTAATATGCAGCAAAAAAAATCATAAAATGTCTACATGTGTAGAAAGTCCAACAGGAGACTAATATGTTCCTGAAACACCAGAGAAGCCCCAATGACGGCAGGTAGTAGAACCCCCACATCATTGAAGACCAAGCGAGGGCCAAACAAGGTTTCCATTTATTGGGGGAGGGGGGATTTTATTGATGTTATTGACATTTACTTCAGTGAGTATGAAATTAAGGCTTTTTCAGAACTTAGAGGGCGTTTTGACAGTGAACCTGTCTAATAAAAGCGAGACGGGATTTAGGGCGACTCTGCTTGACTTGCATTGTCTGCCTTTAGGAAAGAATGAGCATCACTCAGAGCTTAATATTGCATAGGCAATATATAATGAAAGGAGGAAGAGTACAGAGTGCCGTGTCACATATAAATGAGGCCGCGGGTCGCAGAGCCATTTACCCAGGAGGGTGAGAATAAGCAGGAAGAACACACCAGTGCATGATGGGACCCAGAGCCTCAAATGTTCCTTACATAAGGATCAGGTTAATGGGCACTGTGATGTTCACATGACGTTTGGTCCCACCAATCGGATAAAACTGCAGAAAATGCAAGCAATGATCTGAATACATTTAGCCTGCTGTAGGGCAGCTCTGTTGTAATATTGATATCTTCTGTTGCTGTATAAAAATGAAACACATTTTGGGAAAATCACAGCATTTGGTGGCTTTCTGGGTTTTTGACATTCTCTTATCTAAGAATGAAAGTGACAGTAAGTCCACAAATGAAATGAGATGGGAAGCTGTATGTTACATAGAGGGTACAGGGCAATCGCTGTGGATAAAAGGACCTGGCCCATTAACTTAATGGCCCCCGTTTAATTGGTGGTTTTATCCATTACTCCAGAAAGACCCATTATGGACAAACTGTTATGCACCAGATCGGCCCCCTGGTTTCTAAACAAGCATGGATAAACTGAGCAATTTAACTGCTTGATGTTTAATTAGATATATTTGTTTGCTACTCACTGAAATGAGTCCTTTTTAAGATGTTCCCAAGAAACACGGCATGTCCGTCTTCTTAGGCCGGTGTTTGCTTTAAACTCTGAACACTGAAAGCAATTTTCGCAGCTGAATACAGATGGTGTGCAGTTTACAGCGCAGTGATTACCAGATATAGAGAGCAGCCCTGTTAATTACGTCATCTATTTGACCTTGTAAGGGTAAGATTTCAAACCACAGCAAAATCAGTGTCATATGCATGTCTGCAAGCAATATTTCGCTGCACTGCGAATAATCTTTCGTTGGACTGCTGTGACATTTTCTGTAGACTTCATGGACCCACAGTGGTCTCCTGGTTCTCTGTAGCTCACGAATCTTTGCCCCAAAAGCCTCTGAACATCTGAAGTTATAACAGCAGAATAATACAAACCTGTCTTTGGATTCAGGAAGAAAATATTCCGACTGACACACCTTTCCCCTTTAATGCTACAGTATATTATGTTTATTTTTTCTTGGATGTAGAACGAACAGCATGGACCTGAAGCCCAGGAAGCACAGATGGCAGCTATGTGCTGGCATCCGGATGACGATCCGGCTGGGGGTCTCGCCCTCCACAGAAATGCGGCAAGGGAATGGGCTGCTTTGTTAGGCTCATTCCCCTGCTAAGTACATATTAATGAAAGGCCTGTATATCCCCCCAGTCAGGCACCACGGGGGAAGGGCCTGGGGGCTGTGTGTCTGAGTCGGGCCCTCAGAGCAGATAAGGAGCCCATCAGGGGTACAGGAACATCCATTCATGGGGAGTAAATTGATGCACCCTCCGCAGCAGGTCCCCTGATTACCCCCCACCCCCCCAAATACCTCACCGACGCCTTAATGCTCCTGTGCTGGATGAGAGATTATATTAAGGTGCAACTGGTCCTCCATCTGTATCACACTGACCAGTTAGAAAATTAGGTATATGATTATTATAATTATTGTAACCATGATCAAGGATCAGACCACCTAGAATGACCACCACAGACAAGACCGCCTGGACGACCCCTGCCTGCTTTTGCCGGGCATCAGTGTCCCGGTTCAGCCCAAGGATCTACCTTTGCACATCTCCATGCATCTCCATGCACCCCTGTGATGACAATCTACCCGCCTCCCTTACTAAGAACTGCAGCTCACCACTTTCTGTAACAGGTGGTTAACAGCTGGTTACCTACTTCTGCTCAATGGACGGCCTTGAATGGAGAGCTGCTTCCCACAGGCAGTTTCAGAAATCGGCCCAAAAAGGACGAAGGGATTTGGAGCACTGTGGGCTGGTTATACCAGATGAAATACTGCGCTTCTGACGCCGAACCCTTACTGACACTGTGCTGCGGACTAAATAGAGAGGCAGACAAGCAGCTTCTACCACAGGCAGTTCAGCCTTAAAGAAGACAGTGAATACCCACTATAGCCAGCTACACATGCACACGTCGCGCTTACACATGTAAATACTAACTTTCCTTAGCATCCCTTAGACTCACTGCACTGCCGCCTGCCACTTCGCTGCTAATTGCACACTATGGATATTTATGATTGTTTAATCTTTTCTGTCTTCACAGTCTGGAGCTCGGCAAACAGGGCATTTCACTGTGCCCTGTGCACTGCACCGAGTATAACTGTGTGTGACAAATAAAATCGGATGAAGAACAGAAACCGGCAACCACACAGCTGAGGTTTTAGTAGAAAGGAAATTGCACAGCGATACCGAATGTCTAATTAATGACTGTTTTATCAGTCATGATTTATTTAGCGATTTACCGCTGTGATTGTCTCCTACAGTTGGCCGATGATGACAGGAAATCCCGCCCTCCTCACTCCCTGAGCTCCTCCCCACATTTGAAGCCATTCATTGTGGCCATTTCAGTCCTGCCTGCCAAGGGGCTTGTGTTTGTTTCAGCGGCTGAAGCCTAAGCATTTATGGGGTGTATAAGGATCATTCTGCGATTCATAGGGTCTCAGGCCTATAAACTAATCATGTGGTTGTTACAGCCAGATGAGCAATTAATTTGTCACACCTTACATTTATTTAGGAGAAGCTTTTATCCAAAGCGATAAACATTTCTTAGAAAGCAGGGTCGGCGAATCACTGGCACGGTTGGGGGTTAAGGGCCCTGCTCAGCGGCCCGATGGAGAAATCACTCTGGACTCTGAACAGGTGGCCGTCCAATCACAAGCACAGCATTTTAAGCCGTTCAGCCACACATCAAGTCTGGGTAACAAGGGGGTTTATATGTGGGGGGAGGTGTCTCTTTTATGCTTGCCCAGATGTAGGTTCTGTGTCCTCCATAACTCGCGCCTTTAGCCGCTCGCTGTAAATGTTCCGTCAGATGTTTTCCAGGTTTGTCTCGGTCCTGCTGGAGCCACGCGTGAGCAGGTGCAGCGCTGAGTGGCGTAATTAGCATCAGGCCGCGCGGCAGACAGAAGCACCAACATGGCCGCTTAGCGGGCTGCTAATTTATCCCCACGATCCCCCCACCGCACTCCGCTCGGTATCACGAGTGCCTTTGTGCCGCTGGAAGCCAGAGGCATTCAGAAAAGCTTTTATTGCGTAAATATGTTCGTCTCCACGGAGCTGAGACCGTTCTGCTTAAAAGCCAGAGATAATGAATTACATGCATGTTTAAAACCAGTAATAAATTTAAAAAACTGTTAATCCACTCAGACCAGTATTATGTCCTGTCGACCCCACTTATTGACCCATAAATATTTGAGATAATCAGCTTTGACTGCAGTGACTGACAGGGTCTGTGTGTATCTGTGAGTGTGTGTGAGTGGGTATACCTTACTTTTTCAAGACTTCTCCACGACATGATTAATACCCGTTTTTTTTTTACCTTATGGGGACCAGCTTCCATTTGGGAAAACTCTATTTTTTAGAAATCTGTGACTGCAATGAAAAAACTAATAACTCTTGTATTTTGTTTGGTTACTTATGGTTATGGGTAGGACTGGATGGTGGTTAGGGTTAGTATTTTCCCCAACTTTATAAAAATCTGTGAATGCAATCAAAAAAGTAAGAATGCCAAAAGTCTTGAAATTTGCTTGGTTAATTGGAACTGGTGTTACTAACTCAGCGAATACAGGCCCGTTGTCATGGTTTCTGCTGTTTTAGAGTGAGACAGAACCAGAACTTACTTTACAATACTAAAATAATCCAGTACACATGAACATTCATCCATCTGTTCATCCATCACAGGGTTATGGGGCAATATGCATGTATAATCTAGCTACAGTATAGCAGTGTCCTTAGATAAATAATTAGCAGTAAAAAATTACATTAATAAATTCTTTAACACAAACCCCGAGACATATTTAGGTCTCCCCCCTAGAAGAGTGCTCAGTTTTGAGCTGCGCTGCAGAACAGATTAACCGGGGTAGCAAATGACAGACATTTTCTGTATCAGGTCATCGAATTTCATACTTCAGTCCATGCAGAGCACTAAGCGTCATTTCTAAACCTGTTGGATTTTTAGTTGTGTCACTGGTCTCTGTGTTTTTGTGATACAACGGCTCAAGTTTTCGCAGAAACATTTATTCTGTCTCTGTCGTTATTTCTGACCAGTACGTTGGGGTCGCTAATGGCTTTGCACACGCTGTTTTGCTGTGCACTCCATTAGGGAGTACTCTCCTCACCATTATACCCAAGTAGCTCAGAGGCTCCATTTAAAGATAAGGGAGTCACTGCGAGCTCTAAAATTATAACTTATATAAACCCGTAGGTCCCGCTGGCCATTCCGCCTTTAATTGGAGCGACGCTATAAATTGTTTCTCCTGCGGTGGAAAAAGGAAAGTGGGGGCAGTGGCTGAGCAATGGGGGGGCCACAGGTGCAAGGCGCCGTCTGCTTCCGGCAACTGGGCCCAGCCCAACTCCACTCGCCTCTCGGTGAAGCAGAACCCAGCTGTGATATTGGAATCACCTTTCTGCTAAAGCGCAGCTGCACGACACAGAAGACGCCTCCTCGGCCGGTTGGGGGGCGGGTGGGCGGGGGGTTAGATACTACAGGACAGTGATGCATGACTCCATCACCGTCATATAATGATCCGGTGGGTCGTGGAACAGGATGAGTGCAAGTGTGTGAAGGTCCACACTTGCCTCCTCGATACGCGGCTCTCCACGTCTCCATGCGCTCCTCTCGGTCTCAGGATGAACTCCTTGTACTGCCCCCTCACTCCTCTCTCTCCTTTTCATCAAACTTGAGAGTGGAGCATCTTAATCAATTCTGGCTGCGTTTGGTCGGAATGGTTTCTCTTTATCGGGGCGGTAGAACGAAGAGAGGTAGCTTTATTTGCCATTTGTACAAGTACATCAGAAGGTGTTTTGTCACATAACCCGTCTGGCTCTGCTGAGTTCGGAGATATTCCTCCATCCAGGGACAGACTGTGGACAGGTGGAGGAAAGGTGAATGAAGATGGATGGTGGCAGGATGTTGGTGCTTATTTAGATGTAGTCTTATGAGAAGCCTTCAGCTTTAAGATAAAGCTGATTTAGTGCATGATAGCTGGGAGAGAACACCAGTCTGCCCGACTGCCCATGATAGCTGAGAATATAAGGTATCCTGGTGCTTCTAGCATTAAATCCCTTTCATGCGGCAAACAAGGGTCTGTTTTCATTATCAAGGACATCATGTCTGGCACAAGAGAGGCAGACTGTAGTGGCCATCATCTTAAATCTGGTGCCCACTTCAAACATATGGAAGACAATGTGAAATCCCATTACCAATTTTGTTCCAAGACAGTTTGGTCTGTAATTAATATGCGTATGAATTTATGTCAAGTAAATTATTATACTCCTCCTGATTAATATGATTAGATGAAGAAGTTGCATTTGAAATTACTTGATTTGTCTTATTTTAAGCCAACACGCTGACGTGGTTCTACATCTGCACCCTGATTGTGAAGATCATCCTGAGCCTCTGGTTCCCAGCTGGCTTCAGACGGTACCTTAAGGGGCGGATCTCTCTGGGACCGCAGCATCTATAAAAGGCACTTGCTAAAACCTGCCCTCAGATGTTAGGACAGACCAGTAACTTCTGAGCACACTGAACACCATTTTTGTTCTTTTGTGAAGGACTTTCAGCTGACCCTGGACTGAGAGGGAAGATATTTCAACCCTGTAAAGTCAGTCCAGCTAATGATTCCAAGCCTCTTTTTTGTTTGAAGACTGGACTATAGTCTACAGCTTATATAACCATGGTTTCTTTTTTTGTGATTTTTTTTTGTTTTTTTTTTTTTCAGTGAGTCTTCTGGGGTGCATCTGTCTTAGATGTCGAGTCCAAGTTCTGAATTATACGCGTCTGATATGTAGCCGACGGCCGTTGATGTGAGGGGTAACGCTCATTGTCACAACATGACAGAGCTGCTTCCCTGT
>JAODUD010000019.1:20243131-20253926 GCA_026784285.1 Stomatorhinus walkeri | reverse complement strand
TTAGCATTAGCATTTTCCCTATAGAAATGAATGAGCGGTCCCCATAAGGATATGTTTACCCTACATGTGTGTGCGCGTGTGTGTGTTTATTTTCATCTGGTATCACATGATCAGACACATGTTAATTTGTGAGCATCCTTTTCGAAACATTTTCTCTCTCCAGTGCAGGTAATTTATTATTGAAGTTTATTTTATCATGACTGACAGAAAATTGCTTGTATTTGTTATGGAGGAAAAATTACTGAGGTAATCCAGTATTAGACTGTACTGGCTCATGATTTTTAACAGCTTCAATGTCGAGTACATGTTGTTCTTACCAGAGATGTTTGATAGTTAATATCAGTGTTACATATCAATGACATTAAGTAATTAATCTCCATTGCTTGTGGTTAAATGTGCAGGTTAAAGATTAGATGGCTTAATAGTTTTCTACCCAATTAATCTACTTTTTATTGTGCTGCACTTTGTTTAATTGCATTATTCATATGCTTACGTGCAGAAGTCAGCCTCTAATGAATAATGGCAGTGCTGGTATTGCATTGTCCCTTTGGGTTTTACACTCCTGGCTTATTTTCTAACCAACGAGGTGGATTTTTAATTTTTTCCCCTATACCGATGGGTGTTTGGCCGTTTGAAATTGACAGGAAATTTTATCAGTGGAACAAAAAGGATGAAAGCCTGCAGTGAGCTGTTTAAATCGAGTAAACTGGTATTCATTTCTTTAAGCATTTCAATCAATGGTATTTGGTTAGTCATAGTACTTGTTTATTTGCTAGTTTGTTTATTCAATTAAAGTATTTATTTATTTATTTGGTAATCTATCATTTCTATTCAACATTTGATATTTTCCATCCTGTTCCATTGCATCTAAAGTCGTGGAACACCTATATCATGCATTCTTTTTGTTTGTAAGATAAGTTGAACTGAGTTAGATTTTTAAATTTATTTCTATCCTGATACCTGTAAATAAAAATAACAGGTAATTTCTTACACTTCGCTTAATTGCTCGAGGAGCTCATCTGAGAGCTTCCCCCAATGGTTTGCTGCTCCCCCTGTCTGTCGGCAGACACCTGTCAAGGAGCCATGAAGCAGATGATGGTGGAGTGGTAACTTGTGCAGGGTTTGACCCGGCAGTGACCCAGGCTGGACAGTGGCTGCGGTGTGTAGCTCAGTAGATTAGCATGCTGAGCTTATGATTGGAGGGTCCCTGGTTGGCATGGTGATTGTACTTTTGGGCCCCTGAGTGAGGCCCTTATCCCCCAGTAATCTCAGGAACTCGCTAATCGCTAACCCTGCTTTCTCAAGAACGTATGTCACTTTAGCTAAAATCGTTGAAATAAGTTTAAGAAATTTTGCAGACTCCATCTCAGAGCCCACCATGTTCTCCTAGCCCATGAATGCCCCCCCGATGGTGAAGGTCGCACCCACCCTTTGGAAGCTATAGGTTCAGACCCTAAATTCCACCACCCCCACATCTCTGCAAGCATCTGAAGTCGTTCTTCATTTTAGTAAAGGGTGTACAAAAACTGACCAGCTGTAGAAAGGAGGTAATGTAAGACACTTTGAAGTTTGAAAATTGTTGACCATTACTAAAATAAACTAAAATCTATGATGTGTACAGAGAATAGTCCATAATGGCAGCTGAATCCCCGGCCGTCAGAGTCTCTCTTCATTGTCAGCTGTACCTGGGCTTTTTCTGCACCATGGGTGTGTTTACAGCCTGGAACAATCAGGGTTAATATTCACTCAGAGATTCACTCACCCTCCCAACAATCTGCCCACTATGCTGACTGTCCCAATTATAACACAGGGAGGAGGCACACACACACATATCTTTGTGGGGACTCTCCATTCATGTCTATGGGGACAACTCTACTCCCAACATGTCGACCTTAACCCCTACCCAGCCCTAAACTTAACCATAAATAACCAAACTAAACATGAGACTTTCTGGCAGTTTTATCTTCTTTCTTGTATTCACAGATCTTTGTGGGGACCTGAAAAATGGTCTCCACAATGTCAAAATAACTGGATTTTATAAAATTGAGGGGGACATTTGCTCCCCACAAAGTAATATATACATAATCCACACACACACAAAATGCAAAAATAGCATCATGTGGGGGAATCTGTTCCATAAAAATTCTATTTGTCCCCACAGTCAAGTGCCTGATTTCGCCACACTCCCCAAAATTACACTGAGAATTTGGGTTTGATGGCTTTAAATGAAAGAATCGCTTTCAAGAGCTGCTGTGTGTTCACAGTGTACTCTCTGCACCAAAAAGGGCAACTTCCACCATCTGGACAAGGAGCTTTGCATTATGGGATCCTTCCACATGCTGGTTTGAGACCCATGCGCACGGTAAAAATGGTTCATGAATTTTCATGAAAAGGTGGCACCGTGGAAGGTTTATCGAGCGAACAGTGGCATTTTCCCAGCTCTAGAGCTAGTGCACAGCGTTATAAATCATCTTAAGCAAAGCCTGTCAATGCAGACTCCACCGGCATTCGAAGGATTCAGACTCCTGATTCTGAGTCCAATCAAAGGATTCAGACTCCTGATTCTGAATCCAATCAAAGGATTCAGACTCCTCATTTCTCGCGATAATGGAATCACGGGGATCTGACTGATTATTCCAAGCAAAGTTAATGATTACTGAAAGAAACCACATCTTTGGTAGGCTAGTGCCCATTAGAGAGACTGCTAAGATCCCCATGGTGTATTAAGATGTGAATATTTGTGTAATTAGATTTTCACTGATAGAGTGTGGATCTCCCTAACGTACAATTCGATACAGGCCTTCCAGCATGTTCGTGTCCGGAATTAGGCACAGTCGTCACATAGATGAGATTACATGCAGAGTAAGTGTAGCCTATATTGTATCACACTGTGACGAGCAGCTTTATAAGCTAATTATGATGACAAACATGGTTCAATCCATTTAGCTGTCTGGTTTTGGCTGCTCTGAAATCCAGTCTTAACCTCAGGACTAGCAATGCAGGGATCACAGTGAGGACTCTTATTGTGATTCTTCAAAAAAGTAAAATATAAATACTCTGATGTGGTTTTACTCATTTGCAACCAGGGGTGGGGCCACAGGGGCACTGGCCCCAGCTGAAAGCTGATTGGTTTCCAGAGTGCCCTGTTCACTGTCACTCACTGATTCGCATATCATTGGCTAATGATAAAGTTGACCCCTCTGTATAAATTATAGCCTCACTTTCAAAACCCCACCTTTAAAAATCCTACAATTACCACATTCACAACCCTCCCCTCACCAAATAAGGTGATTCTTAGGGGATATGTCCAAATAAAAAATAATTCTGCTGGAACCTCAGCGCTGACGCATCAGCTCCTAGTCTTCAGAGGGTGGACCAGGCGACCCACAGCTTTAATTAAACCTAAAAACGGCCTTTAAGTTAGGGGCGGAATTGAAAGATCTGAACCAAATCGTGAGAGGCGGGATAATTAGACACTGTCTAATGTTTCACATGGGTGAAAGGCATGATGGGTAATGGCAGTGCAATATCATCCAGTACTGCGTAAAACTGGAGGTTGGACGGGAGGTCCCCAGTCCATGGAATATGTCGTCATCAATTTACCCCTTTAAAACTTCTGTACCTTTCTGGATAATTTGCACAGGACTGCTTATACGGGGACAAATGCCTGGATTATGGGATTATCTCTGACCCTGAAATCTGTCCATTTATTTACTTTAGTGCTATTATAATGCTAAGGCAGGTTCAGGCAGGGGAAATTACATTTCTAAATTAGACAATTTTTGTAGATATAAAAGGTATTTCCGTGGCTACTCTAAATGCATAACCTTTCAGGCAGTCCTGGGTGCGTAACCCCTTTCAGATATGGGCATGCTCAAACTGTAAGGGTAAACATTTTTTTCCCTATGAAATATGAGGTTTCGGTGCTCACTGAAACCAGAAGTGAATTATACAAATATGAAGGCAACAGCAGCACCCCTGTGAGTCACTGTGTGTGATTCTTATGCATCTTTTAGGATCCAGCTAAATCAGAGGATTTCATTTTTCCGGCAGGAATTCAGACATGAATTTGGCTGCCTGAGGATACCGTATGAGTCCCCATTTCAGGAACAATGCACACTGGCTCCAAATTAAATTTTTATCTTGAACTTGGCTTGTCAGGCAAGTGTGTAGTGTTTTCTGTATATCTGTACGTGTCTATGTGTGTGGGAGTGTGTGTGGTTATCTTACATTTAGTTTTCACTACAATAAAATGTCACTGGTGGTTGTCCACTGGTGCAAATAATCTGTCCCACGAACCCCTGCATAAATTAAATTTTGCATAAGTTGGATTGCCCCCCCCCCCAATAAGATTCAAGAGATCTTATAGCAAAAAAATCACATAAGCCAAAAATATGCTAGCAATACCTACTAAGGTGTTTCTCAATCCAGCCTTTGCAGAGCCCCAGACGGTCCATGTTTTGGTTCCGTCCCAATTCCCTGGGAGTTAGGAGGGATCAAAAACCTGGGCTGTCTGGGGGTCCCTGAGGATGGGTTTGAGAAGGACTGTACTAAAGAACCTGCTTTTGAGAACCTTTAAAAACAGCTGCAGCACAAAGACACCAACTTTGTACCAAAAATGAGCCAAATACCTTCTGCCTTCCATTAAGGCCACCAACCTGATTAAATTCTGCCCGTACCTACACGCATCCCATGGGTCGAGGGTTTTAGACAGTGTAATCTCGCTTTTACTTCTTCTAAAACCCTGTTACGGCATTCAAACAGGGTTTATTCACAAAACAGAACAGGGGGGAACCAGACAATAAAGGGACCATGCAGGGTCAAGAACAAAACAAGAATAAAAAGAACTAAAAGTAGCTTCAAAGTAACACGTCTATGGAACAGAGAACAACAGGGAGCGAAGGCTGGGAAAGAACCACAGCTACAAACACACAGTGACAGCTACAGTGACTGACTGAGGAAATAAACCAAGGCAGGGCACTTAAATACACGCATAATAAGGACCAACAAGGGGCTGGTTTGGGCTACTCTGAAGCAGGGGCAATGAGGAGCAAGTGAGGTCAATAGACAGATACAGCAGGTTCAGACAGCGAGAAGAGAAACTAAAATAAGGAAAACTGAACATAATTCAAGCAGGGAGCTGGGAGCAAGGGACTGTAACTGGAATCCATACAAATAATAAACTAAGAGAACATCCATCCAAATAACACATCGTGCTGGCCTTTCTGATGCATTCAAAGTTTGTCAGGATTGCTGCTCATCTGGCCCAGTGCCACGTGTCTTGTCCCTATCTGGCCAGTAGGTGCCGCTGGACAACGTGTTCCCTCCTCTGTCTTGTAGCCCCTGAGTCCATAGTGTGTTTCCCTACTCCAAGGCTGGAGCAGTCAGCCGTCATCCGGATTCCCTTTTGTTGTGGGTTCAAGGCTGAGCAGGGACCAGCCCCAACTAGCTGACACTGGTGTTGGAATCAGTTCTTTCGGACGAGAGACACATGCATCTGGCAGGATCCCCGAAGATAGAATGTGACATCTGATGAGCGTTTTGTCCATCAGACGTTGCGGTTGCAGTAACTGCATGATGCCCTTTTTACCTACCTTACCATCTTGCCTCATTATTTTTGATGTTAGCTCAGATCATTAGTCTGCAGATGAGCAGGTTCTGCAAAGGCCGCTACAGGCCACAGAATGCAGCCTGCTGCTACCAGACCCTGGCTTTTCACTTGAGGACAGAGGATTCCTCCCAAATACATCAGGCTGCCAGAGGTGAGCTGTGTGGTGCCGAGGTCAGTGCCGAATGGCGTGTCCGCAACATAATGAGCCAATTCCATACCTGGTCCCACAGGGGGCTCGAACTAGTCTGCAGTCCCTTTCAATTTAGGATGAATTATTGTGAAAATTGCTCTTCCTCCAAAAGAAATTGGCAAAGTATCATTATTTTATGAAGTAGGACAAAATTACCTCCCACTGCCATCTAGATAATTCTGGGTAACTGTAAGCCCCCATGAGAATGGAGGGCAATGAACAGATCCCAGGTGCCTCCACACGGAGCCAGATTCTGTCCTTCTGGGCTTCAAGGTGGGCTGTTTGAGTGCTTTGGCGGCTTCCAGCCCCTTCTGCCAAACACGGCTGCCCCACCTTTTTTGGCCTCTCGGAGCCTTAGGCTTCATATCAGGTGGATTAAAAAACAATCTGGTTTGAGAAGTTCAGCGTCTGCCTGCTTTTCAAGCTCGTAACTTTTCTCTTTTTCTTTAATTTGTTTCTGTCAGGACATCAGAAACTCTGTAAAAGCAGGTCATGAACGAGATCCATTCCCAAAGTTTGTTAGTCAAATTTGTGGGTAATAATAATAATAATAATAATAATAATAATAATAATAATAATAATAATAATAATAATAATAATAATAATAATAATAGGGGCGGCATGGGGGTGCAGTGGTTAGCACTATTGCCTCACACCTCTGGGACCTGGGTTCGAGTCTCTGCCTGGGTTCCATGTGTGTGGAGTTCTCCCTGTGTCGTCGTGGGGTTTTCTCCGGGTACTCCAGTTTCCCCCCACAGTCCAAAGACATGCTGAGGCTAATTGGAGTTGCTAAATTGCCCATAGGTGTGTGTGTGTGTGTGTGTGTGTGTGTGTGTGTGAATGGTGTGTGGGTGTGCCCTGCGATGGGCTGGTCCCCCATAGAGGGTTGTTCCCTGCCTCGTGCCCATTGCTTCTGGCTTAGGCTCCGGACCCCCTGTGACCCAGTAGGATAAGCAGGTATAGAAAATGGATGGATGGATGGATAATAATGATAATAAAAGTAACTGGATATGCTGCAGAATTGTACCTCAGTCTGACAAACTGCTGAAGACACACAATGCGTTCATGAGCTTCACATTGCATTGTGTACGTTCATCATTACAAGAGTTGTCCATAAGTCAGTCATTCCTACATATAGCTTTTACTAAAAGCAATGTGGTCAGAGTGGGGAGGTGTCCAAGCATAATAAATCTAATATTATGTGTGCAATGTTTGATATTTAATTAAGGCTGATGCTTTTTGGCTTGTGTCTACTTTCCCCCTCTCGGGCAGCTCTCTGACTTTTTAATATGAGTTTAATCAAGAAATAACAGCTATTACTATTAATACTTAATGCCATTAAGCAGCCAGCGCATTTTAATTTCTGTGCCCGTACACAGCTGGGTGGTTTTCTCGTTTCGCCACGCTGAAATGGACGTGGGCGCCAGTAAACATCAGCGTGTTTGTTCAAAGTACCTGGGTCACGTTGCGTTTCAGCGGGCTGATGTTTGCTCACTCTTGGAGCCATTGGAATGCATGTAATTGTCTGATCTGGTCCCCCCCCCCCCCCGCCTTCCCTGACAAAGGGTCTATTGATCTGCACGTGGCTTGTCAACCCATTATTACAGCCAGCTAACGTAAAAATCAACATAAGTAAATTCAAATTCCGAGTTTACAAAAGGGCGATAAACACCTTTAAATATATTTACACTTCATTTAAAATTGCACTTTTCCTATATTTTTAGCTATAAGGTTTTTTGCTAAAAGGTGTCCTGAACAGTATGGGGAGGTAAATCCGACTTTCGTAACGGTTTGTGGAACAGATTCATACATCAATCGAGATCTGCATGTAGAAATTTAGGTCGTGACCTAAATTGCCACCCTACAGCAGGATGCTTTGAGCAGCCTTAGCTAACAGCAGGTTATTGGTTTGCAAGCTTCAGTGGCCCAGGTCTGTATGAGTCACCTTAGCTTCTTCCCTGGCTGATCCAACAATCCTCAGTTATCAGCGCAATTTACATCACTTACAGTGAAAGTCCTCACCGTTCCAGTATTCATGTGTAAGCTTTCAAGTCAAGGATTTAATTACCCATTCCCATTATCATAAAAGGAATAAAAGATAGCTGTTATTTACACAAACCTTTTACTACAAAAAGATAGCATGATGTCGCTGGATCTGTCATAAGATTGCAGCTGCGATATACCTGTCACGCTTCTGACGTTCATTAGCTAGGCGGCAGCGTTTGAAAGGGTTGGAGTTTGTCTTCAGTCAAAACTAACTGCCGGCTTGCTGTCAATTTAGCGAAGTTGTCCGGGGTGCGGCAGCAGCTTTCCGAACGGCGGGTGACAGCTGCGTTATTCTGCTCCCATGACGTGAAGGTCGACTGACCAATTAAGTGAGAAGAACGAACAAAAACATGCCGACTTTAGGGCCAATGGCAGATGAAAAATGCACGCCGGAGATCTTTGGTTTATTGCATTCAGTACTGCCAGCGTGGCGAGATCGCCTTTGGCGGCGTAAGATTATGGAGGCGTTCTCACCAAGGCTCTTGTGCCTTGCTCTTTTCGCCCGCTGGTCCTGACCTTCACTCTCAGCAGCACAGTACCCACTGACTCTCCGACCCAACACCAGCCTGGGAGATAACTGCGCTGCTCTTCAGTAAGTACATGACAAAACAAAAGTGAACAAATCCCGTTTGATGGTAACAGGGTGGCTCTGCTGTTTAAGTGAAGTGTAATAAATCGGGACAGAGCAACAAATAAGATTATTGCAATATTAGTAAATGCAAGCAGGTGGTTTATGACCTGGTGTCTCATGAGAAGACGCTTTTCGGGCCCCAAGGAAAAGAACGTAATTCTGGTTAAATACGGCCTCTTTGGAAAAGGAGTCACAGGCATGTTAGATCTGGCTAAATACTTTTATATGGATTCACAAGGCAGTGTTGAATGATTCGTGAGTGTGAACTCTCCCTACATGTACTGTGTCTTTTGAAAAGCACCACCCTCGTGAGCACACTGGAGAGAGGGGGGAGATGGTCCAGTTCCCCCATGCAGCCACGGGGCAGCGATTAACCTCGTTTATGGATGAACTCGTGAGCGCTCGACGCCAATACAAACATCTGCCAATTAGCGTACAAAGCAGGAAATCTGTACGTTTCCTTTCAATAAGAAGAGCTGATGAGCCCTCCCCCCCCAAAAAAATAAAAACCTAGCGAGCTGCAAGGCTTAGCTAGCAGCTGGGTCCTCACGTTTCTGTTTGCGATGGCCCAGGGTCGTACGCTTGCCAGGAGCAGAATGGAAGGACAGATAGCCTCTTCAGGGTTGCTAACCAGATTCTGAGCCAGTATGAGGGCTGTGCCGGAGAATGGCAGCTACATAGTCACTGCTTCTCCCACTTATCCGAGTCATCGTCAGTCTACCTGCAGTGACAGTGGTTGTCATGTGGAGCTAGAGGTGGTCCATCCTCTCTCCAGGTAGGAACAGAACTGGGTTTTAGCCTGTAACGTTTGACATCTATAATGAAATGAAAGTGAAATTAAATAAAAGTGAAAATGAAATCTGGGGGCAGGACTTCAGTTTAACATGTGACACACTGCATACATACGCTACACGTGGATGCATCAATGTTTAATTATCTCTACACACACTCCGTACTCCGAGCTGGCTTCTCTTAATATAAATACATACATACATACACACACACACACACACATATATTTTTTTCCTACGAGGAGCACGTCATTGTTATTCAAGGCTGGTGTTTTGTATTATGTCAATCTCAATTCCTTCAGAGATTCGCCTCTTCAAAAACGTACGAAGAAGACAGTGTGAGCACTCAAGGACACAGAGAAATTCTGAAGGACCACAATCCTCTAGATCCCGCATGACACATTCAGCTTCATGCATATTAAACAGTCACTTACGACAAATGCGGGAACGAATTTCATTTGCTGCCTTTATTTTCCTGTAAGTAAGTTCTGCTGGTAGCTACAGAGAAGGGAAAGTTGATAGGAACGCCGTGAGAAGTAGGACTTTGGATCCCTCAAAACACTGGCAGCGTCGAAGGGGCTGTTCACATTCATATCTCCAAGAAGTTGGTCGTCTGAGTAAGAGAATGTTCCAGACACAATCAGATTTTCTCCCTGCAATGACGTACGGCTGGTGACCGAATGGCACTAACATGTTCAGAGAGTGAACATTAAGGGGAAACATTCTGACACAATCAGAACACAGAATGCCATGGGTCTGCAGTAAGCCATCAAAGCCGCACCATCGCTCTGTATGACTTTCATGTTTTCCCCATGTCTCAGTCCCTGTCAATCATCTCAAAGCATTTCATCTCCCTGCTGCAGCCCAAAGATGTGCACTTCCAGTGAGCTAGTAGCTCCGATGATGCAAACGCCGTCTGCCAGGTGGAATGTTTTTCAGAGCCTGCTGGATTGATTGAATTTAGCTAGCAGCCATTAGCTAGCACACACTTTCTTTAAGCACATACAGTAGGTCCTTGTCCCCAACTGGTGACGCTCGTATCACTGACAGCAGGTCCTAGAGCAAAGGAACGGGTCTGCTTGCTGTTTCCAGCAGCACCGTTCAATCTACACATTTACCTGCGGCCCCTGAGGTTGTGGCCCCCCGTTGGCTACAAACAGTCACTACACTAATGTAAGATAAACACTTACATAAGAGATACTAAAGTAACTGTTCTGCTAACTAGCAGGTTATGCGCAGACTTCGTAGCTGTTTGTTTAGCTTTTGAAACATCTGGGTTGGCCCCAAAGTGACTTTTTGAGTGGGTCCCCAGAGACAACAAACCGGCCCCTGGCTATTTCATGACGTCTTGCTTGCTCCTCACTGCTATAGCTAAGCTGTTTTTGTGAGTTGAATGCATCTATGTTGTCATCACGCAACATCGGCTATGGAATGAACTAATAGATAAGATTTTCCATGTGCCCTGTACCGGATTGGATTGGTGTCTCCCCC
This sequence comes from Stomatorhinus walkeri, assembly GCA_026784285.1. Taxonomy (NCBI): domain Eukaryota; kingdom Metazoa; phylum Chordata; class Actinopteri; order Osteoglossiformes; family Mormyridae; genus Stomatorhinus; species Stomatorhinus walkeri. The sequence continues at coordinate 20,243,166 of JAODUD010000019.1, read as the reverse complement.
CTGCCATGTAAATCGTGATTTAGCACCAGAGGTGA
>JAODUD010000019.1:20196078-20208840 GCA_026784285.1 Stomatorhinus walkeri | reverse complement strand
TGCATGATGAGAGGGCCCTTCCCACTGCCTGTCAGGGTGCATGATGAGAGGGCCCTTCCCACTGCATGTCAGGGTGCATGATGAGAGGGCCCTGATGGGCAATGTATCCTTGCAGAACAAGGATGATGGACAATGTAGTCTTCCAAAACAGACCTGATGGGTAATGTAGTCTTCTAACAAAAATAGTCTTATTCTCGGTGCCAGATATACATTGGTTAAACTCTGAGAAATCATCATTGTGGATTGAATGTCTGTTTTTTTTTTTCATTTCAGTCCTGGGAGGGACTTTGTATTGATATCTGAACCATTATTGCCCAGTTGATGTATTGTGCTCATACGATAAGATCAATTGAACTCTCAGGAGGGAATCCTGGTGCAAATCGCAACAAGGTACATAAAGTGCACACAAACAAACATCAAGTGCAAAACAAGACTAAGTGCAAATACAGCACACATTGTGCAGGCACCAAGAACTTTATTAATAATTTAAAAATAGTAATTGATGGAATATATACACCGATCACGTATAACATTAAAAACACCCGCCTAATAGTGTGCAGGTCTCCCTCTTGCCACCAAAACAGCTCTGACCTGCTGAGGTACAGACTCCATAAGACCTCTGAAGGTGTCCTGTAATATCTGGCACCAAGCCAGTTCTTTAATGCCTTGTTTCCACCGACACAGAGCCGGTGCTGATGCTGAGCTGGTTCTCCCTTGGTGCCTTTTGAGAACCTGCCCACGTTTCCCCCAGTGTTAAAAAAGAACAGAAAGGAAATGTTACATAGACGGAACTGAGAGTAAAGATTCGTATAAATTCCATTTTTTTTTTTGTTTTTTAATTTTGATGTTTCAGGCCATAAGTTTTAAGTCTCATAGTTTTCAGAGTAAGACACATTGTGCCCTGTTTTTATTTCCTGTATCCATTTTTGTCCCAGTAAAGGCTGCATTTCTTCCCAGCGTGTGTGTGACTCTATTCTTGCTGGCTGTTTACCGCTGTCCTTTTAAGGATTACACAACAAAAGAGTCTTCTAAAAAGTAAAATTTGTTCATGATCTTTTCACTATTCGACTTCCACAATATATTATTTATTCAACCTGTGACATGTTTACATTGTCTATGAAATCTGGCCAGCAGATGGATCTTTCATTTTCAATTTGATGCAAATCCACTTTGCTGATGTTACGGTTCCAAATTTTGATACCAGCTTATCTGTGGTGCCATGCTGGACCCGTTTTTCTAACCCAGAGGCAGTTTTTTTTCCGGTGGAAACACGCAGAACTGGTTACGGATTGGGAAAAAAAAACCTGGCCCCGGCTCTGGCACCACATCGTTGGAAACGAGGCCCAAGTCCTGTAAGTTGCAAGGTTCGGCCTCCATGGATGCCCAGAGATTGAGATCTGGGGATCTGGATGCACATTGTTCTGCTGAATGAGGCCACTGCCATCTGGGAATACTGTTGCCATGAAGCAGGATACTTGGTCTGCAACAATGTTTAGGTGGCACTGCATCTGGCAGCTTGCCATTCTGCTCATAGTGACCCTGGTACTATCTATTCCCCAGATAAACGATGCCATGCGCACAGCCGTCCACATGATGTAACAGAAACCGTGACTCTTTAGACCAGGCCACCTTCTGCCATTGCTTCATGGTCCAGTTCTGACGCTCACATGCCCACTGTAGGTACTCTTTGCGATGGACAGGGGTCAGCACTCTGACTGGTCTGCGGCTATGCAGCTCCATATGCAGCAAATTGCCATGAATTGTGTTCTGAGACTTTTTATGACAAACAGCATGAACCTTTTCGGCAATTTGTGCTACAATAGCTCTCCTGTGGGATTGGACCAGAAAGGCTGACCTTTGCTTCTTCCACATATCAGTAAGCCTTGGGTGCCCATGACCCCATGTCCAGTATACCAGTCGGCCTTCTTTGGACCACTTCTGGTAGGTACTGTACTGACCATTGCATACCAGAAACACCCTACAGGCCCCAGCTGTCTAGCCCAGTGTTTCCCAATAGGGTCTTCAGGAACCCCCAAACAGCCTACATTATTGGTCCTTCCCGGCCCCCTGCTAGACAGTCCATGTTTTTGCTTGGTAGGGAGCTGTGAGGAAACAGGAATGTGGATTGTATGGGGGTCTCCGAGGGCCAAGTTGGGAAACACTAGTCTAGCCATCACAATTTGATCCTTGTCAAAGTCAGTCAGACACTTACCTGTTTTTCCTGCGTCCCACATATCAACATCCTGTTCACTCGCCTAATATATAATGGCACTAAAGACAGATCAAACTTTAATCATAATAATCCATGATATTCACTTCTCCTTTCAGTGATTTTAATATTTTGTCTGGTCAGTGTTTATGCACAGTATATGCGAAGGTATACGATCACAGACAAGGTTCCTGTCAGCTGACATACACCCACTGAAGCTGGTGAACTTGCGCTCCTTCCTGATAAAAAACGACATGTTTTTCTTTCCTCCGTGGGTAGTGCTGCCGTCTGCCACCTCCAGCGCTGGCCATTGAAACCCCGTGTATGTGTGGAGTTTTCACACTCTCCCTGAGTCCCGCTGCTTTGCTTCTGCTGCTAGACGAGCTGCCCCTTCTCGCTTTTTGATAATCATTTTTTATGGACTCGTATCCCTGTAGGTTGCACCCCCGCTCGGTGCCCTATACTGCCTTGGATAGACTCCAGTTCTCCCGCCTCCTGGTCCTGCTCGAGATGAGCTGCTGGATGGATACTGTGGCTTGGTCCACATCCCCCAGGTCCTAAGCCAGACAGAGCGCCCCCTGCAGGTTTGGCCTGCTGAGAGAAGCCATATTATCATGCTGCCTGCATGTGCACATCCATAATGCACACTAATTAGTAAATTACAATGAGTGCAACCTTATTCCCCAGCGATGTCCTGAACCCAGAACCCCAGTATGTCCTCATAATAGCACAGGACTTGTAGCGCTTGCCAGACAGATCCAGTCAGTGCCACCCACAGTTGGAGGCCTCAGACAGGCCTGCTGAGCCGACCACAGCAAACATCACCGTTAGATTCCATCAGTCTAATTAAAGTTGGAAAGCAGGCCTCGCAGTAAACTATGATGGTCAGGAATCCTTAGCTTTATGAGGCTCTGCGGAATATGCAAGATCAGAGCTGCTGGTTTTCCGGCTTTCCTTTACCTGAGAGCCAGTTGTGAAGCCTCTGGCTAATTGGAGCCAGAAATTATTAAACTAACTACCCAGGAGACTTGAAAACTAGGCCTGGGTTAAGAATTGAGGGCCAGATTTGAATAACGGGGGTGCTAGATCATTTTCAAAGCATTATGTCATTCCCATCTATCATCAATCATTAGTTTGCACAGACCTGTGACCATAGCTTACACCCTGCATTTACCTGTGACCATAGCTTACACCCTGAATTTACCTGTGACCATAGCTTACACCCTGCATTAACCTGTGATCATAGCTTACACCCTGCATTTACCTGTGACAAAAGCTTACACCCTGCATTAACCTGTGATCATATCTTACACCCTGCATTTACCTACGACCATAGCTTACACACTGCATTTATTAAAGCAGCCTCATTTTCCATTTTCCATGTATTCTAAAATGTTAGCATGGCCGGGGGGGTTGGGCAGCCAATTGACCTTGCACCCCCAGAGGATTTTTTTTCCCCCTTACTCTGGAGTTATTCGTTCCTCTCCTCTATTGTCCTCTGGCTCTCATTCTCTCTTTCCCTTTTCCCCATTTCATGCACCATTTTATAGAAATGAAGTAAGTATTGCCACATAGTCTTGTCAAGTGTTTTGGGGTAACTGTGTTGTGAAAGGTGCTATATATAAAAAATGTATTTGTATATTAGATGGATAGGCACAGACAGTAGATGTTGCAATAGAACTAGTTACTTCAGTGTAAGGAATCAGGGGGTGATTTCAGCGAGTATGAATAATGAAAACCAAACATGAATGTTGGCATCTGTCTTTGGCTCTTATGATGATGACATCACAGATGGTAATGAAATATTGCTTCTAAAATTATCATGGGGCTGTATCTGTATATTCAGTGTCCCACGTCATCCAGGGAAAATGCAGTCATGGGATTTACCAATGACAAATCAGAGGGGCATGATGACCTGGCACCGCAGGAGGTCATATCTGACATCCTCTGATGCGTGTGAATGTTTTTTTTCATCTTCCCTTCTCTTGGGTCAAATGACGTTATTAACGGTTCGTAGAAAGTTCTACATCGGCCAGGGAGGTCTGGACAGCAGGAGAGAACAGGCCCTCAGGGGATAAACTGAAAGGCAAAAGACTTTGGGTCTATATACTAGTATAGAGAAGGGCATGGAGTCAAAATTCAAAAATCAAAATGATTTAAAGTGCGAAAGGCAGCAGAGACCCTCTGTGACATCTTTCCTTTGAGTTGAAACACCTTCTTGCCAGAAATCAAACCCATGAAAGTGGGAAGATTGGTGAAGAACCAAACTATCGAAGACCCAGGAGGTCCAGGAACATGATTCTGTTTAGCTTAAAGGTGAACTTCATCAGGAACCTATCCCACTTTTTATTGCATATGTTTAATGGTTTAATGGTAATTAAATCTGGGTTCTGGGGACCTAATTGTGTGAGAAACGGGAACTTAATCAATATAAACCCTTAATTGGTTTTCCTCCACCTTTAATAAACCCGCTGAGATCTCTTGCATTCAGCAGGGATTATTGCAGCACCGTGAGCTACTTTGATGTCTGAAAAAAATTAACTGCCAGTGTTTAATAGGGCTTATTGAAGTCAGTCAAATGGTGCCTATTGTCGAAGTCACTGCATGGTTTAAGTACCTTTCATAGCCGGGGTCCTTACCGGTCACAGGCAGTGTGGAACTCTGCCATAGCTGTCAGCTGATTTTCTGAAAACCAACTACATGTGGCTGGAGAACAGATTTCGTCTGGCGCCTGCGCTGTTTTAGGCTCAAACTTATCTTTTATAGAACTCTCAGCCACACTCTTATTGGATGGTTTCATCAAACATTTAATTCATTTATCTGATGCTTCCATATAAAACTTATAACAGAGGAAATGGTTATAATTTATGCGTGCTCGCAGGGATTTCATCCCATGACCTTTTAACTACAGGACTTTTCTGTAGTTACATACTTTCCTGTTTGCATGTAGCTGAGCTGGTCCAGCTGCCAGCGCCCCCTAGTCGAAACCCTCGTAATACCTCTCTTGACAATGGAACCTAGTGCAGCTGAGTCACATGATTTCCGGGTTAGAAATGCAGTCTGTCAGACATCTGACTTAAATGGCAGCAAGGTTGGAGTGTCATGAGGATTAAAACTACTTTCCCTGGAGTTAGCGAACCGTGATCGGAAAGAGTTTGCAAGGATTTGTTTTCAGTCAGTTTGATGGCTTTGCTGAAACTCTGACTGTCTGATTGTGTTTCCAGATCCAACACGATTTTGTTTCGCATCAGGCACGATTAAAACTAGGCCCCCTGACACATGATCCATTTTTTCTTTTACTTTTCTTCTTTAATACCCTATGTAAATCGCATAGCACCCCCCTGCAGCCACAGAGGGTATTGCAGCCTTAACAGTATACGATGATGCGACACGATGGTGACACCAGTGAACACAGTTGAATGAATGAATGTTTGAATGAATGAATGAATCCAGGCAGCCAATTGCATGATGGAAACGTTTTAATGGTAGCATAAGTCTGTTAGTCAGCCTATATTTATCCACCCCCCACCCCCACCCCTGCCACGAGCGACGAGCTGGCTGGGCCAGCCCATCTGTCAGTATGAAGGCAGCATCTGCCACGGCTTCCCAGAGGAAGGCAGGGTGTAGCTGGAGAGGGGCTTCATGCCTCCCCCTTCGCTCATCCTGGCTTCAGCGTCTTTACTTGAGGTGCAGATTCATCTAAAACCTGGAAACGGCCCCCACATCAGCACCCCACCTCCATGCTGACACACGACACAGCACCGCTGCGCCTACACCTGTCGCGAAAACAGGAGGGCGACGCACGCAACGCTTCGTCATCTCTTAGTCATCAGCCATGCCGAGGACGCGAGGCCTCTGTTTACAGTGATGCTGTCGGGGGGACATTTGGTTACATCTGTACGTATCACTCACATCGCTCACGCTGTTCCATCCACTCATAGTACTCCATCACCTTTCCTACTCCATCCTCTCAGGCTACTCCATCACTTTTCCTACTCCATCCTCTCAGGCTACTCCATCACCTTTCCTATTCCATCCTCTCAGGCTACTCCATCACCTTTCCTACTCCATCCTCTCAGGCTACTCCATCACCTTTCCTACTCCATCATTTCATGCTACTCCATCACCTTTCCTACTCCATCATTTCATGCTACTCCATCACCATTCCTACGTCATCCTCTCAGGCTACTCCATCACCTTTCCTACTCCATCATTTCATGCTACTCCATCACCATTCCTACGTCATCCTCTCAGGCTACTCCATCACCTTTCCTACTCCATCATTTCATGCTACCTCATCGCCTTTCCTACTCCATCATTTCATGCTACCTCATCGCCTTTCCTACTCCATCATTTCATGGTACTCCATCACCATTCCTACGTCATCCTCTCAGGCTACTCCATCACCTTTCCTACTCCATCATTTCATGCTACCCCGTCGCCTTTCCTACTCCATCATTTCATGCTACCTCATCATCATTCCCATGTTATCATCTCATGCTACTTCCCCATCTTTCTTATTCCGCCCTGTACTCTCCAATAATGGTTCCTGTTTACTTTGCCTCCTATCTTTTCCCTTGATCCTTCATGATCTTCCCTATTACTTGTTCCTCAAACCCTGTATCCTCTCTGTGGTCCTGGTTCTGCTGCCATGAACCTGGTCAGTGGGCTGCAGCATCTCCTCTGCTTTCTGAGTCTCAGTGACTCTCATCTCTAACCGTTCAGCGTTGGAATTGCCCATAAAGGCCGCGTCCACGCAATTCATATTTCTGTGAATTGTTTCCTGTAGACATGCCGGATTTGTTATACCCTTTTTCGTTACAATAATAACCATTTGTAAAGGAAGTGTAATTCCCTACCATAGAACCTATAGCGATACGCTTTGTATGAGCATCTGAAAACCACACCGGCCTCCAAAAGTTTCTAAACAGAAGAGGATACATCCTCTTATGGAGTGAGCTTTTGTAATGAGAACGAAGCCAAGCCTCTGTAAATGTGCTCTTCGTATTACACAGAATGCGCCAAAAACACTTATGCCATTCCAAAGAACTCTGGCCCAACAAAAATGAATTCAAATAGGGAACGGAAGCTTGATACGTGGAAAGACCGCAGCTGGCAATGAAAAAGCAGCCGTCACACACTGTTATGATGAGCATGACCTTTGACCTTCTTACAGTTTCTGTGAAGAATCATCCCACCCTACAATTAGACGACATGGTAGAGTTCACTGCCTGCGCTGTGGGAGTTTTGGGGCTGTTTGGCAATGGCACTGTTCTTATTCAGGTAGTGCCCTGGTATTATGCCCAGCTTGTACTTCACCCGCCTGATGTTATGGCACATTTGCCCACACACGTTTCTGCACGGCCTTCTTCAGCTCCTCGGGCGTAGTTGCTCTTCTTAAAACAAATACATGCTCGCCGAGATCCGGCCCACGTCCGCCGGCATTTGTTTCGCAGAGCGCAAAGTGGATGATGAGGATCTTGTAGTGACAAGCCCGTAAAACATCTCTCCGGAGCAAGGACAGACCACACCGGCAGCCGGTCGCAGCCGACAACCTGGGCGTTAGCTGAACCCTGGCCTTAAACCACCCTTCAGCCATGCTTGATCTAGGCCCAGAGGATATGCTTGGGCTTCACCTTCTGGATAACCTTGGAATTTTAAGAATCCTGTTGAAGTCACGTCACACCAACTATTCTCCCCAAAAACACAGGGCAGTAAAGGGTTAATCACATTTGCTTATTTTCAGCTTTATTTCTGAGGAGCCTGTGACCTGCATCACAGGGGATTCACCAGGTGCTGCTTTCACTTCATTGCAATTGTGTATGTAGTCTAACCTTCCCCCCCGCCCCTGCAACATGCCCCTCCCTCCATATTATGTAATGCTCAGCCGCTCTACTTAAAAATGCCAAATCCTCCACCCGATGTCCAGCTACCTCTCCTTTACAGGGTAATGTGGGGGCTTGGAACCTACTTCAGACCGGGCACAGGGCAGTCCATCCCCTTGCACACACATTGTGGGAAATTCATGCATTTTTTTCCCTCCTTACTCTGGAATTTTTGGTCCCTCTCCTTTCTTGTCTTCTATTATTCTTTCTTTCCCCTTCCCCTCTTTCATGCACCATTATGTATAAATGATGTACTAATGGATTTGCCACACACTCTTGTCAATGGCGCTGACGGGACTGTATTGTTAAAGGCGCTATATAACAATACATTGAACTGAACTGAGTTCGCCTGACTGCAAGGCTTTAGGCATGACACCCGCAGGACAATGCCAGCTCTGCACCCAGAGGGGGCCCTGGAGGTGGAAGGCCACTGTGCCTGGCATAAAGAAAAAGCAACCTTTCCCACAATGCATTTCTAGCTTCACGGCATCCCATTACCCAGGGCGCTTACATAACCAGGGGTTCGGCGCTGCCTCAGCCGGCCTTTCTGCTGGAATTAGCCGGAGTGCCTGTCTGCCTGCGCGCTCTGCCTCCTGACATTTAATGTGCCTCTAATGCTACAGGTTGCAGCAGAAAACACCAGCGTTTTGTACATCGAAAATTACCGCGGCCTTGAAATCGTAGTCCATTTACTTAATGGTATCCCGGGGAGAGCAATGATGATGGTGATGATGGTGCTTATAATGAGTAATTAATCAGCGGAGCCGCGTGGTCGTACTGTGCTCACGTGCTCCCCTGCGTGTCGGGGGTGTGTCAGGGCCGGTCCATCGCTAGCTGGCTGGCTCGGGGACACGTGTCACCTCCATGCTGAACGTCCCCGTGACATTGTCTGGGAAATCAGCCTTTAATTGTTCTGCTTTCATTACCTTATGGTCTGGAGTGCTGCTCAAGCGTGGAACAAACAGAGCTACTCTCTCTCTTTCTCCTCTTCTCCTTCTCTCTCTCTCTTTGTTACTCTCTCTTCCTCCTCCTCTCTTTCTGTCTCCTTATCTTGTGTAAGCCTTTTGTTTTATTATTATTATTATTATTATTATTATTATTGTTGTTGTTGTTGTGTGGGGGCCATTATTTATTTGTTTGTTTGTTTGTTCATTCTTAATTTCTCCTGACACTAACAATGACAATCACCTGCTCTCTTTTTGGATCACTCCTCTCCTCTTAATCTCATAAGGATACACTTTGGTCCCCCAACTACGGCCTCATACCTGTAACTTTTGTCAGTTATTTAGCCCTTTTTAATATACAGTTAGTCACAAAAAGGTCATTCCAAGGTATCAAGTAAATTGTTACTGGACTACAAGGGTGAAAGTGCTGTTCCGGGTTGAAATACAGTGGCTATCAGGTGTGCAGTTCTTCTGAGCCGCAGTGCTGCCTGTACTGATGCCCGCTGGGCCACTACACTGCCCGCCCTACAAGATAAGCAGCCCAACCTGGGCTCAGGGACCACGTTTCTGCTCCCCAACTGGGAGCTGGGAGGGAGTAACAATGTTGGTCGTCTGATGGTCCCTATAGCCCAGGTTGGGAAACATTGAGTTGCTGTGACTGTTAATTAGAACTACAGCAGCTAAATCCCGAAGGCAGCTGTAGAGACTAAATGTAGATGAAAAGAGATGAAAGCAAACTGTGAGATGAATATCTGCCCCTCTCCAGGTATGATCGAGGCAGTGCCATTTCATTTTGGAACGTCGGATGCCTTTTGACGGTGGAATCGTGTTCGGAAGAGAAGCGCTGCCCTGACATCAGCAGGCGCGCACTCTCTGCATGTCGTCGTGTTTCACGCTGGACGCAGTAGGGACAGGCAGACAGTGGGGGATCCGGAAAGACCCAGGCATGGTCACAGCAAACGCAATCAGGACGCAGGGGCTGATGTGATTAGAGCACCGGTTTTATGTACAGAGGAGGTTTGCAACGGGAAAACGTCTTTAGCTAGTGAAAGACTATGAACCGGAAGCCAGACTCATTACTCAGTGTGGCTGTTTACCTTTAAATTTAGGCATCATGTAATTAAAGCTGAGATCGTCCTTTATAATGGTGATGTGCTCGGCAAACGGAATCTCGTTACCGAGAGCAACATTACAAACAGCACATTTTCAGACACTTTTCTTCTTTCCTCTGTTTGCATGCTTACATTGCGATGTGCCGTTTGACTTTCCAGATAAGGGCGCTGTTCTTGTGACGGCCTTTTTGTTGACTTAATCTTGAATGACCTGCAAATCCATGCATTATTCTGAATTGTAGGCTGGTGGTCATGGGGACCTCTAGAGGCTGCCTGGGTGTACTGCAGCTGTAGAGTGAACTCATCCCATAGCCCAGCCATGACCGTGACCTTAAAAGTCTGGATGTCGTTTGTAGAATTTGCGATGCTGAGTGATCGCAGAGTCCTCTGTAATCGCGTGTTCATGATTACATCTCATACGGACAAAGCTCTATTCTGCATAATCACAGCCTGTGCCATTAATGACATCCTTTGGACATAAGTTCTCTGAGCTGCAAACTGTCAGTCCTTCTCACATCTCTCCTGCAGTCACTAAAATGAGATTTACATGAATAATAAAGTCTGTATTTTGTTAGAGACGGCCTTAATCGCTTCTCAGTAACCTCCGTAAACCAATTTGTCATACAGCCATGCTAAATTAAAGCCTCCCTTCGGATTACCTGCTAAATTTCCGTTTTGTACCCCGGCACAGTATGCCAAGTTCATCATTAATACAGGCTGTGTGCACTAAGCTTGCAGACGAGAAAAAAATCTTTGTTTTTGGATGGAAAAGGTATGGGGTAGTTAGACTGCGTAAAAGGTGAATCGAACACTGGATACTTGACTTCATATACTGGAACATATATAGGCAGAACAATGTATATATAAGCATAACATTGAAAAAACACTGAATTGCAGTGCCCCATGCCCAGTGCCCAGTGTCTTTCTGATCCCTTGTGCTACAGAATGGACCTACAGTACAGTGGAAAAGTATTAGGCAGCTGAAGAAAATGACGCTTAAATGATCTTCCTGTTCATGTAAGATTATTACGTTATGTCTGTCAAAGTGTGTCAGCTTAGCCATTTCAGAACCACACCTAAAATCGCCCCAGAATTTGCAGCAACTGTCCAGTACACCCATGTATGTTTTGACTTGACCACTGGTACACGTCATATCACTAATCATCGTGTCATTGTGTTTTTCACACTGAATAAGTTAATTAAGTGACCATGCAATGGACTAGTTCCCCATCCTGGGTTGTTCGCTGCCTTGTGTACAAAGCCTCTGGGATAGGCTCCAGACCAGCCCCCCCACACCCTGGAATACTCTGAGTAGGACAAGCGGTCACAGAAAATATATGGATGAAATTAAATGATGCTAAATTGAACAAGTATAAGGAATAGCTGAACTGCCCTTGAGGAGAGGTTTGGGAACTGAAGCGGTGTTCATCTAGTCATCCAGCAAGATATCTGTGACTTTTTGAGATTCAGAAGAAATTCTTAATTTGCATATGTTCTAATGATAATTGTGTATTTTGTTCTCAGCAAAATTGCACTTACTATGCAGATTAATAGCATAGTATGTATGGTAAGGATCTTTGGGTTGAAAATGAAACTTTTTTGCTATAAACTTTTGGACTCTGTGATGTTCCTGCTGAGTAAGGAGTGAGTCGCCCCCCCTCGCTTCAGCTACCACATGGGCTGCTGAGTTAGGCAGCCATGACCAGGAGAAATGCCAGTGTCCCTCAATACCTCCAGACCCACGCTGACTGCGCCCCACATTGTGACTGTTGATGAAGGACAGGGTCGGAGGGTCTTGTTGGAGAGGAAGCTCTCTGGTGAGACCATGGCAAACACTGTTATCCGTGCAGGAACACGCCTCAGAAATCACGCCGGGGGTGTTCTGACGCTCTCCTGTGGAGGCCTGTGTTGGCATTGGGCCAGATCAAAATGTACGGCAGACTCAAACAGGCCCCACTTTGTAGCCGATTCACACTCCACCTGCTGCAACATGACATCCTCGTGTGAAAACTCACACTTAAACCTCCTGTCACGGTCTAATCCGGGCGACAGCTGACTGACAGGTGGCAGGCGGCACATCGCTGGAAAGATGGAGCGTAAGCATTTTTATGGTGATTTATGCGCGTTTCCGTTAATATCACCCTGGAGCTCCTTTCGAATAACGGGCTCCATGAGCTTTCGAGCGCCCCGGACTGCAGCGGTAATCTCTTCCCGGAATTCTGCTTCATGTTCAGGCAGCTTTTGGCAGTACTTCATTACACGCTCCTGGGAAGCGCTTCTAGTCAATCTTCAGCAGTGTGTCTTCCTCTGAACATCAGTAGGCCGAAACGCAGTGAGCATTATTCACCGGCATACTCAACCCTGCGGACAAAGATGCACGTCTGGCGTGTGGCGGGATGTGCCGGACGCTCTGGCTGTTGGGGCCTTTTGTGTTTTAACTTATTTATAATTGCTAGTGCTGCTGAATCAAATATATAAGTGCCGTGCTGCACTTAACTTCATTCCACTACATATCTATAGTATATTACACATTATTATATATATATGAGCGGGTATACCTATCCTTATGGGGACACAATGTCCCCATAGTGTGATAAATATCTGTTTTTTTT
>JAODUD010000019.1:20171064-20181410 GCA_026784285.1 Stomatorhinus walkeri | reverse complement strand
TTTTACACCTAATCATCTTACTGACCTGTTGCCAATTAACCCAATTAGTTGTGAGATATTCAACCACATGTTTCGCTTTAGCATTTCATACCTTTTACTCTCCTGCTGCCTTTGACCCAACATTGTTGGAACCTGTTGCTGGAATTAAATTCATATTGAGCATAAATTTGTCATTAAAACAAATTATTTTTTTTTCCATTGTTTATAATCTTTGTTCTATTTTCAATTAAATGTGAGTTTATATGAATGCAAATCATTGCACTCTGTTTGCATGTACATTTCGCTCAGCATCCCAACTTTTTTGGACGCGGGGTGGTCTTTATTTTTCTTAATCTCTAGGTGGGGGCCTCGTAGTGGATTGGTGCAGACGCTGCGCAGCACGGCAGTATATCACCTGAGGAAACAACTCACTAAAAACAGCACAGTAGCATTAGTCATTGCCGTAAAAGCATTTTATTCAATTCCATTTATTATTATATAGCACCATTCGCGGTCTCAGTGTTCTTTACGTGTTTCCCTGAGGGTGATCTGGCTTGCAGTATCCTGAGGACCCGAGTGGCTGGACCAGGTCAAGGCAACGCCCACCTAACACCTGGCAGACAGACAGCCAGGGTGGGCCTGGGTCACGCGTCGGCCTGGGGGGGCCCCAGTGTGTTTCGCCGTGTGGTGGGTGCAACGACGTGTTGTACCAGTGCATGCTCTCCAACCTGACCTGACCATTCACAACACCTGACAGTCGTGCGGGGAATTACAATTTATACATGCCCTCCTAGGTATGCTAACATTACAGAAAGCAGAGAAAATGTAACTGCTTCACTAAAAGCAAGATGCACACTGTGGTCATGGTTAGAGTGCATTAGGGAGCAAGGTCTCCAAGCAGGTTTGTGTAAACCACACACCTCTAGCATGACCCAGTCTGACAGCACCTTCACAGATTAAATATGCATAAATGATTCAGTCTGTACTGAGTGCGATTGCTCATGTCTGAGATCTCCATCCCCCCCACCAGAAGATAGAAAACAGGTCCAGCTCACGTATTTACACTTAAGTTGTTGTTGCTCTAGACTGTGCTGTCAGTACAAGCAGCGCATGTCGGGTGTATCCTCATGCAGGAAGGTATGTTTGAAGTTACGGCAGGCTGGAAAGCGAAGGCGGCATTTGTCCTTGTGGCATGGGGGGGGGGGTCAAACATCGGGCTGGGGGACGGTTAGTGTCACCCAGAGCAGTTTCTGTTTGGACAAGTTGGTCAAACTCACTCTCAGTTAATGGTGGAAAAAGCCCACGGTAGGAGGTCAGTCTGGAGGGGTGTCAGGATCATAGGCTGTGATTGGTGGACGGTAGTCAGGAATAGATCAAAATCAGACCCCCTCAATAGTTAACCTACATAACAGATGAAGGTAATACGCTGCTGACCAGCAGACAGGCAGCGGGTTCACATGTCAGCGGTGAGCATCAGGTCAAAGAAGACACCTTAGCAGCTTTATTAAAAACTAAGCTGATGTTTATTATCTTTGCGAGGAACAGGAGCACCTGGAACCCGTTCGTCAGGGACATCCATACAGACTGAGGTGAGGGGAGCTAACTCTGTGTCCTGCCAAAGCACAGACAAAACAAATGAAAAGACACAAATCAATCTATAGATTGAACTGAGCCTTTATGTGAGCCCTTAAAGGCCGTATAACCTGTCATATTTTGCTGCCATTATTCAGCGCTTCAAAATGGTTCACTTCTCTTTTCCAACCAAGGGCATAAATTGGGCAATATCAACATCGTGAACAGGAATCTACTTCATTTAATTAGCATCCTCAGCTGACATTACAATTTTGAAGAACAGAACATTTACCAAATATCAAGTGCATGTTTTGAAAATGTCTGACACACGACAGCTGTTTTTCCAATTACAAGCAATTCAATTAACATAATTCTTATTTGAGTCAAGTGTTTGAGTGTCTAAGTATACCTCTACACCAAAGATGTGCACGGGCACTAAAATACCTTTGCCTAGAACTGTCTGTTCATAATTATCTCTGATGGCTGTTAAGGGCTGTTTCGGTGATAAGAGGCTATCGTGGTTGGAGCGTATCATATTTAAAAATCTAGCCAGAAAAAACAATACACAGTAGACACAGAATCCTCTGGTTCCTGCATTCATCAGAAGACCTGCCAGGCAACAGGAGATCTGAGGTCTGGGATGAGTCTTCCTGCCACTCGCATTCCATCAGTCACTCTGGCCAATGTCTTCAGCAAGTGATATAGGGGATGTGTAATCTGTGTATGTCTGCTACCACTATCTCTAGTATGTTATTCTGGGCTCATTAAACATACTTACCACATGGGTGTTACCAAACAGGACTTTAACCAGAACCCACCTGCAGACATCATAAGGATTGAGGAGCCAATCCTCTCCTGATCCAATGTGTGGCTGGGTGGGTTTAGGATGCTGTGTAACTAGACATATATTGGTTCACATCCCAGGCTCAGTGGCATGAAGTGCCAGTGATTAAGTGTATTCTCTGCATTTAAGCCATGTTTGACATCATGACATAGCCGTGGGCATTACTTAGCATCCAGGGAACGATGCAGGGGGACAGTACCTTGCTGGTCCAGGATTTGAACCAGTAACCATTAGGCCATCTCTAGAGATTGCTTTCATGAAGCAAATGTATGTTCTTTTTTTGGAAAAAATGCTCGCTAAATAAATAAATGCACTGGATTCCTGTTCAGGTCACCATCCTGCTGTTTTACCCTTGAGTTAGCTACGGAACCAGAAATACTGCAGTGAAACATCAAGTTATAAATAAGTAAAACTACATTATCTATGAGGTAGCAGATGGTCACTGTTCTCCTTTGCTAGGGGGTGCTGGTTCTGTCCTACTGAAGATGTTACTCTTCATATACATAAGGATATGAACTCAGGTCTATTTCTGAAGTAGAGGTTTATGTTTATTGCGTTCCAAATACTTTCTGTTACATACTGGGAAACTCCTGTCCCTAACTGACAGACTGATCTCTTGAAAAGGTTTTTAATAATAATTATATAGAATCTCTGCGATGGGCTGGCCCCCGTCCAGGGTTGTTCCCTGCCTCGTGCCCATTGCTTCCGGGTAGGCTCCGGACCCCCCGCGACCCAACTGGATAAGCGGGTATAGATAATGGACGGATGGATGGATATATAGAATCTTTTGCACAGAAGATCAAACTCATAGAGGAAATAAAACAAGGGCAAACTGAGCTAGAACATTTAACAGAAGCAATGTTTTGGGCAGGATGATATATTAACAAGCAGATCACAGTAATATAAATTATATAATTATTTGGTATATTGTAGTGAAATATATGCGCAACAAAACTGAATAAGTAATTAGGTCATTAGGACACCTACACAAATTATGTAAGAATTAACATTTCAGTATGTTATTCAAAATTGGACCATACCGGCCTTCCGTCAGTAACAGAGGGTTTTAGTGTCATTTCTGCTGGATCAAAAAAGGATTTATTTTTAAGTACTAAAAAATGACTCCACTGTTCCTTTTTGTAACATATGCCTGTGTTTTAGTGTGGGTGTTAATGAGTTTACAATAATTAACGACGTCCGGGTGTGCGCAGGGCTCTCTCGCACCTGTGGCCTGCCATGCCCTTAACGAGACGATGCTGATGTTTGGACCCCTTCCTCTTTTCTTTCCCACCGAGAGCCGAATCGCAGCGATGAGACAATGACTCAGTTAAAAAGGCCTATTATGATTTATCAGGATGATGGAGAGGGAGGAGATGAACACCAACCACAAAGGAGCGAACTGGACCAGCAGGGGGCCGCCGCAGCGGCAGGTGTCCAGCCCCCGTCCGCATGACGCAGCTTGTCATTCGTCACAGCATACTGCGTCTGCAATAGCTGTGTTTACTTGTACTGTCCAGAGATGTGATATTTGCATAGGGTGACATATTTGTTTTTCTGTAAGTTTGTTTATCAGGAAATGACCAAGCCGATTTAGTCTAATTTAACATCCGCTCCCTTGTGGGATACAGTGGGTATAAACAATTCATTGGTATTTTAAAAACACGAGCATATTGCAATGTTTTGCATTTGCACAAGTACACCGCAGTGATTCTCTTGGCAATTCCCATCTTGCTCTCCTATGACATCCACATATATACAGTGAAGCTTGGAGACTGATCTCAGGTTCATCTGGTGCCCCTAGAGCATGTCGGGAGATAAGGCTGAGACAGGGGCTCAAACAGGCAACCTACAGTTCACAAGCACTTAGCCCACTCAGCCACATGGCACTATATGTGTATGTGAATAGATAATAGCACGCAGGACATTTGAAGGGCTTATGCTATTCTGTGGTTCTAGTCTGTGGTGTGAAGTCTAAAGCAAAAAATACAAATGAAATAAAACAACACCAGTAAATAATGTGTTTAAAACTATAAACTACTATGAAAGGCATAGCGGAAAGGTTTTTATATTCTTTTTTCTGGATTTGCAGTCACTGAAGGGTGGGTCCAGAGGAAAGAATCTTCATCCCCTTTGTCTGGTGATGGTCGTGGGAGCATCACACTGTCACTCTGTCCAGGTCACAGACGGCCGGATCCCCAAACATTCCCCAGCCTGCTGGGAGATAGACCCCCTTCTGCATGTCCTGGGTCTGCCCCTGGGCCTCCGCCCAGTGAAAAATGCTGGATTCAGTTCCTCCAGTGGAATCTTTATAACAAGCCCGAACCAGCTCAGCTGATTCCTCTAAGCCAGCGAAGAACCTCACCGAAAAAAAAAATCAAACCCTGTTCATTGAGGTTACCCTATAAGGTACAATTTTCACAATTTAAAAATTGCCATGTAGGTTCCTGATAAATGTATGCAACACTTGAATATAAATCAAAGCTGATGAGATGTGGGTTTTACTACAACCTGTAGCACAGTAAGACCTGTTGCAGCAGGGAAAATATGTCCAGAAACACTGGCTGGAGTCTAGGGATGGTTCCAGGGCCGTCACTACGACGATGGATGTGACAGGAAGCTGGGCGTGTTGCCAGCGAGGATGAGTGAGCACGCAGCCTCATTTAGTGGAGGGAAGCCTGTTTGTTTACCCATTAGCTGCCTCTGTGCTCCTGGCGTAATTATCTCTAGGTTAGTTTCTAGGCCTTTCTAGTTTACTTGTGTTCCTTGGTGCCTTAGATATTTGCTTTTGACCTTCAAGAGAATTAGTGCGATTTTATCAGCCGTTAGATATAAATTAAGAAGATGAAAGTCTTCGCAATATTTAAATAGGGCACGCTCCTGAGTGCGAAGGCGTCTGGCAGCGATGCTCAGAGTCTATCCGCCACATTTAATGTGTTCCTTTACCTCCTGGACAGGTGCTACTTGCCTACCCAGCAGGATGCCCAACACCCTCGTTACTGCAGCACAAGATTGGTAACTGAGAGTCCATGAGATAATTCATGGACTCTCCATGAAATAACCTCCAGGAGGCGCTGTACCTAGGCTGAGCAATGTCGCTCAGGCCTACACGCAGGTCCCATCGCATCTTACATTTTAAGTCTTAGGAAACCTTGTGGTTCACTTTATTCTGGGATGTCAACATTAATTTATTTGACAGATAGTTTAAAAAAACAAATGACATTAATAAACAATTCAGTGTAAGTCACCCAGCCATATATCTACTGAGCTGACATATAAATAGCTTTTTAAATAATTGATTATGTAATTGTATTTAATGTATAATGCAGTCGAACTATATACATGGTTCTTAACGCAGCATGTTTAAGGCTCTTTTAGGTATTCATATTCAGCTTCATGGTGATTGATAGAATCTAGCAAAAATAAGGAATTGCAGAATAAAAGAGGTCTACAAATGTACGCATTCAAATGGACTCCATTTTTCTAGCACACAATATGAACACAGAAAGAAAATGTGTCAGATAAGAAAAATAAAGCTGGGATTTAGGGGACGTAGCAGATCATTGGGGGCTCATGCATTTTCCGGCAGAGGTGGAAGAGGCTGGAGGTGAGTAGGGAGCTATGCAATGTGAATCAGGATTTAGCCATGGACCCTTCCATGCTCCCCCCTGTCAGGTGACACGGTGGACCAGTCCGGTTTTGTGGTTTTGGCACTTTTGGAAGCCAAGGCTCACGGATGGACAGACCGTTAGGTCACGGCAAATCAGTAGGCAGGGGCCAGTCCGAGAGGGTCAGCCGTGATGGTGGAGCTCTGGCGGAGGCTTTGCAGAAGCCTGCGGGAAATTCCCAGGTGTGCTTTGTGTGGTTCTTAATCCTGGTGTCAAGAAAAAAGGCACATTTTTTAGAATGGAGCACAAAAAACATACTTTTTTTGTACTGATGTAGGAGCGTGTTTGCAGGAATGATGGCAGCCGTCTGTTATGGAGACGAGGCCAGGCACAGACATTTGTCTGCACCAGACAGAGAAACCTGCCAGTATATTAACATAAGAGCCTTTTATTCCTTCAAGTAGACAGATTTTTAGGACAAAATGACTGCCTCGTAACGTGAGCTGGACTGTTTAAAAATGTATGATAATCAAAGTTAGAAGCCAGGCCAACTTTGGTCATCTGGCTGGATTGAAATTTTCAGTCGGAGACAAGTCTGCACACACATACACAAGCATTTACATGTATGAAACAGTCTGGGTTTGATTACTTTGTAAATAGTCTGTACGATTTTAAAATGACCCCAATGCTTTTTGATGTAATAGGGGTGGCTTGGTGGTGCAGTGATTAGCACTGTTGCCTCACACCTCTGGGACCTGGGTTCGAGTCTCTGCCTGGGTTCTATGTGTGTGGAGTTCTCCCTGTGTTGTCGTGGGATTTCCTCCGGGTGCTCCGGTTTCCCCCCCCAAAGACATGCTGAGGCTGATTGGAGTTGCTAATTTGCCCGTCGGTGTTCCTGTGTGTGTGAATGGTGTGTGGGTGTGCCCTGCGATGGGCTGGCCCCCTGTCCAGGGTTGTTCCCTGCCTCGTGCCCATTGCTTCCGGGTTGGCTCCGGACCCCCCGCAACCCGGTAGGATGAGCGGGTATAGAAAATGGATGGAACTAATATAGATTTGCCGTAAGACTCCTGAGATGTGTGAGAGTTGGCACCCCTGAAAACGAATCCACAGTCAGAAATGGTGGTTTGTACCAAAGCAGCGGAATGAGGAGGCACGCCGCGTGTGATTCATGCTGCACCACCTGGCCGATATCCCGCCCGGCGTGTGCCGAAGCCGGTCTGCTCCTCCACCTGTGCACCGTGATTGATTTGTGGGAGAATTGGATCTGTTTCTGCTGCCCCTGCATGTTTAATTACGATCTGTCTTCCTTTTGCGTAAATGGTGCATGGGGGGGGGGGTCAGATATCCGAGGCCGTCGTCAATCGGGGGGGCGGGGGGATTTTATAACACAGATGCTTGAGGTCAAAAGCAAATTTTTGCGGTTGCTATGCAACCCCGGCGATGACAGGAAGAAACTTCTTTATTTCCTCACCTTCGGAGCTGTTTGGCATGTTTACAGATGGAGGCTGAAAATATACAGGTCACTCCGGGGCATCTGGATTCCTAAATATGAAAAATATAACTGCAGACCTCATGAAGTTGTGTTCCATGGTGAGGGTTCCCTCCCCCCATATCTTATTATGTCTCATGAATTCAGCAGCCTGTCAATTTGTGATTGAGCGTTGTGAGCAGCCAGTGTGACACTTGTGGAAGGTACAGAAGGCGGATAATAGACTGATTTCACGGTGAGACCTGTCAGCTGCGAGGCCCTGGCAGGTACGACGGGTATTATGAACAAAGTAATAAGAAGCACAGAAGTGAGATCTGGAATCTGGTGTGTTTGTCCTGTGTCTTCTGGCCTCACAAGATGGGTCTAAGATGCTGGGAATCTTGGGAAGGTCAACAGATAGTATCACCCAGATAATTTGACCCAGTCCTTTTATTTTTTGGGCACTTTTGCCCAAAGCAGTGTAATGCAAGTTCAACCACACCCTGGAGTATTCGGGGTTTAAGTGCCCTGATCAGAGAGACGAGGGTGACATCACTCTGCCAACCCTGGGATCTGAACCTGTAAATGTCTGTTCACTGGCCCAGGATCCTAACCTACTGAGTCACACAGCAGCCCCAATGGTCAGGTGCTGAGATGTGCTGGTTTTTGCGGATGATGTCCCGTCTTCAGTCATTAATCTCCTTCAGAGCAGGGCTCACAAACTGTCATTCAACAGACATTGCTACTTGACCGGCAGGTAAATTACATTTGAAGGATATGCCAGTATGGGCAGTTTGCGGCACCGATGTGCACATGTGAAATGCAGGAATCAGAATGTGGGGAGTGGCCATAGAAAATGAGAGCATGCTGGGAAATATTTTCCTGGTTGGGGTCCCATGTGACCTGCTGGGTTGCGTCTAGTACAAGTCAGATCGAGAGTAGACTTCAACAGCAGAAAAGACAGATTCATTGTGTTGAGGGTGTTTAATTCAGATCACTTCTCTGAGTTGATAGCTTATATAGTTGTCATTTTTAAATTCACAGCCTCGATTTTAATCATTCTGCTTTGTCTCCATATGTAAATTTCAGCTATGACATTACAAGATGCACATTATTTGATTCATTATTTATGCATCTTATCCCATTCGAACGGAGCCCAGCTTTTGATGGCAGTCCATGTTGTCATTGTTTTTTCTTTTGTCTTTGGAAGAATGTAAAATGTGCTCCCATTGGTCACTGATTTTGCTGCCAAGGCTGAGGAACACTGGAGTCCCAGATACAGGGCCAATTAGAACTGGAACACATGGTCAGCTCAGATCGGAGAAATTAGATGATAAAGCACCACCTAGAGGCGATTAATGGCATGGCAGACTGGGATCCAAAGAGAGATTATGGCATTTTTTTCCACCTTTATCGTTGAGTGAAGAAATTTTTGTCAGAGTTAATACACTTCAGAAAAAAAATGTCAATGGGATAAAATGGTTTATGCTGAGGTGAATAATATGACAATTCTCTGTTTTAGGGGTCCTTAAGCCTGAAATCTTTCGAGCAATGGTTGACTGTTCCAGAGGATTAAAAAGTTTAATAATTATCTGATAGATTAGAGCAGTCAGTGATTGGGTTTGAGAGCAGACAATCTGCCAATCCTGCGATGTGTAGAAAGGTTCCCTGGTATATCAGTTACAGCAGTACTGAGTAATGATTTTGCTGGAGACGCCCAGAGCAGAATTTAGAGGGTAGACAGCCGTTTATGTTTGGCCATTAACTTTCTGTTTGCTGATCTTTGTATGAAAGATACTTTGCTGTAAACTGAGGTAGTTTCTTGTTATGTAAGGATCCTACTGGTTTGTTTAGCACTGGGTCCAGGGTAGATATACAGTATGTACGAGCCCTGAGTGTTAGCAGGGGGTGTAAAGCACTCACACCATCTTCTGTCAGAGTCTCCTTTTCCCCTCTACGCTTTTCCCTGGATCAGAGAATGTTACGCATGGTTGAGGCATGACCAAAGCACATGGATGTGAAATGTGCTGACCGACAGAGGTGCATTGGGCTCTCTGACTGGAGCACGTCGCAATAATATAGTGTGCTGTCCGACTAAAGTGTGTCATGCTAGTGTGAGCCCTCTGATTAAAGCGTGCCGCTCTCAAATGCGCTTTCTGACTGCAGCGTGTCAAGCTAAAGCGCGCCCTCTGACCCCAGCATCGCGCTCTAAGGTAGGTTCTCCGACTTCTGTGCCTCCTTTAAGGGGTGAGACCCTCTAAACCACATCTTCTGACCTCAGTGCACCATTCTAAAGGGCGCCTTCTAACCACGGCTCTGAGGTGCGCCCTCTGACCCCAGTGCGTCGCTCTAAGACGTGCTTGCTGACCGCGGCGCATCCCGCTAAAGAGCACTTTCTGACCGCAGCGGTTCGCTTTAAAGTGTGCTCTCTAAGAGACTCTCTGTCGTACCTCCTGAGACGGAGCACCTGCTCTTTCGGACCCTGTGCCCCCCAGGCCAGCTGTTGAGACCTTTAGGCAGGCATTTAAAGATGCTGTTGCATTGCGGCCCTGTGAAACGGTCCACAATCAGACACCTCCAAGTTCAAAAGGAAGGTACGCAGAACATGCCCAACACAGATCATCTGTTACCATTTAGCGATGGCTCTCTAACTAACACGAAGGGGGCCTTCCTCTTACTTGCAGGGAGGGATTTCTGCTCACGACGTGACTGAGAACAGCTTCTCCCATCTGGAGTTGGGTACAATATTGCATCATTGTTTGCTTTCTGCCGTCGGTGGTGGAGTTTAACATGACAGGCTGTCAGTCCTCTCCCCTCACGCCTTGTTACATGTGGGAATCTGCTCTGACGGGCTGGGGGGGAAGAGGTGGGGGAGATC
>JAODUD010000019.1:20051715-20075003 GCA_026784285.1 Stomatorhinus walkeri | reverse complement strand
GAACAGAACATGGTAACACAAATGAAGTTGCTGGTGAAATTAGTATTTTACAGCAGTATATACCTAGAAAGACTGACAGGGTCAATTGACCCAGTCAGTCTTTCTAGTGTTAAGCAAAGCTTCAAAATAATGCATGTGAAGGAGCAGTCAGGGCCATCCAGACTGAAACGAGACCGTCGACGGGCCATGCACAAGTGTCAGGACAACGTTGGCCAGAAGGTGGCAATAAAGAGGGCCCTGAATTAGAGGATGCACCCCCTCCCTTGTGTGGCGTCAGCTCAGTCCTCACAGGCAGGTCTCCCATGCTGGTCGGCCTTGTATTTCGGCAGGAAGTTACATTGTTTACATCCTGAAAGTGACCATACTTTGCCGCTGGGATCCGAGTGGGCGGACGCACTGACAAAACTGCCCATTTGGTGCCTCTACACGCTAACCAGCACCACAAAGTAACTGGCCAAGCTGCTTTCACAACGAAAGCGGCATTCGCCATGGGAGACACATTTTAATGTGAGGACGCGCACACCTCAAGATGGGCAGAGGAGATAGCTGCCTCTAGAGCCACGTATATGTCCTGCCTGTGGTGAGAAGGATGCATATGCAGGGTGGCACTCAGAACTTAACAGAGGACCACAGTGCGACACACTGCAGGTATCAGCGGGTTAGGCTGCCGTACCTGCGATAGGAAGGTCGTTGGTTCAAATTCCAGAGTTAGCCCTTGAGCAAGACCCTTGCAGCCAAAATGGTTCCCTGGACTGTCTGCCCTGCTTTACATCAACTGTACATCACTTTGCATAAAGGCATCGGCTAAAAAAATGAACCGTAATGTAACAAACAAACTGCAAGTGGCAAAGGAAGGATTGTCACAATACTTGAAGTGCGAAGGACCAACCGCAATTCGGACATAAGGGTTTATAGATATAATGCAACCACCAGAAAAAGAAATGGCCACTATTTGCCAACGGAGCGATTCTTCACGCAAGTCCCTCAGCTGGCTCTGATCCCAGTAGCTACGTTGTTCCGCCGGGTACCCCAGAGTGCTGATTGCCACGACTACGAGTTATGGTTCTCCAGTGATTGGTGCTCGGGGCGTCCGCAAGGCGCCGTGCGATAAGCGTGTGCATGGGAGCGCTGGAATGGACATCCATCAGCTGCAGTCTGATAAATAAACAAAAGAGAAATTTCCCCACTCTGATACAGATGCAAATCAGACAGCGCCGTCACGTAAAGCTTTCAGCCAGCCTCCACGGGGGGTTGTTTTAAATTAAATGGGCATGTTGGAGATCAGCTAATGAACATCAAAAGAATTCCAAGCACGCCGGTCTAATTTATGTAAGACATTCCCCATGTTGCATGCATTTGACGTGTGGACGGTGAGTTCAAATGGCGATAGGGGGCCCCTGATGGGGTCGGTGTTCGGGTTATAAAAAGACATACAGAAATTAGTCTAAGTGAAACCGTTGTAGCACACTGAAACTGTCATTAATGCCTCAATCGAAAATGTCCCGCTTTCCCTCTGATAGCAACCACATTTCCATTCAAGAGCGACCATCAAGGTGGGGCTTCATTCACCATCGTACAAGTATGAGAAAAGGTACATTGGGATGCTTTCATTTTCTCATATCCCATCATGCTCTTGTTTGTGAGAGAAATTTTGGGGTCCGAGTGCAGGGTCATCTGTCCACTTAGTGCACCGGGAGGGAGTGTTAAGAACCTTGCTCAAGGACCCAACAGAGACATGGCTACAATGCCAAGCAAGGGATTCGAACCAACGAACATCCAGCCACAGAAACAGACCTAATCTGCTAGACGACTCACAGACCCCCATAGATACTCTCCATGAACAGACCATTAAAATCTGTGGTGACTATTTGGTCATGGACACAATGGAGATGCCAGAAGGCACAGTTACGACCTGAACAAGAAGCTTCTGGAAAATGACTGTGGTGCTTGTAAATTCTAACTACAGCTCAGGCTCACTGCAACTGTCGAGACCCTGAATGAGGCATGAGGAAGGCTGGGCTGTATGATGTGAAAGAGGGCCAAGCAAGGCCAGCACAACCCCTTTCCTGCATCATTACAGAATAATTCAAGGGGAGTTTAAAAGCCCCAAAGGACCAGAAACGACTCCTAGAGGTCAGACCCCGAAACAGAAAAAATTATTTATGGAAGCTTGGGTCTGTTTTTTTCTGTGCTGCGACAGCTCCTCAACGAAGGAGAGGACAGACCGAACATTTACATAACAGCCTGCTAATCCATCACTGGCTCTGACATCATCTGTCAGTTTGACAAAGCGGCATCCTACACGACATATCCTGCGACGCATGTAGCATGTTTGTTTAGTAGTGTAACAGCTTGGGAATCTGAGATGCTTATCACAGCACCAGAGCAACATCCACCAGAACACAGGATGGTAGGGGGAAGAACGGGAAACCCAGAATGTTCCTCCTCTACAAATAGAAGAGAAATGGTAGAAGAAGGCTGTATGTTGTGGGATGGAGACGTGCCCAAGGACTCGCCTATGCACAGCCTGCCTGCCAGAACACACTCAGTTCATCACTATTCTTAGTAAAATGTGCTGCTGTTATTTCTAAAAATACTCGGGAGAGGTTTTCTGGCCATACATAAGAGGTGGTGTTGACGGTGCTCATACAGGGACAACGCACATGGACTATTTGCTATGCTTATGGAACAAGATCTGAAATGGTTTTTTGGGTAAGGCGACGACATTCCCATCCAGAAAGGTGACCAACTGAAACCATGTGACATCACCGGCACCGGAGCGGAATGAAGGCCTGTGGTGGGAATTGTGGAAATTAATTGCTTGGTCCCACCTGTCTTACCCCTCATTCCGCCCCGTAGTCAGGGCCTCCGAGCACCCCCTGCAAACCTACATCATGTGGAATTATAGACAGACACAGAACTAAGGCACCCCGCGGGGACTCTGACTCTGACTGGGAGTCGATATCCGCTGGCCACGTGCATCACCCAGGGCTCAGAAATCTGCAGCAAGGTTGTGGGTTAAATTCAGATAAGAACATTTGCTCATTACCAGGGATGGTTTGTGACAGCAACCAACTGCCACTGGCAGCCCCTCTGTCCCCCCAGAAAAAAAATCACTAATGAAAATGAAACAGTAGCAAGACCAAAACTGAGCAGCTTGATCTATTTAAGTTACGGGGGGGGGAGGGTCTCTCAAATATGAATGAGGCTTAAACAAGATCTCCTATAAACAACCATTATGCCTTTGTTGACACAGGAAATGCCAATGTCAGCTATGAGTAGTCAGCGCAGGAAGCGCATTCCTGATGCCCGACGGTTGCCATGGTAACAGTCCCACCCCATCTCTGTCCCCAAACACGCAACATGCCGGTACATCTCGACAATCACTTTCACATCAGCTGAACGTCTCAACCCTCTAACGTACCGCACCGCCTGATCCATTCCACTTACTCCTCATCCATTCCACTTACTCCTCAGCATGCACTTCCTCCACAGCTCTGGAGTTGCCATCCACCGAGAGTTCACGCTACGACAGAAATACCACACGGCCCAGCTGCCATATGCACTGCTTCTCGAGGCCAGCCTCACGTCCAGGACTTTCTCCCCCAGACACTCACCATTTCCAGTCCCTGAGGGCAGGGTGTGCCATCCCAGTCCTTCTCTGGGAAGCGTTGCAGAATCTTCCCACGTCCTTCTCCAGGTCCTGGAAAGAGACCAGACACAAATTGGATCAATGCGCAATCCACACATTGATCCAGACACACACACCCACCGTGTTGCTCTGCCTATCGCCGTCTATTAACATAGCTGCTGATTTCATTGAAAAAAAAAACTAATGGCAGCGAAAACCACTCACTAGGTTGCTTTACTAAAGGCTAAGCGTGACTGCGCAAGCAGCCAGATGCGGGGGGGAAATGGACTTGCATTGCATAAA
Source organism: Stomatorhinus walkeri (assembly GCA_026784285.1). NCBI lineage: Eukaryota > Metazoa > Chordata > Actinopteri > Osteoglossiformes > Mormyridae > Stomatorhinus > Stomatorhinus walkeri. The sequence goes on along the minus strand of JAODUD010000019.1, from coordinate 20,071,069 downwards.
TTCTGGAGGGCAAAGGAATATACCGTGGGAGAAGACAGCATGGACTGATCCTTGAGGCAAAGTAGTCTTAAAACAGTGAGTGAACCTGCGGTGACTCTTGTCTACTTAGCAAATGGAAGGAAGAGCAGCATGCTAGCAGGCTAACAGTGTTCCTAGTGAATAGAAGCCCTCCAGAGGTCCAGTGGTGACTCTGTGGCACGAGATCAGCAGGCCGTACACAGAGCACAGCGTTTTATGTGAAGCACCCCTAAATCCTTCACAGTTGCCATCCAAACAAAAGATGAATACTTAACAGATAATTAGATCGGTAATGCCGAAAAAAAACTAGGCCTTCAGAGGATACACACACCTAGAACACAGGGTTATTCCAGCATATTGAATAGAACCACACAAACGTTAGTCAAAAGGTAGGAAGCAACTGTGGGCCCAGTGCCCAGATTAAGGCAAGCTATTTGCAGGGACTACAGTCAGAGCTGAGGTGTGAGGGAGAGGAAGAAGAAAACATGACAGCTAACAAAAAACAGATCGTCAGGGCAGAGGCTACGCGTTCTCCAGCAATTCGCCTAACAAGCTGAAACCGTGTAGGACATCGATCCCCAGGGCCTGACAGGGGAGGACGGGTTCGGGGGTTAATATTTCACCCGCTTGCCAAGCGCCTTTCCCTCAAGGAGGTTGTCAAGCACTCAACAAAATATCAGAGGCGATAACTTTCCCCCGAAAGGCTTATGTCTTGCATGTCATTGCACAGGGCCCGTCTCACCAGCATCTGGCTGAGAACCACAAGTGATCGTCCTCCACTAGGGCGGCAGTGCAGGGAGGTGCTCCGGCTAGACGGAAGGAGGGACGCTGCCTCCCACGAACACCCCAATCTGGATTTGGATCCAAATCAAGACTCAACAGCAGATCTAGAGAGATACCAAATTATAACCATGTTTCCTCTAAGAATGTGAGGTCAATGTGTTGTTTTTTGCAAACTATCATTATAGTATTAAATAAATTACTTATTGTAATGCAGAAAATACTTCAAAATATTATTGTATCCCAAAAGAAATGTAATAAATAGCAAAAGGCAACATTTTTTCACACGTGTTATTTAGAAGAAAAACTAATCGCACAACAAGGCCAGCCAAACGCCATCTCAGAAGCATGCTTCATCAGTGAACTGAAAACAAAATAAATGGAAAACATTTATTTGCAGGCCTAAAAAGAATTTCTTTAGCAAAAGGCCAACAACAACATCATGGAGCTGTTTTTCGACCAAGCACATACGGTCCTAGTTTGACACCAAGAGCTCGCACATGGTCAAACTCCCCCTGAGTCACGCAGACCATCTTACATCTCCTGAGAGGCCTTGTATGTTGGAGGCGGACAGAGTTTGACTGGAGAAACGAGGTTCAAAAACCTGTTACAGGTGGAATTAGCGAGCACAGCCAATCACTGATTCGATTAAACTGATAGCGACCCAACAGGTTCCAATGGGAGTCCGGAAGAAACTCAACAAGAAGAAATAGGAAACCCAATGATGAACAAATCAAAAGGAAGGGGGTTAAACCTAGTGATGACAGGTACTGCACAGGAATTCTATCTACAGCAGGTTCTGAAACACTGTTTCTCATTTTTTATCAAAACCAGGGTTCAGCAGGGTTATTCACGGCCAGAGGACACAGACGTACTGAGATAACACAGAAATCCCTTTGCACACCATTGCACACACTCCCACATGCAAACCACAAACTCATCAGAAGCAATCAATAGCTCATTCTGCATTCCTTACACTAAACTCCAAGTCACTTGGTCCACGGTTCACCTTGGACTTGCAAAAAAGTGTCAGACGAGCTCTAACAGCCTGGAAGCCGGTGGCCTCCATTTCAGATTACTTGAGGGTGGCTGCGGCATCCTCAACTGCAAACCTTCACACTGAAGGAGCCTGGACGGTGGTCTGAATACCGCCATCCACGCAAAATACCACTGCTTCGTGCTCCGCCATGGCGCACTGACAGAAGGCATTGTTTGGACCGCTGGAGGACAAGAGAACACAGTGTTCAGAAGCGACATCAGGGCCGAAGCGTGAGACACTGCTCCAGTGTGGCCTGCAAATGCTGACACTCCAGATGAACACCGCTGCAGGATCTCGCCTATTATTCTTCGGGCCTGAAGCCGTGGAGGAGACAAAACGCTCAGCTGCTCATTTCCTCCTCCTCTTATGCACCCCCTGTCTGCCCGTTTGCTCAGAACTTGGCCTCTGTGGCGTCCTGATCTCCCCCCCAGGGCCACCTCTATGACGCGCGTTCCACTTCCAGCCGGTGGACGGGCATCTGCGGACAGCAGGGAATGGGTCTGGAAAAAAAAAATTCCACTGTGTCCCCCACTGCGTAAGGAAAACATATCAGCTGGCGGAGGGGGAGGGGGTCTGGGGGCGCAGTAAACAAACTTCGAGGAAATCATTATTTGAGGATCAGAATGGTGAAAAAATTAGATATTGAACAGCAGCGTACAGGAAGAAGTAACGTGTCGAGCACAGAAATGTTTGGATGTCAAATAAAAGTAATTCTATTTGGCATGAAAACTGCTCCAGTTTTTGTGAGACATAGGAAACCAACCTAAAATCAACACTGTTAAACTGACAGCTCTCATGGGGAAAGAGGCACGGCTGAGCTGCGGGAGGGGGGGATCCCCCCCCCCAACCCCTCAGAGGCGACACAGTAGTTCACTGGCAGCCCCGCACCAGGGAAGTCAAGCAGCCTGTCAACAGAGTCCTCAAACTCTGACCTCTGGCAGGTATTTAGAAAAGCGCTGGGTAATTAATCTTCCGTAGCCCATCCACTGCGGCTCCGAGGGGCGGGGGTGGTGGGGGGGGGCTTCCCACCATATACTCGCAGGCATCAGGTGTCACTGAACTGCAAGCTAATCAAAATCACATTGCCTGGAATCCCAAAATAAGCACAAGCTCCGGTTTAAGTCACCGACGACAATCATAAAGGACAGAATTCCAGGCATTCATTCCGGCAGCCTGAACAATTAAATCCGGCCCCACTGCCAGCTATTATCACCCCCAAGATAACAATTAAGTGTCCCGGTTACCACTGGCTTTGAGCTCCACATCAAAGCAGACACTGGCAAGACTGAAGATTGCCCATGGAATAACAGGCTGCGGCCACTTACAAACAACTAGGATTTTCCACCGATTTTTCAACCTTTTCTGGCTCGAAACCCTATTGCGCTCCAGAGTCAAAATAACATCGAATAAATTCCACTAATCCTAACTGAACAACACTGTATGGATTTTACACAGCAGCTCGGTCATTTGTATTGCACTTCTTATAATTTACATAAATAATATAGCTCATCTGAGAAAGACAAGATCATATTTTTCAAATTTGAAGATTCAAAACACTTTAATCTAGGAATATCGGGGGGGGGGGAGGATAACTAAGTCCATATTCTCAACATTTTATGGGCAGTCAAACTTCACTAAAAAAAGATTAGGTCTCATAGGACCGCATTTGAGCTAGACTTTTGGGGTATTCCATGCAGAGAGCTAAAGTACACAGAGAACAAAACTGAGACTAGACCTCATGGTATATATGCAGTATATTTAGCTTTCACTTTACACTTGGCAGATGTATGACTACAACACCAGATCACAGATGTTTGGAAAAAGGGTGAGATCATTGCAGACTCATAGTAAAAATCTACAGCTATGTAACTGTTCCTTGAACATTCCTTACAAAATGACAGGCTTGTGGCTTGTGGACGTCTCACCTCTTTAGAGCTAAGCTGTGAAGAATTAGCACAAATCAGAGTATAAAAAAGATTAATGCATTAAATCTACTGTTTCCTAGTTGGAATATCTGAGGTCATCATTATGTCACCAGTGAGGTCCAGCTGGGCTGGTAAGCCTCAGTACAGATACAAAATCAGCCGAACAGTGTACCTGTTTCACTGGGAATTACAGTGCCATTACAAAAGACAAAACGATAGGGACCTCCATGGACCCACATCCTGCATCCCAGTCAGAAACCAAACCAAACCAACTGGACTGTGTTTCAGGCAATTGAGAACCTGTTGAGAAATCTTGCATCCCCCTCATTTTCCACTCTCCAGGAACTGATCATAGGGATCAGATGATAGGGATCATCTTTCAAGGAGGTCGAGACGCAAAGGAAACGCAACAGGTCCAACACAGTTTCTCCATATCTCTTCAGCTCTCTCTGAAGGGTTCCCTAATCCACACATGTATGCGAGAGATACATCTTTACAGGCCTAATCGACTATAACTCAAGCAGGTCTTTGTTCAGGTGTGACAACCTGGCAATCCTCAGTCAGATGTCTGCAGAGAAGCCCACCTGCCAAAACAGAAGGGCTGGAAGACCCCGCCTGTGCCCTCATGAAGCTCCCGTCTTATGCATATCTGTCATTTTCTCAGTTACACACAAACATGATTTTATTATGATTTAAGTCCAAAGGCAAATGCACTGTGTACTCCAACTGCTTACATCTATAAATCATCTTTCCAGCTGAGAAACAACATGCAGTGATATTAAGATGAGGTGCAGTGCCACAGAACATACTCCATAGAAGAAAACAAATGAAATTTCTCCACCTTTACGAGATAAAACCAAAAGAAGGCAGCTTTGATATCCCATGCCATCACTCTTTTCCAGCTCACTTGGCACCGAGCTTGTAAACATTTCCTCTACACCTTCCGATGTTCTCATGAAACCGAGTCCCCACAAGGATAAAAAGACAGTAGCCTGGGCCTCCCAGGTTCTCCAGTAAGCACCACTGGTATCACAGTCCAGGATGTGGAGAATGTGGTCAACAGGAACCATGCAGGGACAGAGGCCAGAAGGTCCTAACCTCAAAGTCTCATTCAGAAACAAGCCAACTAGGAAGAGTGGAGTTCCTGAATATTACAAAATATATTTTTATCAAAACAGTTGGCTTCATGTTATGACAAATGAAAGACTATGCTCTAAATCAGCCAACACTGCATAGCTATGTTCTACGGCAAGAGCACTAAGTCAACCTCAATTCCAGACGAGACGGAAGGGCTTTTTCAAAAAGCAAATATATATGGTTTTCCATAGCTTACAGAGATCTTGCTCGTGCATATGGAAAAGATGAAGGTTGACAGCAATGTAATTGATTCTTTATTGATGCATAAAGGGCAGTGAGACTCATCTGTCCACACTTTACCGCTCGGAACTAGACTGGTTGGCTTTCATGTTCCACATGGGGGTCGAGAGATAGCATTGCATTCCAAAGCTCTCGGGTCAGATCTGGAGACAATCAGCCATATTAAAGTGAAGCAGAAGACAGGCTTGTGCATGTGAGACAAAGGGGTTAGAGGACAGAGAAAAATTTAAATATAACAAGGAAAGTTTGGTTGGAAGACTAAGTGAAATAGCAGGAAATAACTGTGATAGAGGCTTTGAAATTAGTGTCCAGATTAGACTATATGCCATAACATTTAATGACTACAGTAAATGTATCCATACAAAGTACACATTATTCTGACATTAAGCACCAGATTACAACCAACGAATGAACTGTCACAGAGGAACCCAAAGAGATCCAAGTGATAAATGATAATCCGGGATTCAGGCCAACATCCACAATTTGTGGAGATGGCCAGAGATTACAAGAGATGGTTCGGGAACAAACACCTCCAGAACCATCAGAACATGTTCGGAAACTTCAGTCTAGAAGATATGAAAGTCCAAGGCCATGATGGCACCAAAGGGAATGAAAGGTCCTCACTCAAAGAGCCTTTTAACGTCAAACATATGAAGACAACGTTTGGCCCATGCTGCAGGTTCCTTTTCTCTGTCCCGGAGAACCAGCTCAGACGGAACGCAGCACTTCAACCTGCAAATTCCTGACAGGCCTGTAGGAGGGACTGCAGTCGTCCCTGGTCCTAGAAATGCTGCAGATCTCTACCACCAGAACTTGGAAGCCTTTACTGGCTATACGCTGTCAGACAGCAGGGAAAGAGAAGCGTTTCATTGGCTTTCAGTAGTGTGGTCATGCAAAAACAATGAGGAAAAGCATTGATTCGCAAAGAAATCAAGAAGCAAATGTTAGCAGCCTGCTAGTCACTGGCTCCTTACATTTCATGGTCATACACGAGCATGGTTGCTGTGTTTCAGGTATCCGGCTCGTTGACGTTTGAAACCAACCAGTGATAAATAAGGCTGAGCGATTATTTTAAAAATTAGGGGTGGCATGGTGGTGCAGTGGACAGCACCGTTGCCTCACCCCTCTGGGACCTGGGTTCGAGTCTTCGCCTGGGTTCCATGTGTGTGGAGTTTGCATGTTCTCCCCATGTCGTCGTGGGGTTTCCTCTGGGTATTTTCCGGTTTCCCCCCAAAGTCCAAAGACATGCTGAGGCTAATTGGAGTTAATAAATTGCCAATAGGTGTGAATGGTGTGTGAGTTGTCCTTCAATGGCACCTTGTCCCAGATTGTTCCCACAATATCTCCCTTTTTTAAAAGCTGCTGAGCTGTCCCTCTCTTCACCATGACATCAGAGCTTATTGCTTCCATAATATAACCGTGCAGTAGCGTGCAGCGTGTTCTGCTAACTAAATTTAATAACCATAATACATCGAATTTATACAGATCACAATACACCTCGCTTTAATATTTGAGGAATACTACTAATCAGGTTATCAAATTTTGGGGCGTAAGTAAACGTTCATATAGTACCATAATGCTGACATCCAGACCCATTTTTACATCCATCATACAAAGCCCTGGTGATGTGGACATATCGCAATTATATTGCAACGTGATATTGTGCAGCCTTAGTGACAAACAACACACTCTGTGGCAGCAGCCAATTCTTGCCTGTCTATCATAAATAAAACCTGGCAACTTTTAACCATATCTTTGTGGAGACTGCTCATTCAGGAGACTGGGCCCCATAAGATAAAAGAAAATTATCCCATTGTGGGACATTTCGTCCCCGCAAGGTAAGGTAAATCTGGACCACACACGCACAGAAACTAAGCTCGGACCGAGATCCATGGTATTTTCACAACCATGGAGGTGAAAGGCCACAGTGCAATACTGCTGAGTCAGCCACAATTTTAATTTTAGGTAGTCACACACAATGAAAATACACAATAAAATTTTGGGTAAGAAAAAAAAAATCTCTCACCCATTAATAGAAAACCAAAAGAATCAGAAAAGTCAAGACAAATAAGCGTAGATCTGGAGAGACAAGGAACTCAGAATGGTCTTGTTTACAAAGACATCCCATAATAAGTACCTAACAAAAAAGGCCTGAGTTAAAAGCATTAATCAGCTAAAATATCAAAACTGAAAAGCGGACAAAATCGGAACCATGCTGATGTCAGGAGGATGGAATGTTATCGGGGACCTCTAGAATTTCCAGGATATGGGCCTTTGTAATTACAGCACTTTCCATAATAACTATGCTTTACTGAAACGGCGTGTCGCACGATGCTGGTGGAGTCATGTGGGCCAACAAAGAGCAAGGGGGAATTTGGGGAACTCACAGAAAAAAAGTCCTTTCAGATCGCTGATTAATAGCACGTTCTCCGAGGGTTTCAGGATAAATGCTTCTGAACCATAATGAAAGCTAACTTCTCACCGCAGGATCCAGAAGAAGTGTGTGCCCTCCACATGCTGACGACGGTCAGTAGGGGGGGGCACGGCTCTGTCGAGACTTCCCCCATCTGACCTGAAGTCCCCAGAAAGAACAAATGAGGGAGGAAACATGTATGGATATCCTCCGTCTGATAGATGAGGCTTGTCAAATAATATTGTTTTCCATGAATGTGATGTAGGGTAATGTTTCTTATTTGGGGGCCCAGTACTGTAGCACAACCCTGACACCAGCAAGCCACACAGGGGTTTATGCTGAGGTAGAGCTGCATCACATGGGGTGGGATGGGATGGGATGGGATGGGAAGATACAAAGGACCAACCTTCACATGACCTGTCACATGACCTTCGCATCACATGACCTATAAGTGAAAGACCCGATGGATTCAGGGGGGAACTGCTGTTGTAACCTTACATGTGCAATAACCTGTGATGGACTGTCACTTGTCACTCATGTATTTGATGTTAGTCTGTCTTTGTATAATGTAATTCTTTAACTGTATGACTACCTACATATATTGTTTACTTTTATATATTGTTTACTTCTTTTGTATATTTGTTACTTTGTTACCAATCGTATCTATTTTGTTGCTTCGTATATTAAACAACAAGGGATACCTGAGAAGAGAATCACTTGAAATAATCATAATGGGAAACGAAGGCAAAGAATTCATCTCAGCATTCCATCGCAGTGCCGTGACCTGGATCCCCCTGTCCACAGATGATGGGACTTTGCAACACAGCAAATGGAATGCAATTCTGTAAAAACGCTATGGAACATTACATTTAAAAGGCTGTGTTGACCTGAAGCCCCTGAAGTGAACTCGGAGGAAGGGGCCTTATGACGTGTTTGCGGTGAGAATAATAAAATGGGTCTCGGAGTTGGACAGAGAACACACTGGTTAATTGGACTGGAGAGAATACAGGGCTGCTCTGCTTTTAATTTCTCTTAGCACACAATCCTGCTGTTTATGCTAAAAAGGGGAGAAAAAATGCATACACACTCTGACCCATATTAACCTTCACTGATAGCCTCCTTACATAATTGTACCACCCCAGTGGGGTTTATCCCTAATCACGCCACAGAGAAGCTGAATAAGTACCATGTGCACCGAGGACCATCCAATAAACGGGACAGTGATTCCTCTAAACCGGACACTAAAGCCAAAGGCACAATTCTCCCAGCACCACGAGAGGAAGTGAAGAGCCGTCACACGTGGGAGAGGAATGTTTCATGCTAAGCACAAATTGGCCTCAATTTTTTAAAAACTTATTTAGCAAGACAATTTTATCCAAAGTGACATAGATTTTTTTTTAAAAAAGAAGGGGTGCAGCAGTGAAACGATTTTGCCGACCCTGGGATTCGAACCACCGATCTTCACAGGTATAAAATCCTGACCTGCTGGGACACACACTGCCCCCCAAAATATTTACCTTTTTCCATTTATTGAACAGAGGTTTTTATCCAAAGTGGTGCATAATTGAGAAAGCAGGGTCAGACAGGGCCAGGAGAAATTTACGGTTAAGGGCCGAGCTCAAGGACCCAACGATGTCGACCCTGGGATTTAAACTGGTACCCTTTCAATCACAGGCACCGAGTCCTAACCGACTGAGCCACACACTGCTGCCCCCCAAATGACAAATGACTCATGATTCATGATGTTTGATCTGGAAGGTCAAGGAAAAGCGGCTGAATGCTGCCCACCACTGGGACATGGGTGACTTCCTGTCATCTCCACATCCGCCCCACCGGCTTCCTAAATGCCTGGTAAACTAGGGACCACTCACACCCCAGTCACTCCCAAAAAGAACAGGCTAAACATCCTTAGCTCTGTTATTTCGGGGATGTTTCATATCTTACCGATATCAAATTAAGATACAAACACAGAATATCTTATTAAAACTATGAAAGAAGCAATGCATTAAAAAGACACAGGCGGGCAGAAAATGAATTTCCAGTTGCTTGGTGTGTGATTCGCAAGGAAATGCATAGATTCGCTTAACTGTTCCAGTTGAATGACTCGATTAACCTCCTAAATTCATCTCAATGACCCACTGTAACTCACAGCAAGCCGTGTAATTAAATCACATATCAAACAAAGGCCCACTTGTGCAAAACAGTGGGTCAACCCCAGAATGGAGCCTGTTTATTCAGATTAAGATAAAAATTACCCATTATTTGGACAAAAAAAAGTTATTTTTTTTAAATGTACTCTGCACTAAAAGGACACATTCACATGCATCAAATTATATTGGTCAAGTGTACAAACGACCCTAAATTAAGACATCCAACCACTCATTTTCAACATCCACTAGTCCAGTACAGAATCCCAGTGGGTCTGGAGCCTATATCAAGGAGCACAGAACACAAGGCTGGGGTCCACCCTGGATGGGATGCGATGCAGGTCACACACTCACAGCCACACATACACACTATGACCAATTTAGTGACTTCAGTTCACCTCCACCGGGAGGAACCCACGTAAGTGCAGGAGGAGCATGGACCTCCACGCACACAAACCCTAGATGTGCAGGGCTACATTTCTAACACCTGGGGCTGCAAAATGGTATTTTATCTATCAAATTAAGGTTAATTTTAGGTAGCAAAAACACTTCCTCAACAGTAGATGTCACAACAAGTAATCCCAATACAGTAACAGTCCCAAGTAAATCAGTAATAAAGATCATTACAACCAGCAAGGTCGGTGTAATTTTAACAATGATGTCACGCACCAAACAAGAATAAACGTAAAGCTTTTTCATGTAACTCTCATGTATCCGCATCTTAAGCCTAGTGTCCAATATTTTATCCTGTACAAATACTGTCTGTCAGGTATAAAGTGAAAAGTGAGGTATAATGATTATTCATCTTCACGATCGACACGATTGTTAGATTGCGTTAATGCCATGTCAATGCAGCGAATCTGGGACACAAACCCACTAAATTGAATTTAATCCACCCTTTGCAGTGCCAGGCCCCGGGTGAACCTTTAATTCATCCAGACAGCTTTGGTTCGGCTGACACAAGGTTTGAAATATAACAATATAACGAGCGTTGCTTTCTGCTTATTACAAAACAAGGCTTATATCAGCCAGTTTACCCAAAATATAAATATGCCTATATTTAAACATCTAACTAACTGAACTCATCTGCAGTATACCTAAGCTCTTTGCATATTACATCCATCCATTATCCATCTATCTGTTTATTTATTTATTTATTTATATTGTCCACAGGCTTGACTCAGCATTGCACATCTCCTGTAAAAAAGAAAAAAAAATCCTTGTACCTTTCCCTTTATATGTTTATTTGTATTATGTGTGTTGTATATATATTGTTTATGTGATGATACCACCCGCACCGAAAGCAATACCTTGTACGTCTCTGTACTCGGCAAATAAAAAAAAAAGATTCTATATAAGTGAGCTTTTTTTTCGTGTCTTGGATGCATTTACTTGTTCACATGGAACTGTCCATGTAATACTTTTCCACGTTACATTCCATTAGAATGAAGGCAGCTGCAGGGAATGGTTACAAAAGCCGAAGGAAGTTGTTCTTGGGCTCAGCTTTGTCCTGGTGTAGTAAACGGGTCCAGATCACACGCCTTTCAGGCGCCCATCGAGCTGCACCGATCCTGAGAGCAGCGACCCTGCGGCACGCGCCGGTCAGACGCGCAGAAATCACTGCCTGCGCAGAAGCGAGGGATCGCCAGCAAAACACCGTACAGTAAATACAATAAAAGACTTTTAAAGCGTGTGACTTGCATCGATTTGTGTAAGTGTGTAAACAGAGTTCCCCCCGGGTTTTTCCTGCTCCCCTTTGTGAGAGCGATCCCGGGACGTCATTCATTACCCAAGCAGGATGTGACAGGCTGCCTCCAGGAAAGTTTTTCCCAGCGCCGTCAACTATTAAAATGCGTCTCCCCAGTAAGAAAAGTGAACAGTTGGAATAAGACAAAGGCGATATGGGGTCGATGGCCGTCCAGCATCCCCAGAGTCTCCTGTAACAGCATTGGGACGCAGATCCCACTTCCCTAATGTATGCGTGAAGTTTATGCATGAGTGGCGGAAGCAAAAACTCACCCGCCTTCTCATGATCATATCCCACGACGATCAAATAATCGGCCAGCCTCGCCATGATCGCGTCCCTTTCTCACGGCATCTATCGGGACAATTCAGCATTTTGGTCTTCCTAAGAGGACAGCCATATTTGACACTGGTGGCGGCATTGCGCCTGCGTGCGACAGGACAGGAGCGCAGGCATGGGCGTGGGGTGTAAACGGAGGAAAAGCCCAGCACCGGGTATCCCAAACCCCCAGACGGAGTACGGTGGAGGGGTTAATATGGCCAGTGAGCACCCATGTGGAGGTGCATACCGAAGTAAAGCACTCAGATTTTGCATTGGTTTGTGAAAATGTTTCCTGTTACAAGTGGATGGGGTAATTACAGTTGTGAAATTATTTCCTTCGAGGGGGGTGACCGTAATGTCAGAATGTTTATTTAAATTAAACTATCGCTAAACGTGAGGTGGGCGATTCATAACCGACTATGTAATTAAATAAGCAAGAAACGTAATTTTGTTTATATGTGAAAGTATTTGCATATAAACGTACCCGAAGATCTAATTGACTTCAGGAACGACCCCGCTGTTGCCCCTGACACAAATACACCGCTAGTATCATTCCTTCTCATAAATCCAAGTTGCCAGCAATATTTTATTAGGGAATATTTCGGGAAAGTACTGATTTTCTTTGCATAGCAAGCAGAGTGTTCACAGCCTGAGGGGACTCCTAAGTGTTTGCAGGAAGGTTTGCAAAGTACAATTAGATGTAATTCTAGGGTAGTTGCAAAGAGTAACAGGCAGATCTTAATGAACGTCACTTATAATGTCTGTGGGATTTAGTGAAATATTCATAAAATTACAGATTAACAAAGTTTGTCCATTCTACAAATAAAGGTTTTAAAGTTTATTTACACTGTTAATTAACGTATGTAATAAACATTTAAATCATATCCACAAACTTTTAAATGATCTTTTCCCAGTGAGAGTCTTGATGACAGGCCAGCAAATGGGAGTTAAGATCAATCACCCATTGGTGAATTCACTTTGCTGAGAATGGGATTTGAACCAGCAACCTTCTGATTATGGGCACAGCATACCCACAAACCAGCTCCCAGTGGGACGTGCCTGGAACAGCTCCCTTGGGGACCATCCAAGTGGCATCATTATCAGAACCACCTCAGTTATCTCCTCTCGATCCGACCGGGCAGCAGCTCTTCTGAAGTCCTTCCACGTCTCTGAACTCCTCACTTTATCAAATAGAGTGAGTCTTGAAGAAGCGATTTTGAGGGGCAACACCTCCGCCAGGAGACTCACAACCACTAAAGTCAAAACCACCAGATACCAGCACACTTTCACATCCCTCACGCCCTTCAGTCAGCTGTAGAAGTGGGGATTTCAGGTCCAGAAAGTACAAATCCAGACCAAGATTTTGTTTCAACCAACCAGTTGAGCATGAAGAGTCACAGTTACATAGTACTCAACTGGTTGGTTGAAACAAAATCTTGGTCTGAATTTGTACTTTCTGGACCTGAAATCTCCACCTCTGGTCATAACTCTTCCTGTCACCCTGTTTACTTGGTTTCGCCAGTCATTCGTTTCGCCATTAATTCCATCTCATGTTACTTCTGACTGTAGGTAGGCAGTCTAGTATTAAAACTCTTCGTAAAACTCTGTGTTTCGTGTGTACATAGTTTAAATTGTCTTAAATTGCTTTCTAAATTATGTTACTCTAGGCCCCACCCACCATGAGAGACTCCTTATATGTTTAATATAATTGACCAACAAAAATCTGATTCTGATAATTCAACTCCCACTCCACCACCAGGGTCCTCCCCACAGAACCGATTCTCCCCCCTCACCCAAAGGGAGCGACTCCCTCTTCTCTGACAGAGCTGCTCTAAATGTGGTCACGGACTTGGAGCCGCTGAATCTCCTGTCTGCTGCTTCACCTTCACCATCAAGGCACTCGGGTGAGTGTTGGAGGTCCTGGTTGGATGGGGGGGGGGGCGGATGCATAGTAGGGATGTTACATTTCTCCCCCCTTGCCAGATACCCTTCTAGCTATCACTACGTCTTGATATCCTGTCAAGACTCACCCCTCCCAGAGGCCAACGCTGTATTCAGCTTTGAGTTTTGGCAGAGTTTATAAAAACTTTATAAAATTGCAAGATATAGAACTACTTAAAAACACAAAGATAAATACATAAATAGAATTATTGATTAAGAATAATAATCAATGAATGTACACCAAAGTTTCCAGTTCTCTGTCCAGGGTGTACCCCAGCCTTGTGCCCTTTGCTGCCTGGGATAGCAACCAGCCCCCCCGCCATATGATCCAGGATTAGCAATCTGTAGGTTGGATGGATGGACAGTCAGCCAGACACAGAAGTCTTTGGTGATGCAGACAGAAGGTTTTGTTTTTCCCCTATTTTAATATTTAGTCAACCAATCCGAGTTCAAATTAATACTAAGTTAATAAAGGTCGCGAATCACTATAAGCAGAAAATAAAACTCACTCGTGTTTACTTAATTTCACTAATGAATCATTTTCCAAATGATTTCTCCCCTGAAACTTTTAAATACACTCTGCTTCTTGCAGCCATTAATCTGCCAATGCTTTACTAGACGTACGAAGAACACACAATGTTTTGATTAAGACTGCAGTTGAACCCTTAGAAGCTGCTGTTGTTGATGTTGTACCTTTATTTGTTGACATTCCACTGGAATCACTCAATCTAAAAAAACCTTTAAAATATTTTCTTTTATATTGTTCAGAATTAGTAGTTGGTCGCAACAGACTATAGTACTGTTTGCATATATAGATAATTATTTTGCAATATGTAGCACCTCTATTATAACAATACAATAAAATCACATGACTGGTGATTAGGTAAGTTCTCAAAATACTTCCGTGATTACCAGAAGAGCTTTATTCTAGTCCGTACATGATTCTTTATCCTAATGTTACGCTTATCACAAAGAGGCAGGGACCAACCTATTATTCACAGGAATGACTAGATAAAGTCCAAAAAGCGATCCAGAGAGGGATTTAAAGATGCCCAGACAATGATTTATACTAGAGGTGAGTTAGATAGAGCAATACAAGTGCGTGGATGATTTGATGTTAATTTGGAAGTAAGCAGAATATTTTATGGATATTAGGTTAGCAATTATAATCTTTGCAATGAATGTTACTAGAAGATCTCATCCATTTCAGAATTTATACTGTGCAGTACAGAGGATATCTCTTAGTTTTCTGACCTCAGGGACAGGAACAGTGAACCCCTGAGCTTACTAAACATTCAGGTGCTCAGCTGTTTCTTTTTTATGGGATCACATGACCATTACCATGGTGGAAAAAAAAGATTACGAAAAAACAGATACCATAAAACGTTACAGTTGACGAAAATCCCAGAGGGAGTCGTGTCAGCCAGTCCTGTGCAGACTTGCGCCCCCTGGTGGCCAGTGGGCCTCACTCTCAGAGCAGAGCAGGGCCCTGGGGCCAGGCTGCACCCATTCAGTCACGAGGCACGTGCTTACGATGCAACCATTGCCAGGGGAGCCAAGCAAACAACAGCTACATAAACACATCAGAAACAATTGCGCAAACGCACAATCGCATACCATATAAGGGTAAAAATCACTTGTACACTCAGATATTACCGTTATGCTGGAGGCAGCTGTAATTATAGAATTGTCATTGAGTTATTATTGAGTCACACAAAGGATTTTTGTTGTTGTCTCATTCCCGTGTTGCAGTACAAATGACTTTCTGTGAAATATGTGTAAAGGATGGGAAGGTGCTCTGTAGAATTGGGGGGGGGCTGTCATTGCAGCACAAACAGGGTAAATTTGACCGTTTTTCGAGAAAACAAGTTTACAGACATGAAGACCCATGAGGGCCCTTCGGACAAACGGTTCATGCAGGACAGGAAATTGTCTGGCCGCGAGTATTTTTTCCTGCTTGGAGCAAATTTATCAAAGCTCTCAGTGCACAAAGAGCTTCACGTGCCTCTGGCATTTCCACACTGAGCCAGTAAGCAGCATTTAATGGCAAGAGCTGCTCTAATGTGACAGTAAAGCTTTCCCCAAGGAATTCCTCAGCACTGGTAGTGAGCATTCCTTCAGTCACTGGCACTGTACGCGCTCCAGTGCATGCGCTGCCAGGGGCGTGCGATCGACATGTGCTGCACGACCTCCGGTGACACATGCATTGTTACGCTCCTAAACACGTTCCCTGTCCATGGCCCTGACAGCCATCTGCTCCTACGATGGCTTCAGCTCACCTGAGAATTCACTCGATTTCCAGCATGATCCATTATGGCCAGCTGTTTTTCTTGGGCGTTTTAGAAGCGTGTGTTTCTATCGTTTAGCCGTTAAAGCCAAAACCACATGCTGTACGGACCCAGAATGCCCGCCATCTCAGTCGGTCTTCACAGTAGCACAGCAAATAAATAAATACTACTTCAGAGAAATAGTGCTCAAGGAAGGTAACATGTAGAGTGTATGGCCCATATGAGTCAGAAGAAATTCAACATATGTGATTCCAGTATCACTTGTAAATGGTGTAGGGTGTAATGGGATTTCACCATCAGGTCTGCAATGCCCCCTTCCCAAGCTGCAGCCACATAACAGCATAATCATTTACTCTTAAACTTGCTCCCTGTAGAAATTGTTGCACCAAACATTTTTGAAATTGTCAAGAAATTAGTCAGTATCCTAAAATGCTGCATCAGGTGACTAAGCGCCCTCCCCAGGTCACCCCGCAGCCTCTTCTAACTTTCGATACCAGTTTCGGTTCATTCATTTATTTCTAGAACCTTCCCCAAATTGCAAGAAGATATTTTTGTCCTCCCCATTGATGAAACATCAGTAAATAAAAAATAGGACGGCAGTCAGCGCGATGCATTTATAGAATCAACAGTAATGAAAAGCAGAGCTATGGAATGGAACCAACACGGGAATAAATGCACTCGACTAGAAGATCAGCCTGAAAAACATCCAGTATCCAGACGGGAAACTCACAGCGGAGTCGGCTTTAAATGACCCGTAACGAGGCATGAAGTCACTTTGAGCTGGAAGAAAGCAAAACTGCATTGCGCGGTGCGTGCTTCACTGACTCAGAGCCGCGGCCCCGGATTCCTCTCAGCGGAGCCGCGATTGCATCGCCTCGTTGGCTGGGAGCCATGTGCTGGCTGTCAGTTAGCGAGGCCCCGCCCACCCTGCCTTTAAAAGCTCAGGCGTTGCTCAGCGAGCTTCAGACCTCTAGTGGAGCGGAGCAGCCGCCTCACACTCTCTCCTCTATACGGACTCCATCCATCCATCCATCCATCTACCCATCCAGGCAGGCTCACCCTCACAAGCCAGGTACGTCTCCTCCTACTCTGAGGTTCTGCTACCGGCGTCCCTGTGCCACGGTGGGGGAAACCGGCTGTCTTACTAATCAGGATGTGCATCCCTGATCGCAGGAGACAGGGGTGTTTATGTGTGTGTGTGTGAGGAGGGGGGTTATCCTGTGTATGGTATACCTAGAATAGAACCCCCCCCCCCCAGTTTAGCTGTGCTGAAGTGGCAGGATGGAGGAAGCTTTGTGAGGTTTCCTGACCATGCATGGGGGTGTTTGCTGGGGGGTGTTTCCACATGACAACGCGTAACTCCAGCCGCAAGCAAACATAACAACATGACTGAGCAGCTTGACTTTTGAACTGTGATGTGTAAGCAAATGTAAGGACTGGGGAGAGACCTAGACTTGTCCTAGATCTTTCTGTTGGTGTGTCGGTGCCTGGAGGTCGGGGATAACGTTGTTCTAATCGATATGTCATCCTGTCTTACCGTCACAGAAACAAGCAGCTGCTCAGGAGGCTCGGAAATGAGACTTCAGACTGTGCTGTTCCTGTTGCTGCTGGTCAGCATGGTGGCAACGCTGGGCGCCGCCACGCAGAATCTGGGCTCCGAGATAAGAAGCAGGTGAGCCCCACTCCCCCCGCCGCAGTTTTGCAGAATATTTGCTCACGGTGGCTCTGTTTCTGCGCCGCTCTTCCCTACGCCTGCCAAACCCGCCGGTGGTTCCTGACGGCACGTTTTCCCCTCCTTCAGATTTAGCGTGTGGTTGATGAGCAGAATGAAAAGACATTCGGGAAAGGTGCTGGCTCTGAGCCAGGAGGAGCGGCCAGAGCTGCTTGTCAGAAGAGAAGACGTCAAAGACACCTTGAATGTCCGTTCCAGGTGGGAAGATTATGGTCTGCTGGGCTTTTTTGAACTCATGTGACACCTCTTACAAAAATGTAGTTAGGAAACAATAATTTTCTGAAGTCAAACCTCACACAGATCTAGTAGATCTCTAGTAGAGCCATCTATGAAGATATATATTCTTTCATATGTTCAGTATATGCACATTTCTTCATGGATGGCTGACCTGTTATGTCTTAAATATGTGGGTTAATGTCCTCCTCTTCCTCCCTCCTCTTCATCACAGCCCCTCTGACTTCAATGTCCGGGTCAGAAGGTCCAAAGGCACCTCCAACCAGAGCTGGAGGCAGGGCTGTCCCATCGCGACCTGCACTGTGCACATACTAGCGCACCGACTCAGTGAGCTCAGCAACCATCAGAATGCTAACAGCGCCCCCTTGGAGAAGATCAGCCCGGGGGGCTACGGCCGGAGACGGCGATCGCTGGCTGGGGGTCGCCGTGGGGGGGTGCCATTCCTGCAGACATGAATTACGGATTGCCAGCCCAGAGCCGAAACACAACCCAATTCCACCACCAGGGGTAGGGGGAACGGGAGGGTTATTTATCTTGAGGGCTCATCACCCAGCAGGAGAGTGGGGAATTTGCCCTGGGGGGGGGAGGGTGGGCACAAGGACTACCCCATAAGGTGTAGAGGAGCATCAGTGCCAGAGGATTGTGGGACATCTGCTCCCTCCTCCGATCAAGGATTGGACAGCAGGACTCCGAGATGCTGTCTCACTCCCCAGGGCTCCGCCCACGCATCATGTGACAGCCTGGACCTCACTGTCACCTGATAAGCGTCTCCTTGGAAGGACAAGGCAGACCTTATATAGAGACTCCAAAATGTGCAATGCATGTTGGGACGGGATCCTGGAGTGAAGCGCAGAAAGCGACCTCCAGGCCAGCGTTATACTTGAACTTATTATTTTTGTCGAAGAATGTGCAATTTGTCTGTGTATATAAATATATTTTATGTATTGACCTTTTATTGTATATAAGATGAAGTATATTAATAAGTCATTATTTATATGTTTTATATATGTTACTTGTACTCACGGAGAACTATTTTTATACATGAAAAATCTATAAGGGCATTGTATCATTTGAAGTTTTTGGTTTCATGGAAATATTGTTTAAACCTGTGGTAATCCAAAAAGCATCATTGATCTACTCCATCCTGTGTATATGTGGTTTATCTTAGATGTGTCTGCCATTAAACTTTTGCTGAAAGATCGACCTGCAGATGCCTGTGTTGCTCTGGTGTCACTGTGCACCATATTAGACCCCACATGGGTCATGTGATTTATACAGGGATGTTGGACATTGCATATACATATGTGTGTGCACCCCCCAGACAGGCTGGCTGCATTCCTGCTCCGCATAGTGCATATCTGCTCTCTGCCCCCCCCCCCCCCCCAAAAACATATA
>JAODUD010000019.1:20020115-20036453 GCA_026784285.1 Stomatorhinus walkeri | reverse complement strand
AGCAACTAGTGAGAACAGCAGAAAAGATCATCGGAAAGGCCCAGTCCACACCCCCCCCCCCCCCCAGGCTGTCAGACTTTTCATCTCCCACCTTCCTCATAAACACTGATTAAATGATGATTTGCAGAGCCGACCATCTACATGCCACTGTCAGGGCCGGATCTATGCACAGGAAAACTAGGCAACTTCGTAGGACACAATAGGGCCCAGACTGTTACAAAATCTACCCCCCCCCCCTTCAGCGTAATTAATTTCTGGCAACAGGCCTGCCTCTGTCTAGGGCACCTGAAAAAGCAGACCCGGCAAAGTGACTGAGCAGTAATATCTGCTGGTCTGTCGTGCCAGTTAGATTATGCACGTTCTTATCAGTTTATCTGTACAAAGCTCTGTGGCAGTGAATGCGGATATGGTCTGTTCGTAACCTAGCAACAAGGTGACATTCAAATAGCTAGGGCCTGTTATACAAAACCAAAAGACAGGTGCACATGCCCTTACTGGTATTATATAGCTGATTGGCATTATCTATGACAACTTAACGGCTTTCCAGTTCGGTTTTATATAACCCTACAGTGCTGGTTAAGAACCTTTCTTGGCAGATCCAAAGCACAATGAGCAGGCTTTGTCGCTGCGCCACATATGTAACGGCTACGTGTTCCTCTGCGCCCAGAGTCCTGTGCTGCAGTACCTGTACTACCTGGCCCAGGTGCCCATCGCCATGTCCCCACTGAGCAACAACAGCCTGTTCCTGGAGTACTCCAAAAACCCGCTGAAGGAATTCCTCCACAAGGGGCTCTGCGTCTCCCTCTCCACAGATGACCCCATGCAGTTCCATTACACCAAGGTGAGCGCTACTCCCATGGGATGGGCCCGTCGTGACTCCCCTCGCTGATCGAACAGCCTTCATTCGTGACTGTGAGACGCAGTGGTCCTTCGCACCAAACGAGCGTATTACGCAGCCCCGGAAAGAGGCTGGGGTGTGGTACCGCGTGCGCTCACAGCAGCCAAGTGTAATGTCACTGTCGCTCCTGCAGGAGGCACTGATGGAGGAATATGCCATTGCAGCTCAGCTGTGGAAGCTGAGCACCTGCGACGTGTGTGAGATCGCCAGAAACAGTGTTCTGCAGAGCGGCCTTTCCCACGAGGTAAACAGCAAAAATCCCTGGTCAAACCACGTCCGAACTACATGATTATCATACTGTACCATGACAGAGCCTCACCACTAGGGTTCGCGAACCCATCAAAATTAGGTGCAATATCTAATGGGGTAAAGAAGGGCTATGCAAAGCAGGAAAACAAAATAAAAATGCAGTTAATTTGAAGCAAGCATGAAATACAATATTTAAGCACTCTTTTGCCATTTATAATAAATTTGTGATCATTATTCAGCCCTGTTATCCTGTTCTCAATCAGCTCAGAGAGGGATAATCACTACGTACACTTCCACTGGTATGCAGAAGATTATTGCAGTGAAGAGACACGTGTACAGAGGCACATAGTATGTTCTGCAGGCGTGTTCAGGCACAGCTTCTTCATGCCCAGCAAGAGGAGTTTTGGGCCTGCGGCGGTAAAACAGGGATACCTTCATACATTCACAAACGCGCAACATCTGTATGAACTCCAGAAAATGGGTACCAGCTGCAGTGCTGCCAGAGTCATTAATACTGACAGTAGTGAACGTTTCTGGAAAACTACTGCAGCCACTGACCTTAAGAATAACAACTCATGTAAAACACAAATATGTCAAAAAGCAACAATAAATGTTTTGGGGGCCTTCTCTTTTAACTTTCTGCTTGTTACATCGAGTTCTTTTCCTGGCAGCACAACATGTGGGCCTTGGCAATGGGTATGATGCTGTGGAAGGCACTTCTTAGTTTAGACACGTTAAAACACGTGCAGGCATGCGGATCACACACAGCTGTCGCTGGAAGTAAACCGCTCTGTCCTGCATGTGACCGTGCGGCCGCCACATGCCGATTCAGCTCCCACCATGAGCCTTTGGGAAACACACAATACTACAGAAGTCACACACATACAAACCTGTAATCATATCTTTGTGGGGACCACTCATTCATTTCTATGAGAAAAATGCTAATGCTAACTATGACAACCTTAATCATAAGTAATTTTTTTTATTGCAGTCACAGATTTTTAGAAAATTGAGTTTTCCCTTATGGGGACCAGAAAACTGGTATTCATTTACTGGGTATTCATCGCAATGTGGGGACATTTGGTCCCCACAAGGTAAGGCATATCTGGACCACACACAGAGTTCATGCATTCCATTCATTTCTATGGGCATAACATCAACCCTAACAATCATAACAGTAGCCCTTTCCCAGCCCTAACCACAACTATAAATAACCAAACAAATATACGAGACATTTGGTTATTTTAGTTAATCAATTGCATTTGCAGATTTTAATAAAAATTGAGGTTTATATTGTGGGGACCCACACAAGCTAAATAGTAGCAGGTTTCACCACACTGTGACAAACAAGCTTTATAATGCTCTAAAATGATTGTTTACTAGGCTTCCTGTTTTTTGCAGTTCTGTGAAATCTGCTTGGTGAGGGTATTTACCATGCATTTCCTGTTTTCCAGTTGCTTCATTTGTAAATGTTTGTTCTGCTTTGGGTATGCCCTGTCTTGTCCGCTTTCTACATCAGAAGTAGTCTAGCATACATTTTCCTCTTTGGGTATACTCAAAAGTACGCTCTCTGCTTCGGGTATACTCAAATGTATGCTCTATGCTGATGTATGCCTTCTTCTTTGGGTATACTTTAGCATACTCTTTCTGCTTTGGGCATACTCCGATATACATTTCCTGCTTTGGGCATACTCTGATGTATGCCTTCTTCTTTGGGTATACTTTAGCATACTCTTTCTTCTTTGGGCATACTCCGATATATACTTTCTGCTTTGGGTATACCCTAATATAGGCTTTCTTTGTTGGGTATATATTGCCAGTCCCATTGGTCCCACCAATGAATGGCAGACCTGAAGGCACTAAAGTTGACATTGTTTGCCCAATACAAGAAAAGGGCCTGAATTCGGGGTTAATCTGCACTTTCCCGTACTTGGATCCTGCAGGAGAAGCAGCGCTTCCTGGGCATGAACTACCTGGATGACGGGCCAGAGGGGAATGACATCATGCTCACCAACGTGGCACAGATCCGCGTGGCATACCGCCACGAGACGCTGTGCAACGAGCTCAGTCTGCTGGTGGATGCCGTGAAGGCCAATTCCACGGCCCCAGCCTCCACCTAGAGGAGCATGACGCAGACACACTCCAAAAAAAGGACTCACCTTAGACTCTGTCCTTTTGTGTGAGATTTAATTTTCATGTAAGGTACCTTCTTTTTCTATAAGCACATACTTTTCTTTTTTAAGGTTCGATATTCCCCAAAAAAGCAAATCGCCTACTGTGAATACCAGCCAAGAACTGAATTCACTGTGAGTAACATGTAATACTTTCTTCTGTTTCTAGTAGTCGGGTATTGTGGGGAAATTTTAAAAAATCTCATATCAGGCACATCCAGGACTGACTCTTCCTACAATTTCACTGAGTGCGTCAGCCTTCATAGACAAAGAAATGTACATTTCTCAACATAGGTCATGTTCAACACATCGAAATAGGCTTCTCTGGTCCAAATTTCTCACTGGGCGACAGACAAGACAACTGGGGGCATGTTAGAAGACATTCCTCACAACACGGATCACCAAGGATGAGTTCCAGCCTTGAACCAGAGCCCTGCTCTGAGAACTTGTGGTGCTTTTCCATTGGCATACCAGAACCAACCCACAATGCAAATCGAGATAAGTTACAACACGGTTCCAGCTCACTTTGGTTTTCCACTGCAAAAGGGTCGGCTTGATGCTTATTTACTGTTCACAAGGTGCACATCACGATTTACTACGTGCAATTATTATTATTCTTTATCATGTGCTAATTTCCACTACCACATCTGTGAGAATCGCCATGTTATGCAAGTATCAAGCGCTTGAGGAATTGGCACCCGCTTGTGTAAATTTACATCACGAATCCATTCTGTTCAGCCGTTCTCGCTTGGAAATTTTCAAGTTTCGAGCTGTTGGGAATGCCTCACCATGTACAATACTACTAATAATGAATAATAAATAGAATACACACTCTTTCCTTCAGATAATACATGCGCAGAACATGCGGAGATACCGCTGTTTCGACAAATCAGATGGTGGCGATGCATCTTGGTGTGGTCATACTTTCGGCCCTGCTACTAAGCAAGGCCCTGTCAGAGCAGGTATGGCTGAGGTACGGCTTGGTTCTTGGTGACCACAGAGAACCTTCACCAAGGAGAGAGCCTTGGGGCTGATGGGGGCCCTCAGGAAGTGGAAATGAAGAAGAACCTTCACAGACTGACTGGGTTCAGAGGTGACAGGAATGCTCTGAGATCTTCAGAGCTGAAGGACCTTCACTGGATGATGGTTCAATGTACGGAATTGCTGCAGTGTTCATGCAGTTTAGCTAAAAACCAGCAGAACAGACGGCATTTCCTGTAACAGGCGCAAAGTGGAAATACTGTCTAGTCTTTTAAAGGGCCAGTACAAAATGTGGCAGGGGGGTCCTGGTTTGGACATGAAAGGCAGTAACCTGATAAAACTGTGCAGTGTTAAGTTCAAAAACTAAGAAGGTACAGAACCGTCCTGCGCACCAGGGTCCTACTCACCGCCAATACTGGCCCAGACTGACCCATGTTTCTGTCAACAGGTGGAAAATATTTGGTGTGCAACTTGTTTCAGTCTTTCGCCTGGGAAGCGGATTGTATCTGCATCTCTTCTAGTAACCAAGTAGAATCCAGCCAATTAAATAACAGACTGAATATTGTTCTGAGAGACCAACCTGAGAATGAGGAAAAATATATTAGTACAAAGAACACGGTGAAGTATTAGGAATATTTTAGATTTAACGTCTGAGGAAAGCAATACATTTTCAGATTTGTTCTTCAGTTCTATGCAGTTTATTTAAAGTGCTGTAAAGGGCGGGGGGGCTAAAACCTTGTGAACACGTCAATTCAAACAATTGGAAAGTCCAGAAGCAGTGTTGAATGGCCATCAGCGCCATCTGGTGGCCACATATATGCAACACCTGTCCTCCAAGGCTTAAGAGCAACCTGAACCAACAAGACATTGAGAACGTTTCCATTTCACTCAGTTTATCAGCAGGTGGACTCTGGGATTATTACTGCTTTACACCACAGATTAATTGTTACTGATGTTTCAACACAAATTACATGTACACCGTGTTTAAAGTTCTTAAGGGTGAAGAGAGTTTGGCTAAGTGGTGTCATTAATAAATTTTAATTACACAACACGCACAGGAAACACGTATCAAAATTTAAAACTTTTAGTGGACTGTATCTGAACACAGATCTGGGTCTGTCTGAATCTGTGCTCAACTAAAAATCAACACTGCAAAACATGCAAATTCTGACGTGATGTGTCTAAACAGGCAACTGTTAAATTTGTCACCATGATAAGTTTACCACAATTTTCCATTTGGATAACAGACAGTTAAAGGTAATAGGTAGTTCATTTCAGCCAGTAAGTTATGCAAAGCTTTGTTTTCTTCCATTAGCACACATCAACAAGCAAGTTTAAGAAAGGAAACAAATCCTTAATCCGTCAGTTATGGTTTAAAAATATGTATAATAAAAAGCAGTGCACTATTTAAAAAAAATAAAATAAAAAATTCTGCTGCTTGCCATCTAAATACAGCCTGTAATCTCTCAGGAAAGGCCACAAAATCCACAGTTTAATCCCACAAACTGCAGATTCCATCTTTAACCATCAGCAGACAGCTAGCACTCGTTCCCAAGTGAACAATTTTACACATTCAGAGTTTTTAGTGATTCAGCTTATTTCCTGCGCTCGCAGTATAATAGGAGCGCCCCTAGCCAAAGGGCTATTAAAGACAGATTAATCACAGAATGAAGGGCATGGTCTAATTACGCGCTAATCTCTTAGCAAACACTGCTGTTCCCAATTACTCCACTATCTAATCAAACAGCAGTGCTTTAAAAATGTTAACGCCTCATGGAATATGAAACACAAAGGAATATAAAGATCAGTTTCATTTTTGGTCCAGTAACTACAAAAATCCAGAATTCACATAACAGAACATCAGTCTGCAACTACATAAATATATCGCGATTTCTTGTGAATCACTACAGCAGGGAATCGACATGTTAATTCAGTAGATCACACTAAATTATATACATCTACAACTTTTACAAAGGTCATTCCCAGGTTACTACGGCACCATGGTTGGCTTTATGGCCTGAGCGGTTGACCCGCCTCATCAGCCAAGTGCAGGATGTGATTGGCTATGTCCTCCTCTGTCGGGGCATCGGACATGACCCAGGATTCGCCAATGCCGGCCACCTGTAGGCGACAGATTGGACAGTGCTGGCTGCGGTCGCTCCTGCAGAGGGGAAAAGGGGCAGCCCGTTACCAGAACCTGTAGGGAAGGCATTCACAACAAGCTAAGGTGTGAGAACCGGGCCATTTTCAATACAGAATACTGAATTCAGAACCACACCATAAAGACAGGGATCTTCAAATCTGTGCCTCGATTCCAAACCCAGGCCTTGTTTTCAGTTCTTCCAGGCAGTTAATATAATAATTACTGATTAAGATTGACTGGAGGCTTCACACCTGACTGACAGGTAAAGGAAGGCTGGAAAATCAGCAGTGCTCGGACCGTGATTTGAACAGCCCTGCTTTAATAAAAGTCATCTCTTCATTTACCACCCGAGCTAGTGGGCATTTCTTGGGGTCCGTTTGGACCCCAGGCCCCCCATGTGCTGATGCTGAGTCTCTGGACCCCGGGGCTGCCTGACCCGCTGCCTGTCACTCACCACTTGTCGATGCACTTCTGGCAGAAGCTGTGCGCACAAGGCAGCGTGAGGTCGGCCCTTCCCTCCATGCAGATACAGCACTCCTCCTCTTCCGTCAGCTCCTGCACTCTGTCCCCGGAGGAGAACAGCGCATGGCAAGCATCAGTCAATGCATCAGCCAGCCACAAAAAAGCAAGTACATCGGTCACCCTGGGACTACGACGCATGGAGTCGTTGGTGAGCTGACCTGCCCATCCACATGCTGGCCTGGCAGGCATCCGCAGAGGCAGCCTCTCCGGACGAGGTCTCCGCATCACCCTGTGCGGTCATCACAGCTGCCGCCTGACCTGTAATGTCCTTATACAGCTGGATAAACTGGTACAGGTTCATGATGCGGGACGCCT
The DNA here is from genome assembly GCA_026784285.1 of Stomatorhinus walkeri. NCBI lineage: Eukaryota > Metazoa > Chordata > Actinopteri > Osteoglossiformes > Mormyridae > Stomatorhinus > Stomatorhinus walkeri. The sequence continues at coordinate 20,029,174 of JAODUD010000019.1, read as the reverse complement.
CCACCAATCCGTTCTCTTTGTTGATCTGGCAGTAAAACACAACACGCGCCTCTGCAGATGATGACAGCTTATGGCGACGTGTAAGCACAGCTCTGACAGCTGAAGACAAGCGTCAACTTGAACGGATCCAGAGGTTTGCACATCTGCTCCAAGCCTGAATCTCTCCTACCAACTGAAGAATCGATTCACAAGCTTGTGCACTTTGTTTTTCATATCATGCATGGTCAAATATGCCTGAGAGCAGTTCTTCGTACTACATCTCGCCAAAAGGATTCAAAAAACAAAACAAGGTTCACGTACGTGCGAATTCAGAAAATGTGTACTGGTGGAAAAAAATAAGTAACAAGCAGAGATTGACAGCGAACGTAGGGTTTAGCCACCCGCTCACCTTGGTGCAGACTATCCTCACAGACACCTTCCACAGGGCTGAGGCGTCTGATCCAGGCTGAACCTCAAAAAGCAGATGCTTCTGCTGTCCAGCAGCCAGCCTGGCATTGCTAGGGAGACAAGGTCCAACAGGCAGTTAACGAAAGCCCGTGTGAAGAGATCTTAATGACGGCTAAGCTGGTCACCTCCACTCCATGCATGGATGCAAAGCATTTAAAGAGAGCAGTTCTACAACAGTGGATTTTCATCTCAGAAATGTATCCAGCATGCATGTGTGCGAGATGTGTGAATCTGTACCTGTACAATTAGGTAATAAACTTATATTTTTGTATCACAGTCTTTTCATAATCGTGTTAAAGCTTTTGAAGTCCACCCGGATGGCTGAACACCCTTACACTTCGTTAAGTTCAGCGACTCTGCCCAGGAATTCCTCGTAGCTGAGGTAGCCGCTTTCTCGCACCAGACCGACATGCCTCGCCACTTTTTCCGGAAGCCTGTTGATGACTGACTGCGTCTGGCTGGAGATTTCCTGGCCCATCCTGGGGACTTCTCAGAGCAATGCACCTTGGGAAATGTATGCTTCATTCAGAACACTCAGGGTCCCTAAAGCAAAGACAAACAGAACCTTTCTTGTGGGAAAACGGTCACACGCAAACAAGACGGTTAAACACTCACACAGATGGTCTCAGTTCCTCCTGACCTACAGATGTGCAATTATAATTCTGGACAAACACAGCACTGGTGCACCTAATCCCTCTGTATTAATGACCACAGGATGGCATCACACTTGCCTGTCTGCAAATCAGGGCCAGGACACGGCTCTCTACAAAAAGCTATACAAAAGCCAAGCTGCTCCCAGGAGTGTGTTCATTAGTCAATAGGGAGCACACCCTGCTCTGGACCAAGCTGAACAACAGAGACACAGTGCAGTGACGGCGATGCAGTCTTTTCAAAGTCTCCCGATTATTAAAGACAAAGGTCTGAGCCAAGATGATTATTAGATCCAACAGTACTTACCAAATAGGTTGCTGGCCCACATACGAGTGCCCCATCAGAAAAGAGAGCAATTCAGTAACATAGCAGGATAATGATAGGCACCAGAAATCATTTAATTCAAAGGATATGTTGGTGTTGAATAACAGCTACCTTTCCCAGGTGCACTCCACCATAGTGGTGGTTGATTTGAACCATTAAAGTGCCTAGATAAGCATAACTTACTAAACCCTGAAGAGAAATGAAGGGTTTGAGTCTGAAACCACTACTAATTTAACCACTACTTCTACAGAGATTTGCAAAACTGCGGTCTATAAACCCATATCCAGGTATAAACTGGTTTTTGCTTGTTGCTCTATAACCAAGCAGTATTTGTGGCGGGCAGCTGCGGTTTATCCCCGGAACCCACACGCTAAGAGGGAGACATAAACGGCGTTACCCGGATGATTCATATAAAACTTTGTTTTTAAAAGAAAGTATCGCACAGACTGAATAATTCCTACTCAGACAATGATTCCTACCTAATACGGACAGCAGGTTGCAGAATACAGCCCACAACCTGTGGGGTCCCGTAAAGCGCACCTTGTCATGTCTGTAGTCACCTTACCTTGTTAGACAGCCACAGCCGGATTGGTGAATCACCCATGAAACGCAATAATCACTGTATAACCGCGGAAAGCTACGGCGGGAATCACACACACATCCGCTAGGGGCGTTTCCACACGACCCGGGGCTGCCCCGCCGAACCGGTACACTACCGCCCGGAACAGCACAGGCTCCGACCGGGTCGAGCAGCTACACGGCACTCGCGTCCCCGCCAGGCGCGACGTCTTACCGGCCGCGTCTGTCATGTTTAACTGCGGCGGATGAAGGCGGCTTAAGACGCGCAGAATAGCGCAGGACCACTTCGAGGAGTATAAAAAAAACAGCGCAGCCAAAAACACGAGCCGGAGCCCTTTCCCCGTCGCCTTCTAATGACGTCTGCTGTTCCAGACGCGGCCACACCGCGCCACCTGCTGGTAGATCCTATAAGTTGATCGATCATGGCATTTTTAAGCGAGATGCTGCTTAAACGAACTATGCTGAACCTTACAGATGATGCGGAATTCGATCTGTACTTGTAAAGCAGCATGGCTAGCTACATGGGTATAGACAAATGGACAAATATGCTCCAAAATACAGAAAATGTTGGCTTATGTACTTAATTTGATTTTATTTCACTTACCTACACTATGTGGCAACATTTAACATTAAAACCCAAACCAGCCTCTGGACTAAGCGGCTTCCGGGTTCCAACTGAACCCTCCGAATATCAACGTTAGTATCAGTTTGTTATGTAAGTCGATAATAGTGTGTAATGGAAATTGAACTTTTATGGAATCTACTGCAGCAGCAGTAAAAGGGGAGCATTATTAATTTTCACCAAAAAATGAGTAGTTATACAATTTTGGAATGATACTCGATTTTCAATATTTAATATTCATTATTTTGCTTTTGATTGCTCATGGCCAGTGAACAGTGGAGACTGGCAGTGATTAAACACTGGACACGGTGTATCTTGAAAGCTGTCATCTAACCTTAACTTTTCCATAGACAGAATGGTAATCCCATGGTTACAAATAGTATTAATTCCTTGTGGTTTTCATGTAATTTGAACTCTTGCAAATGAGATATTTGACAATGGTGCTGCTGTTGCTACAGTAGGATTTGGTTTCTTATGTAATGTCGTAATAGTGCTCGTGTTAATTTTTCACCTTTAGAGGCGCCATTCACTGTGTTTATTGCAAAACACCCATCACCGCAGACTGCAGTCAGAACAACGGGAAGCATAACGGGACAGATTTGCACCTCTGTCGCGAGAGCGCAGTGACAGTGTGCAGCCGCGCGTGCCATCTAGAGGCAGCATTTGGTACAAAACTGTTCACCTCAAGTAATTAATATTCACGTTGTCATCGCGTTTTGCGGTTATGCATTTCATACCTGCTAGAAACTCATCGATAAATGGATGAGGAAAATAATGTGGAAAATGCTTAATATTTAAATCATATATAAACAAGAATGCATAAATTTAATTATTATATCTACAAAATTTTGAATGCTTGTTTCACTTATATAAATACCTTTCAAGCTGAATAGACATTATTTTCACCAAAATATGGTGTCCATTTTTTAAGGTAATTTATCATGTTCTGATTTATTTATTTACAGTATTATTGACGATTTATCATGCTTTTATTATTTATTACGAATCCCTAAACCTCGCCATCTGTCAGCAGGCTCCTCCAGAGCATGTGAACGTTTCCTGCTGAGCGGTAACCGTCACTTCACTCTGCTGAGTCGAATAAATATAGTAAGTCGATGGTTCCTCATTCGCTTTACACCCGACTAGGCCGCAGAGCGCGCTCCCCGCCTGGCCCGCCCACATGTTTAAAAACGCGCTGACGTCACCATATTTGCATAACAAATATGTCATGTCCAATGGCCGAATTTGTATCCCAGAAGATGCAACAATTCTCAGCAGGTCGTCCACCCTGCAATGGAAAGGCAGCCAAATACATCCCAATCTTACGTTAGCTGTGTAGGGGTTGGTGTTAAGTTCTTAGTTACCTACGTGTGTATAAACTGTTTACTAGCCGCTACATATCTGGAGTTTTGCATTATGTTTGCATTTCACTATATGGTTACATTGCACTATGTTTATGTATTTAATGTCATAATTTTAATTATGTTTGTTTTACTGTAAGTACCTTAATTTGTATCTGTGATTTGTGTTTCATGTTTGATTTGTGTTTACCAGTGGTGGGAAGGACAGGCAAAGTGAGATTTTCATCGCATAGTATAGCTTGCTGTTTACTGTCTATATGACAGTAAACAAAAACCCTTGACTCTTTTCATGTAATGGAGAGTCACATGTTTGCTGAGCTAACTTCAGTACACCTGCAAAAAAGGGCCGAATGATTTGCATAATTTATCTCCCATCAAATCAGTATTGTCTGGACTGACTATTGGAGTTTGACGGCCATGAACTAGGAACCAGGGACAAAGAAAAACAAATCCTTCATTAAGAAATAATTATTTTCAATGAAAACACATGTTCCTCAATTATTGGAACCCCTGGAAATTATACTGAACACAATGTAACTGAAGCATGTTTCCGCTGTAAATCGTACACCTTTGAGTTGATTGGACTGCATAAGATCATTCAAGCTGTAATCCATGACTTCCTATTTAAATGAGGTACAAACGTGAGGCGACACAGAGCCCAAATTCCCTTAGTCATCCATCAACATGGGAAAGATAAGAGAACACAAACCAAATGGGGGAGAAGCGTGTTGACCTTCATAAGTCAGGGAATGGGCGTTAAAAAATAGCTACTTGCCTTAAAATGCCAATTCCTACTGTTAGGGCAATAATGGAAAAGTGGAAAACAACTGGAACTGTTACAAACCTGCCTGGAAGAGGACCCAAGTTTATTTTGCCCCCACGTACAGTGAGGAGGATCATAAGAGGCAAAAAAAATCCCCAAGGATGACCGTTGGTGAATTACAAGATCAAGTAAAATTTCGAGGTTGCCACGTCTCCAAAAACACACCAGATGCCACCTTTATGCTAACAGATCATTTGGAAGGTATGCCAGAAAAAGCCTTGCCTGTCAGTTTCAACCACACGCGTAAGTGCCTGGAGTTTGCAAAACGCTATTACAACTTTGACTGGAACCATGTTCTTAAGTCTGACGAAACAAAATTTTTTTGGCAATAAACATTCGAGGTGGTTTTGGCAAAAAAGAAAGATGCTGTAATGAAAAGAACTTTATACCAACTGTATAATACGGTGAAGGCTCTGTGATGTTGTGGGGCTGTTTTTTCTCCAAAGGCCCTGGAAACCTTGCTATGGCACTTAGCATTATAGACTCCATGAAATGCCAGTACATTTTTAATCAAAATCTGGCTGCTTCTGTCAGGAAACTAAAACTGGGCCATCACTGGATCTTCCAGCAGTACAGTGACCCTAAGCACATCCAAATCAACATAATGATCAGCTGACCACAGCACCAAGCTTCTGCCATGGCCACCTCAGTCCCCTGAGCTGAACCCCACTGAAAACCTGTCGACTGCGCTGAAGAGGAGAGAGCAGAAGAGAGGGCCTCGGACCCTGGATGATCTGGAGAGATTCTGTACAGAGGAATGGACTCAGATGCCCTGCTCTGTATTCTCCAACCTTATATAATGTTATAGGAGAAGACAGTGCTGTTATACTGGCAAAGGGAGGTTGTATAATGTATGACATGCTGGGGTACCTATGGTTGTGGCACCTGTGTTTTTGTTGAAAATAATTATTTCTTGATAAAGGATTTGTTTTTCTTTCAATAAATTTACTCCAATAAAAGGTTGGATTTTTCTAATTTTTTCAGTGTGAGATGAAGCTGCTTCACCAGAAGGTGGATGTTTTTCTAACCGTTTTTACACATCTCTACAAAGGATGCCCATAATTGTAGGGGGCACTGTAAATGTGATCAATAAAAAATATGTAGAAATTTATACTCAGCTAACAGCATCTGTCTGAGGGCACTGTAGCTGATGTGGAACGTTTTTTTTTGTGTAATAAATGGGAAGATTTACTTGTTGATTAGCTGCCCTAATTTATGAATCAAGCAGTTTTGTGTATAAAGCAGGTGACACTTTCTGGGAAGCTTGTGTAATTTTTTGCATGATCATGGTCATACTGGCCGGGGCGAGCTAGACACTGCAGCCGGTCTCCTGCTGGCCCAACCTTGTAAGATTACTGTCTCGATTCAAAAACGGCTTCTGAGAGTATCGTCTTTCAGCTGAAGGACAGGCGCCTCATAGAGGCGGTTGCCAGGTTATTGTTGCCCTTAGATATGGAGAGCAGCTGACTGGGATCTCACCAGCATCCTGAAGTGTCAGGCAGAGGGGCGGGTGTCTGTAGGGCTTCCCACGTGGGTGAATATAGACACCGGCTCCTCATTTGCGTGGCCAATGTGTGGATGCAAACGACCCACCTGGCTTTCTTTAGACTCAGTGCACGAAGAGGGACCAGGTGCACAAGGTAGGAAAAGAATCGCTAAAGGCTTTAGCAGTCTTTTGCTAAAAGAGGACGGCGGCGATTCATTATGCGGCGATTCTTAGGACACCTTGTTTTTACTGCTCAGTTGCAGGCTTGGGTCACTGGAACCTGAGATGCCGTTCTGAAATCTCGTGCTGTACAGGTTCCAGTATCTCATTCTGCTTCAGTAATCCTGCAGCTATGAGCAAACTGTAGATATAAGTGTGTGCCTTATTTATTTGTCTAAGGAGCCTTTGGTTTGGGTAGGTGGGTTTATCTGTAATTGGCATGTATGTTGTCTGCATGTGCCATGAGTAAACAGCCATAATCTAGTGAAATCTTTGAAGGTGTACTGTCCCCCTGAGTGACGCTCCTGTCACAGTCCTGTAGAGCGGCCTGGATCGGACAGAAGTGTAGCGGGTTGCGAAGTTCATCCTCCCAGGAAACAAACTTTATGTCCACCATATTATTATGATTAAAATTGTGGGAAGTGTTTTATCCATGGCAGCATGCAATTTTTCCCATTTATGGAGTTGGATACTTATTTCACGGGAGCAATTCACATCCTTAAAGGCTACTTAAAGGCAACTGCCAATTGGGCGTCCTTTTGGCCATCGCTTGATGAAGATCTTGCTCCTCTGAAGGGCTGGTCTGGATCTTGGGGGAGCCAAACCAGGAGACGCTGGTTACAACTGCAGGAGCTTAGGATCCATGGTGGATCCTCTCCTGTGGAGCTGGGGTTGAGGACGTTCCTCGCCCTCTCCGTACTTCCCTGCTGCTGGACCAGAGCGACTTCAGACTCACCTTCTGGAGGCTGGTGCTCAGTATCAGAATGACTCACAGGGTGGGAGTGAAGGAGAACATCCGGGGAGAAAAGGCATGTTTTGGAGGATAGAGCCGGCTCAGTGCGGCAGTGAGAGGGACCTGTGAATGGCTGCCCTTAAATGGTAAAAGCTCTTGGGACAGGGGGAGAGGCCAACTGAGTGGGGGATGGTGTGTGGGGGGGGGATAAGGGAGCCAGGATAGTCTGACTTCAGCTGAAAACTCTCTGAATCCAGGGAAGAATCTGTTGGACTCTCCTGAGCTGAGGTGACGTGTGGTGGACCGTGTGTCAGGCAGCCGTGCTCCGTAGCCAGGTCAGTGTACATCTCGCTTACTTACCATAGCCTGTTGCACTCCCGTGGGGGTTCGTAACGCTTGGGGGGAGGGGGGGTGCAGTTTGCCCTTCTGAGCCTCCGCACCAGGGAGCTGCTGTCAATCTCGGGCATTGTGGCTTTGCATATACCCTCATGCATTCATTTTACATCATTAATTCAGAGTCATGGGACTCTTTTTCACAGCCGTGAACCTGAACGCAGATAACCTGAACACTGTTAACCTTAGCACATTGCCAATGCGAGTGTGGGATGAATATGCATACCTGAGGTCAGTGATGCCGCTTTGCGGATTGCGGGAGCCTGTGCAGTTGCTCCCTTTCCCACAGTATCTCTTCATGGTGACGCTCTGCATGACGGTCTTGAGAAAATCGCCCTTTAGCATCACTGCCTTGATTCTCACACTCTTCCCCTCCTCTAATCTTGTCTGCTATCAGCAGCACTGAGCTGGTTCTTACTGTGCAAATTTTAAACAAATCCAGCACTCCGGAACTTTCTTACATCGTACACGTGGTCCGGTTCTCATGATGGCATCTGGCCGCAGCAGGCCCCAGGGGAAGAACATGGGGTTCAGCATCCTCTCTAAGTCTGTTTTCCTTGGAGAGTAACACCCAGTGTGATGTTCCAGACAGGACCTCTTTAAATATAGCTGTGGTCAGATAGAGGTCCTCAGGCTGAGCAGTGGTTCACGGGAAACAACTATTTCAATTACTCTCCTTACATGTCATTGCATGGATGTAAGCTTGTTCGTGTTGTGAAATTGCATCATCTGCTTGGATGTGCTCCCTGGAGACCATCGTCCACAAGGCCGTGACACGACCAGGCCTGGTCCCTCTGTGACGGCCGACCACATTCATTTCCTTCCTGCTCTCCTTCACTACATCCTGTTGGCAGCCAATGCTGCAACACACCAGCCAGTGAGGCTCCACGCTTGGATGGAGATTTTTAGCGTGACGGCTGGGGAAACTCAGCCCTATTTATGTAGATGTTGTCCTCAGGAGTCCTCGTGGGCAGGTCTGTCAGCAGCTGCTTGCAACCATCTCTGAATGAATCGACATGCAGGGTGAAACTCAGAGGGTAGGTTTTCCCACGAAGTGAAACTTTATTTATCATTTGCACAAGCACTGGTATATAGGAGCACTTCAGCTTTCACGTATCCTGTAATGCACTCCATACACATATGGAGGTGAGAGTGAAACTAGAGGTCAATCATTGATCATGCACCACTGGAGCATTTTTCTGCGAGTTAAGGGCTTCACCCAAGACTATTCTGCTGAACACAGGATTCGAAATGGCGACCTACCACCCACAGGCTCAGAGGGCCGACCTGCTGAACACAGGATTCGAAATGGCGACCTACCACTCACAGGCACAGAGGACCGACCTGCTGAACACAGGATTCGAAATGGCGACCTACCACCCACAGGCTCAGAGGGCCGACCTGCTGAACACAGGATTCGA
>JAODUD010000019.1:19987005-20008111 GCA_026784285.1 Stomatorhinus walkeri | reverse complement strand
AGTGGGAGAATCTCACCAATGCCTTCTGCCGTCCCGTGAAAGAGAGTGCGGGTTAGGGCACTTATAAGGAACTTTCTGATGAACTCGTCCTGCAGCCAGGTACCTGCTACCATGAGATTAGACCCCCTGGGCGAGTCTTCAGCTTCGTCTTAGAATAGAGATGCTTTACTCGGGGGGGGTCACAGCACAGGGTTCAGCCAGCACGCAGCGCCCCTGGAGCTGGGAATTATGGGACTTACTCAAGGGCCCAGTGACAGCATAAACTGAGTTAAAACTACCTGAGCCACATGACACACAGATTGTACGATACCACAGGGGGTAGCCCAGAAGGCAAATGGTCACCAGTGTGACTCCCAAGAGAGATCTGGTGTGGCACCCTTAAGAAAGACACTTTTAACTTAATTAATTTTTAACTGGGTAAAGTGGTGCAACTGTAAGCTGCTTTGGGGGGAACTGGGAATTTAGCCACTCATTGACATTGAGGTTAACTTGATAACATGGAGCGTTGAGCTGAACCCATCTTCCTGTCAGAAGGAGAATGCCACTGATTTGGGAGGTGTAGGAAGGTGGAGGTTAAGGCTTCTCTTCCTTGCCTGGTCCCACCAAGAACCATCTCCCCGCAACAGATGCCATCAGAACACAGGGAAGATCTTCCTGGCAGCACTGATCCCTCCTGACACCTGAAATTGTGTTTGTTGTGTACATTAGGGTGAAGGCCTCAATTCCGGCTCCCCGTCAGTAATTAGTACAGCAGTGATATCTTCTGAAATGGTGTGGTTTGTCTCTCAGAGGATCCAGAGTCTGCTAGAGACCTTGCAGCTGCCGTTTTAAACGGGAACAGTGAAAACAGTGTTCCACTTGAGAGAGACTGATTTCACAACTGTCAGCTGAACCTTCAGTCGTAGCTGAATTTGTATTCACTTCTAGTCGCACATTTATTTATTTGCCCGTTGATGTTTACTCTGTTTACTGCCTTGGTTGGGTTTGGCGTATGGACCAGTGGGTTAGGTTGCGGTTCCTGTGATTAGAAGGTTGCCAAATCCCTAGACCAGTAGAATTATTTCATTGTTAGGTCCTTAAGCAAGACCCATAAACCCTAATTGCTCTAAGAACCCTGCTTTCTCGGAAATGTGCATCACTTTCAATATAACCGTGTGCTAATTAAATTAAATGTATTTGAAAATCAGTTTGGTTTTGAATTCCAATTTAAGTACCATTACCCAATACTTATGTCCTCTATTTCAATGTATACTGTATAGATGTAGCCACTGTGTAAATCACAACAAGATGCGTGTCCTCTGTGCAGAATGCATTTGTGCAACTCTCGTTGGCTTTCCGTAATGACAACTACACCCTGGACACGCGTCTGCATCTGGCAGAGCGGGAGCGCACCCTGACCGAGGAGAACACTGAGAAGGAGCTGGGGGACTTCAAAGGCTCACTTCAGGTCAGTCTGCAGGGGGCGTCTGCAGGGGGCGGTCCCAGAGACTACCCTCCCCCACTCAAAAACTAAATAAGCTGGCCAGTGGTTCGCAGAACATGCTGCTTCAGCATCTCCTAAATAAGGAATGTGTTTATTTAATATTTAGTGTAGTGACTGTTTGTGGCCAAGAGGGGGCCCCCCAAACTTCAGGGGCCCCACATATATGCATGCTTTGAGGGCTGAAGACACAAACACTGGGTGTACCCTGGGTAATGATTGTGGCTGTGCATCCCTGTAGAAAACCGCTGTGCTATGGCAGAGCCCAGAGCACCGGGAATCCTACCAGCGCCTCCTGGAGACTGTGGCGGTACTGCACCGGCTGTCAACACGCCTCTCCAGCCGGGCTGAGATGGTTGGCGCCGTGCGACAGGTGGGGCCTGACATGTGGGACGGTTATTGGAAGAAATTAACCTCCACACCAGATCAGTCCATGGGATGAGGTCCTGGAGATGTTCCACAAGAATTACTGTAGCCGTTTTAACCGTATCAATGGGGTGGAATATCTAAGTGTTCATTCTGTATGGCAGCATGACAGGGACTCTGTTATATTTCAGTCTTTCATCCATTCATCCATCCATCTTCCAACAGGTTATTCTGTGCATATTAGCATCAGCATATTTCATTATGGAATCCAAGCCATTTTAAACAAAGGAAGTACACCTTCACTAATTGCCCTGGATGAGTGGGGTGTTGTTTAGATATTATTCTCGCTGTATTAATCACAAACGATCCATTCAGTGTGCCGGTGATTGATTAATTCGTTCATATTAGAATCAGCCACAGCCATTCTGATCAGTTGCGGGCCAAAGTGAAGAAGACAGTGTCCCTCCCTCCCCATACATGTGTCACAGGAGAAGCGCATGAACAAGGCCACTGAAGTGATGATGCAATATGTGGAGAACCTGAAGAGGACTTATGAGAAGGATCACGCTGAACTTATGGAGTTCAAGAAGCTGGCCAACCTAAACTCTGGCCGTGGCTACGGCACATCTGCAGATGCAGGTCAGAGCGACATGAGCAGCTTTCCGCCATAGGGTTTCTCCCGACGATAGATAGGCTTCTATTTGGAGTGCTAAGTTGGAAAATAAGTCAAAAATGTTCTGAGGGCAGAACGAAAAATGATTGGTTCAGAGAGATAACTAATTAGTGTGTAGACGAGGTGGGTCCAAGCAACTAGAAGAGGCAGGACATCGGATTGGTTGGTCCCTCCTCCTCTACAATCTGATTGGTTCTCTCTCAACCAATTATTATGATGACCCTAGCTTCATGCTCTACAGCTAGTCCTTGAATGAGTGTTTTAATGACCAGCCCCAAGGTTTCAAAGACAACAGGGTCTTGGAAGGGCCTCAGTCTTGTATGTGACGTTTCAGTAAATGCCAGTGTGGAAATGAAACACCACAGACGAAACTGTAGAACAAGCACCAGGTTTAAATGGTCAGGTATATGTGCTTCTCTAGTACTGTGAGTGGAGACCTGTGTTATTCAGAATCCAGAGAGTCTAAAAATTCCACTGTTGCTCACAACGAAAATACAGAAAGTGACTAAAACATATTTCAGTGTGTTTTTGGCACCTACTGAGTAAACACTTACATCCTTCTGTAAATATCCAGTGCGCTGTCGGCAGCGTGTGTATATACTCGTCTGGGGCATGTTAGTCAGAGCAAGGCCAATGTTTGCATATGAAGATCTTAAGTGCTGTTTGTGACACGTTCCTGCGGACACACTGCCCTCCCTCATTGGCCTGTTTCCTTAGCATGGACCCCCCTAGACCACACAAGGATGCCTCAGACTGGTGATATTTTTTGTATTATGGCATCATTTGAGGTGTGTCGAACAGAGGCTCTCATATGGGGCACATGCAGTAATCACCAGGGCTTTATGTGACAGCCGTAAACATTAGTCCAAACGCCAGCCTTTTGGTACTATACAGGTGTCTACTAACGCTCACAATCTGGTAAGCAGATTAGTAGTGCGCCTAAAATACGGATGAGAGGCGTATTGTGACGTCTAAAAGACGTCTGTATAAATTAATAAATGTGTTGGACTTTAAACTGAAAAAGGTACCGTCACACCACCAGTGTCTTTTTATCTTGTTTATCCTCTTTTAAAAGACGCGGTGGCCGCAGAGCTGTCCCTTTCTTCACAGCCACTTCAGTGCTAATACGCTGTGGCCGCAGAGCTCTCCCTTTCTTCACAGCCACTTCAGTGCTAATGAATCATTTCAGTGATTTGCCAAAGCAGTAGTATGCGCCGTGCTCCGCTAACTGAATTTAATAAACGAAAGGATACAACGAATTCATACGGATTACTAACTTTTGGACGCCACAGTATAGCGTCCTATTAGGCGTACTACAAATCTGCTTACCAAATTGAAAACTTTTGTATAGCACCGAAAGGCTGGCATCCAGACAAATGTTTATGTCCATCATACGAAGCCCTGGTGATTATTGCACATGTACCATATCGTCGCAATTTTATTGTGACAGCCCTGCTTCATTTTAAGGAAGAGTGTCTCCTGAAACATCCTAAGACCCTGAAAAAGCTGGGGTCTCCTATGGCTACCGTGGATGATAGTCGTGTTTGAGCTGAGATGCTGGCTCATACTTCTTATCATGCTCTCTCCTCTGTTTGGCTCAGACGACGGCGTTCCCCGTGCATTGCGCTCAATGTCGCTGGCCATGGGAAAGGTATCGGTGCCGCTCGTCGCTCATGCAGGCAGAGTTGCAGCCAGTATCCATCACTGGTGAAGCCAGTCCCTCTGACCACCTGTTTCTGCTCCGCAGGCTGTGCCTCGACGGAGAGTCAGTGTGGCTGTGGTTCCTAAATTCAACCTGGTCACCATGCCAGGCCAGGCTGCGGTCACTGCCAGACCCATGGTTCCCGTGCTGGTATGTCCCACCCCTGTCAACTCTGACATTAATCTTGACCTATGATCTCCTGCAGAATATACTCAGTGCTAATCTCTGCTTTGATCTAGCGCACTGTGTTGTGGTGTGGTCTGCACCATGCGTCGGTGTGAAACCAAAGCACCCCCCTATGATATCGAAGACGTTCTGAATATGTGCCTGTTTTCCAGTGTGAGGCCCATGTGAAAGTCTGCCCCCCCGCAGGACCCCTTCTGCAAGCCACACCTACCGACAGGTGAGTCTTTGGCACCTGGGCATCACCATTGCTGGTGTGTCACACTGACGACGCCAGCTTGCAGTCTGCCGGAATCACAAGCTACACGCAAGCATCTCGTACGGTGCATGTAGAGCAGGGATGTGCGTCTCCGCCACTGAAGCCGACGCGACACATTAAAGATATAAGATATAAAATTCTGAGTTTATTTATATATAATAAAAGAATGGGACTGCAACTAAAAATCCTATCCTAAAAAAATAGATCTTACTGATGCAAAGATGTTAGAAATGATGCCTCTCTTGTTCATCCCGTATTGCATCCCGTTCACACTTTTTAAATAAGGCCCGTGGCGTCATGAACATTTATGCCAGTACACCTATGCAGATCCGTGAATTTCACCAACCCTATTGTGTAGTACATGATCACTAGTATTGGTGTAGGGCTGGTGTGTGGATAAGTCATCGGTTTAGATTCCGTATTGAGTAGAGTGACATCGCTGTTAGACTCCTGTGCAAGGTCCATAACCCCTGTTGATGCAGGGACTGGCTGGCCCTGCTTTCTCGATTGCATGTAGCTTTTCCGTAAAAGCACTTGCTAAATGAATTAGTGCAGAATACGAATATTCTGAGGATGTTTATGGATTTGATGCAGGGGCTGCAAAGCTGGTTTTATCCCTCCCCCCCACCTCCTGCCTCTGATTTCCAAACAGGGGAGTATTTCATGACATCCTGGTGTTACTGTTCATGAAACACGGCATCAGCACAGTGCCACTGACCTTTATAATATGTGAGCGTGCCCTTCTGGATGATGTCACTTCTTAGCGATAACCCTCAGTATCAATGTCCTTCCTCGTGCAAAACCACACAGCAGAAAGACCACAGCCGGACCAGAACAGGAAACATCAGCCCCAGCCAGACCGCCCAGCTCCGCAGAGGAGATTTCCTCGGAGATGAAAGCCAAGATCGAGGAGGAGGCTTACAGGAAGGGGTGGGTGAGGCGCCCTCCTACCATCAGGGGGAGAATCAGCCCGGAACCAGTTCCTTAGATACCAAACATGAAATTTCTCTTTCATCTAGATATTTTCAGCCAATAGTGGTCTTGTAGCCTTTTGCCCCAACCCCTTTGATGTTGCTAATTTCAGGTTTATGACGGAATAATATAGATTTGTTGTAATGTTTCTTGCATGAGCGTTAAAGTCTTAAGGTGTGAGCGTCATTTCAGATGCGTGACAATCGCCAGCCCTCATAATCATGCATCCATTTTATAACCTCCTGGCCTGGTCAGGGCCGTATGCAAAAAATAATCAATATACTAACATAATATAAGTGAAAATACATATATCAGATTCGCTTTCGCCTGTGTTCCTTTGAGGGAAAGGCCCTTACAGGTGTCCTCACAGAGCTTTTGCAAACGGCCCTATTCAGATACCAGGAGGGATTGAGGAGAGTCAAAGAGATGCAGGAGCTGGAGGAAGAGGAGGAAGCGGAGGAGGAGGAAAAAGCAGAGGAGAGCCAGGAAGTGGTCCGAAAGGAAGAGGAGGACTCGGAGGATAGGACAAGCCACAGGTAACTTCCTGGCCGACATGGAAAAGCACAGACAGCAATCAGAGGCGGATAGTTCCGGTCCAGAAAGTAAAAATCCCAACCAAGATTTTGTCCTGAAACAGACACGGGGAACGGCCAACAGGACAAAGGGACCTAAACTATTGGCCTGTATTGGTCGTATCACACATGGGGATGGAGCAGTGCTGATTATCAGAATATAGACATTACAGACGCTCCTCTACTTATGAACGTTCAACTTACGAACTTTCAGACATACAAACGAAGAGGACTGTAAGTCCCTATTGTGTACATTGGGCTCCCGTTTTTTTCCACACGCAAATTCCACCCAGTACAAGTTCTAGCCGCTACTCCCGCCGCATAGCAGCGTACTCCCAGCATCCTATTTCTTTGCACTTCCGTATACCCTTAAAATGATGTTGAATAACAACTTACGCACATTTCAAGTTACGAACGGCCGTTCGGAACGTATCTCATTCGTAGGTAGAGCCCGCAGGGTCATGTTTAACAATGTTAAAAGCATGAAATAGGCCATAGGCCAGGGCTGGCATCATAGCTGATGTTAGCTTATCTCATCGCAAAGGTCCTTGCTGTAGCTGTTTCCAGAGAGTCCGTTTTGCAGAGATATTGGCATGAAAGTAGCTTCATCACTTTTTGTCTCTCTTTTTTAAGATTCAGTGGTTTCCCGGACGTCTTTGGGCGGCTGTTTCCAAAGGTTCTCAGGCAAAAATGGTTCATATGGAGAGCCATGATCGTCCTGACACTGCTGGCAGCTGCTTTATTTGCGTTTGGGGTTTTCAGCTACTTCTCTGAAAATCAAAGAGAGTTACCTGGAGTGTCAAGTTTGTCTTCACACAAGAAGAGGCTTGTGGGGTGGAACTCAGCACTTGAAGATAAGAATGGAAGCCCAGAGTAACAATACTCTGTCAGCACCCGCTTAATTAATACTAAGACTATCAGGTGTTGGGAGACTCATATAGAGAGCATTGTTTCCACGAGACACCTCAGTTATATGAGAAGGAAAGGACTATGGGTGTGATGAATGATCATTCTAACTGATATGCATGTGAGCATTACGATCTCGTGTCTGTTGACACCGGTGGTTTGTTTGTGATGAGGTGCCTACCACCAGTAATGAAGACAGCGGATACTTCAAGGGAGCAAAGGGGTCGCAGGTTCGAATTCTCATGATCAGAAGTCATAACTACCTTCACTGTACTGGGATTTGACAATAACTTTAAAGAAGTTTATTTTTTGAAGAATTTTGTTTAGTTGTTTTGTTAGAATACTATGTTGGGTGCATGTAGTTCGTGAAGTACTGGAGTGGGTGATTTCTCATCAGTTGTTTATCTTTATTTCAGCTGCTGCCATTGTATGTTTATGCATTATGTCTTCTGACTGTCCATTTAAGAGCCTAATTGCACAATTTATTAATTCCATTATACGTACTGTAGACAATGACAGCAGTTCTTTAAATACCATACAGGAATCACCCATGTAATGTAAATTAAGCTGTGCCGGCTGAAGATGATAATAATTTTCTGCTTAATGTCCCCCAGTTACTTTGCCGGGGTAAATGGGTAATTGTATACTTTTAATAAAGTGTTATTGAAAAGCGGTTTTAATAAAATGAGAGTTTTCCCTGCTGACACATGACACCAATTGATTAATTTTCTGTGGATTATGAAGTCCAGTTTTAGAAATAATGTAAAACAGAGGCAACTGAGCATGCAATACTATGATATGTGGGCAAAAGTAACAAGAATATATTACATGCCATCACTTAGCTGCAAATAATGAAAGAAATCAGTATTGGAGGATGTTAATGAAATAGTGAGTAATCTTGGCTGGCTTTAGTGCAGCTGTAGTTTCATTAGCTATAGGTCCAATTACTTGAAGCCACTTTGGTCTGAATGTTTGCTCGTATTTATGATACTGTGGTGTTGAGCAGACTCAGGCATGACAGCAGGAGTCAATAAAGCATGCGGGCAATATTAACAGGTAAACAACGCACTTTTATCGTTAGCCTTCAAAGGGACTCTTTTTAACGTGCAACAAGCAAGAGCGACTCTTGCTATATGAGCACAAACAATGAGCAAAAACAGATCTCACTAATTAGGCACTGACCAATGGGGAAATGGCGGGCTGGTCACATGGCACAGAATAGGCCGCACATATGATAAGCATTTACATGACGGCTGAGAAGCAAGGATGGGACCAGGATTACATACAACATAGGTAAGTACAACATGCGACACTCCGGGACACAACACGGGTCCAGCAGTTTCCTCCCAGTCCAAAGACATGCAGTCAGGCTAATCCATGTCTCTAAATGTCCCTGTACTGCCTGGAAGAGACAGGAAAAGCGATGGATGGATTATTCATATATGAACAGAATTATTTCCCCCTACCTTCTGCCTGTTACCCTTTTAACTGACAGGCCAGTGCGATGCATTCACCACTAATGATACCTGAGAAAGTCATTCAAAAATGGTGCCAAATTAACAAGCCCATTGTTTTTGAATATTTATCAGAGCGACATTTTTAGAAAACAAAGTGGCTCGACAGTCAAACATTATTGACAAACTAAACGGCTCAACAAGATTAAAAAGCCAAACTGTGCATCTGATGCAACGCGGTCTTACCACATCTGTAACATACGATGGCCCACTTCAGCACCGAAAATGAGCATTAAGACATTAACATAACATAACATTAACATAACATTAAGATAATGCAAAAATAAATAAAATACCAAAAAAATCTATAAAAATGTTTTCTCTGTTTTTTGTGATTTATGTTTGAATTTCTTTGCATTTTTATATTTTATATTTTTTATTTTCTCCTTTACTTAAACGTTTTGCATTTCCTTAATGTTCGTATTGTTAATATTTTTATAACATGTGTCAGCATAATGAAGCACTGTTTTTCACCAAACGAAACCACTGATCACCGTCAACCCCACAACATAACAAAAAGCTCCCAGGACAAATGCCCTTTTGTTGTCAGTTTTACCTGGACAGATCACAGATTTAAATCCCGCAAAGCTTGCCAGTATGAATCTTTTCCCCTTGCTTAACTTTGCCATGCTAACTCATGCCAGTCAGCGCTTCTATGTCTCAACTTACAGCAAACATTATTCTCCCTTACAATCGCACAGAGTAGGCCAGCCACCTAGCTAAATTTACAGATTTAATTTGTTCCATTCTTCATAGCTTATTTATAGCTTAACCATCCCACATGTTAAACAAACAATGGTAAACCAGAGGAATTCAAATCTCGTATTCCGCTTTGAAAAGGTCAGCTGACCCTGAAGTGCAAGACACATTAAGAAAATACATCATTTAAGGTCTAGGCAAGAACAAAAAAATAAAAAATAAAAAAACTTAAAAAACACAAAAACGTAAAAAATGCAAAAACAAAGAGAAAACACGTGTTTTTGTGTTTTATTAATTTATTATTATGGTTTTGAGTGCCAGCTAAGTAAAATCCACACCAACTTTCCAATAACTCCGCTGTTATCATGATGTATAAGCATTGGGGCTACTTTCTTCCTGCCAGTCCCAATTAGCATACTGCACAGGGATGTGTACATCCTGTTTCTAGCTGTGCAGTTCAGTGAAGTAGCACTGCCTGTGTCTGGTAACATAAGTCTTACAGTGGGCTAATCTCCACAACGTCCCTGCCTTGCCTGAGAGGAGGACTGCCCTACTTTCTCCCCAAGCCCTCTAATGCCAAAAGCGACAACGGAAGAACTAACCTGAACAAGAACATGTGCATCGCCATGGCAAACGTCTGGCTCCACTTTACGCTTCTCCTGTGCTTGACCATCTCTGCACATCTTCTCCAGCTCAGTGATTTCAAAGGTAAGAAAAACCCTGTTCTGTTCTGGTTTCTCAGCATCTATTATATTCATGTGCTCAGGATTATAATAAAGGATTCCAAGAATGCAAAGCTATATTTACATTATAAAATGTTCTACAAAATAAAATGTATCGTATACTATACTTGATGTTGTTGCAGTTTTAATTAACAATATTTTTAATAACTTCAGAAAGTAATTGTACAGAAAGTAAAATCTTCAAACAGCATAGAAAAATATTAGCTTATTTAACAAATTTTTATAATGTTTCAAAAATGACAGAGATCTTGCACCTGAGCTTATATATTCCTGCATGCTCTAACTGTGTTTTCTGCCCAGTTTCTCCAGAAAAAGGCACGGCTGGGGTGTTCCTGCTCTCATCCACCCCCAAGGGGTACGCGCTCAATGCATCTGCAGCCTGGGACATGTGTCAGCTCCTGGGGATGACCTTGGCCAATCGAGCTCATGTGCAAAACGCCCAAGCTCACGGTTTGGAGACCTGCAGGTACAGAGGGCTGGGCTGGCTCGAGGTGAACTATGATAAATGCAGCAGTGGATGTGATGAATGCAGCAGTTCCAGTGGGAAACCAGGCCATTGAGACAGAATTATAACAGGATTATAAATTTACCCTTAAACTGGTGGAAGCTTACCAGAGATTCTGTGGCAGTTCAGGTTTGAAAACCTACCAATGAGTTTGAATTATAGTAGTCTGGTTATGAAGAGTGAAAGACATGAAGTTGTAGAAAGCGTGAGGCGGCAGTTACTGCTGCTAAAGGTATGTCAAACACTTCATGAATAATGCAATGATGTCAGTGATGCTTTAGTACTGAATAGGCACTGAAACCAAGAGTTATATTGAAAATCCTGCACTTAAAAATCTACTTCACAATTTAGAATCATCATACAGGTTGAAGAAGCGTTGATGTAGGTCATCGTGTTGGGTAATGGACCTCCCTGATCTCCAACCACATCCAACAGTTCACCTTCACTGCCCTTATTTTGAACTTTGTATGTATTTCGTGACAGGTACGGATGGATAGAGGAGCGAATTGCTGTCATCCCCCGGGTTACATCTTCCACCAGTTGTGGTCGCGGTGGTATTGGGGTCATAATTTGGCGAGCAGAGGCCGACAGAAATTTCGACGCATTCTGCTTCAACGGAACAGGTCGCTGCATCAATTCATGCATATTTAGCCAGTTGAGTAACTTAAATTACAGGAAGTGCCGTTTTTTGACATCCTGACAGGCCTCAGAGATAGTTTAGGAATTTATGACAGGAAATGCCCTTCACTGACATCTAAACAGATCTCAGGGCTGTTTAGGCAAAGTGAAAAAGCAGAAATCTGGGTAGAGACAATTTGAAAACAATTAAGAAACATAAATAGAAGCAATATGGGTGTGTTACCATAGACTAATATCTTTACAAAACTGCCAGTTCAATCTCTTGTCGCTAATGTCAACATGTATATGTGTCCCGCTTTTATTTTGGACAGATCCGAAGGTGCATCTGGCATCCCCAACAGCAGACATCTCACAATTGACAGGGTCCTCATCTACCCCCCTCTCCTTTCACCCATCTCCCCCACACATCCCCCGTTCCACAAGTCTCATCCCTAATGGCTCCACTCCACTCTTCATCACCTCTGCCTACTTGTCTACTTCAATACCAGGATGTACAGACATGGCCACGCCCACAATGAGCAACGACAAGCCGTCAGGTACCTCACTGGCCCCCCAGACTCTGAGCCTGATCTGCATGCATTTCCTAGTCCCAGCATAACATAGAAATATGAGCATGACTTTCTTATATTTGGCTATTTGTGTTTAGATGTTTTCTTGGCTATACTTATCCTCATCCTTACTGCTGCACTGCTGATGCTAGTTACTGGACTGTTCTACTGCAGAAGGTGAGTGTCGATCATGCCAATTATCACATAGTCGAAATAAAAATGCGTCAATCCGGATACAGAATGTAGGCGTGCTTATCACACAATGGTTTGTGTATAATCACTTTATATTCCTTCCATTGGAGAAAGAATGAGAAGCTGGCCACAGCTCTGTATGAGGGATCTGCGGAGAGAGAACAAGGACACAGAGGAACTGAAGCCATCCGGGAAACAGGATGCAGGGGGGGACCAAGTGGAGTTTGAGGTGGATGGGAATTCAAATGACATCAGTCTGTCTGTGGTCCCTGACATGGAGCCACCGTCACCATGAGGGCAGCACAATCAACGACGGGAAATTTCAGGAACAAAGGAAGTGAACTGTTCTCTCCGATCTGATTTTTGCGTCTCGCAAACATTTTCATTTTTCCAGAACTACACGAGTGCACAATCAGTGCACAACACGTGTACTCTAAGTGTAAGCAAGGTCTGAGCTATAGCCGCTACAACTGCGTGTGATATAAGGATTGCATTCTTTTCTTCATGAAGGATTGAAGAATTGTGATCAAGGACTTTAATATTTTAAGTCCAAGGACTGGCCTTGTTGTTGGGCCAGGTACTTAACCTAAATTGTTCCAGTAAATTATACATGTATCAAAGGACAAATGTGAAGTTTGGTCTGAGCATCAAAGAAGGAGAATTAACACCAGCTTGGAGTCTCTACAGGCCTGTTACTGCAGCTAGAGTGGCAGAAGGACACAGCCTTGAGTGGAATGCATGCCTGCTTCACATCACGCCAGAAAATGGCATTTGAAAACTGTTTGGAGTTTACTGGCCAGCCACAGGAAAACATAATTCTGAGGTATATAGCTGCTACGGAGGACATAAAATCACACTCAGAATGTGAGCCTGCACTGTGTTCGGAGCAGATTATAAAGTTCTGGCCTGTACTCATTTCCGCAGCCTGTTTATAAGAAGTTCTGGTTAGATCATTTATATGATTAAAGGTTTCCCATGTAATGTGCCGCTCAGTGACATGGAGATGACCAAAAAGGCAGAGCCTCCTGAGTAGATTTTGAGGATTTGATCTGTGGTAAATTTTGCTGACCGCTCAGTATATTTCACAGACATATATTTTTGGGCCCCTAAGACGTGCGGGGCCCCTGATTCTGTAAAGGAATCCGTGCCCCTCGGATACCCCTGCATGCAGGTGCCATCCGTGGCAGCCAAGTCAGACAGCTGAGCATCTGATGTGAGGTGATTTCTGAAGGAATAAAAGCCATGACTTTTCTTTTCTGTAAAGGTCATGTTACTTATCCTGTGCTCCTGAATTGGCATAGAAACTTGATGATGGCCTGACACCACACTGGAGAGATCTGGAGCTGGGGTATGCTGTCAAAAAAACTGTAATCATTTACATCTGCTAGGCTTCTGGAAGAGCAATAAGTTACTTTACTAAGTTTTCAATAAATGTGCTGAACAATATGCTGTCCACTTGCCTCTTTAAATACTCACAGCAGGACACTCAATATTTAATCATAAAATACTACAGGTCTGTGAATTGATTCTGAAGAGCCTGAATTTTGGCGATGGCCTTTGTACAACTGAGACAGGAGACGCGCAGCTTTGAGTCCTGAGTTTCCTGGGTCCCTCCTGGCTCACCAAGAGCTTGTGTTGGCTAAGAGCAATGAAAGCCGGAAAGAAAGACTGCCAGCTTTTGCAGTTCTTGAAAAGCAGCAGAGTTTAGGTCAAATGGACCAGGAACAATATGTAGAAATTATGTGTTTTTGACCAGTCTCTGTGGAAGATTCTGGTGGTTGGCACTGGTCCATCGGTTGGCATGGATACAGTCTGGCAGGTCAAGCATTTTCCATTTTTCGAGGACTGCAGTGTCTAATGTCAAAACAGTGCTTATGAACATCAGTCATTTGTCTGAGCAAAGTGGCGTGACAGCAGGCTGGAGTCTAACCATGGGCTGCTCTTAGCAGAGATGCTACAATACATCACAGCTTTAATATTCGGTGGCTACAAAATCAGCCATCGCATAGGCTTTTAAGATAGAGCTGATAATAATGCAAATCCTCTTTATCACAAACTCCGGTGTGTAACAGTGTATTTTACACTCTCAGTCCCTTTTTTCTCCTTATGATGGAGGGAAGGTTCTTGGTGTGTGCACTGCATGGGATACTAATTGTGCAAGTGCCTCATACACTTCTGGTTTTCATCTATATATCTGCACCATCTAGCAGTCCATCACCTGCCTCTTAATGTTACAGCCAATCACACAATGCATTAGAATGTTCTGCATGCCCCCTACAGGATCAGAAATACCTATAATAATATTAAATGAACAAAACTCACATCCACTTCCTGTAACCGCTGATCCTATGCAGGGTGGTGGCGGGGTCCAGGGCAAGGGACAACCCATAATATGGCACACTCACACGCCAGTGGGCAATGTGGTAACGGCAGTTAGCCACAGCATGTTTTTGGACTGTAGGGAGGAAACCGGAGAACCCAGAGGATCCACGATGACATGGGGAGAACATGCAAACTGCAGACACGGATCCCTAGTGTGAGGACACAGGGCCAGCCATTTATCTGACATCCCCAGAGCAATACTGGGGTAACTGAGAACATTGTTCTGGAGCCCAATGAAGATGTTGCTACTCTGTCAATACGGGGTTAAAGCAGCGAGCATCTAACCATGGGCATAAATACCTAACCTGCAGAGCCTCAGACCACCGCACTCCCAACCTCGAGGTTACTGTTAGAATTTATCCTAAGCTGGGATATGCCTTAAAATGGATGCCAGTCTATCGTGGGTATAAACACAACTTAGATACACTAATCAGCCTAAATTAATGTTCCTGGAGGTGTGAAGCTACTAAGCCAACCCGCTTTCTTTGCAACGATATAAGAATTTCAATATTTATCATCTTTCAAGGTGTACTTTGTCAGTAGTACTATAAATATACTTTACTCCAACAAATAACTTTATTTTCTATTTATTGTTTCCTCAACTGTCGTTTGATACTTGTCTGTGCTGTTCAGTGATGCTGCCATTAGGAGTGAGCCAATGCGGGTTCAGCCCTCGAGTCCGAAGGGGCGGGGATTCGCTCCCTGTTAGTCATGTGACCGATTGGCCCGGAAGCACTCGCTAATAGTCATGCGCTTTTGTTTTTTGCAGGGCGGAAGTAGGACTGTGCCTCTTCAGTGTGGTCGCGTAGATGGTCTCTGGTAGCAGTGCGTAGAAAGACGCTTTGTGCGGAACCGGGGCTCACACCGCCAAGATGTCTCGGGGGTCTATCGAAATCCCGCTGCGGGACACGGACGAGGTAAGCGCCCTTGTTCGACTGGTTCCTCTGTTCGTATGCCTTTTCGTGCACGCTAGCTCGCCAGTAGCTAATCTCAGCGAAAATGGCGTTGTAGAATATCTGACCGGGAAAGTGTTTTATTAATTCAATTAAAGTATCCCAAGTATTCATTCGTGATCATACGGTTTACGCGGTTCTTACATTTAAAAAACAGAAGCTGTGCCGGTTGCGCCTCCGTAAGTTACAATGTCGGAACGGAAGAGAGCTAATGAACTTATTAATTGGGTTTGCTGGATCGAGCGCCTTAAACGTCACTGCCTAGATGTGGTGACAGATGAGGTCACGATTTCTACTTCGTACGCTGCATATGGGTATGGTGCTTATTCTGACACTTGTTCAGTAGAGGTGTTTA
The DNA here is from genome assembly GCA_026784285.1 of Stomatorhinus walkeri. Classification (NCBI taxonomy): domain Eukaryota; kingdom Metazoa; phylum Chordata; class Actinopteri; order Osteoglossiformes; family Mormyridae; genus Stomatorhinus; species Stomatorhinus walkeri. The sequence continues at coordinate 19,992,468 of JAODUD010000019.1, read as the reverse complement.
CACCTGTGAACACCTGTATCCTGGTCGGTTTTTGAATAACCAGTGAAAGCAGATGGATACAAGGCGCGATGATCAATCAATCTGGTTATGCTCTTCAATTCATGAAGGATTAAGTTCTTTACTTAAATCTAGCTTAATACATGGAAATCATATATGTAGAAGCACGTAAGGCCCCTTTAACAGAGTGCATATTATACAGGAGACGCAACATGTTAAGCCGTTAAATAACCAAATTATACAACAATTTAGCATTAAATCGGTTTATTTCTTTGTCATCTTAATTTGTATGTTTCTTGTACTCGAAAGCTGTATCTGTTTAACATTACTTCACAGATTTGAATTTCACCCCAATCTCGTCATTTAACCTCAATTAGTTAAATAATTATAAAGTGATTATCTGTAGTGGTGTTCCGATCATTATCGGCCGATTTCCTTGAAAAAAGTTTGCGATGGGCGTATTCCGATCAATGCCTTTCATTGCCGATCACAAAAGCCGATCACCTGTAGCTCATTTTGCGCAGTCGTGCGACTGCAAATCATCAACAAACATGTCTGCCGTGTGGAAAGAGTGATGTAAAGTTTGCATCCTGCAACACATGCAACGACAAAATACCTTGCGAGAAAAGCTCATTAAAATGCGTCAACACAATGAATTTAATACTTGGCGGAGTATGGTGAGTTTTCAAGGCTCACTGCAGAGAATGAAAAGAAGACTCCCGGAGCAGCAACAGTCAGATGGCAGTTAACACAGCCTACACTTGCCAACACTCGTCCGTGTGAACGTGACAGTCAGAAGGCTACGGAAATAACCCGAAAAATTATTGAATTCGTTGGGCTAGATGAGTAGCCTCTCTCAGTGGTGGAAGACACCAGGTTATTATTATTATTATTATTATTATTACTGTTGTTGTTGTTATACATTTATATAACACTTCAGGAATCCAGAAATCCCTGTGCAATAAAGTATTTGACTGTAAGCTGGTCGAATGTGTTGAGCATGGCCGGCATGCGCGCATCTTAATGGCTTCGTTAAATCTGACGCAGGTCATCGAGCTTGACTTCGACCAGCTTCCCGAAGGAGACGAGGTCATTAGCATCCTGAAGCAGGAGCACACTCAGCTTCACATATGGATCGCCTTGGCGGTGAGTCCTGGGGGCCCTTTGGAGGCACAGCCTTACGGGCAGAAAGACGACGTAGGGGAAAGTACGTCCTGGGTTCGGGGGGGGTATTGGTGACGTTGGGCTATATGCAGCAGGTCTACAGAGAAGGTTTCGGAACTTTTTTTGAATGTGATGTTATTGCACATGTGTGATAAAGGTTTCTTGAAACCATCACAATTAGGAGCTTTGCCTTGTGTCTGTAGTCATCTAGCTACATTGCCATATTTTCCTAATACTCTGAAATAACTGCTAACTTCTGTTGTTGATATGATAGAGATGACTCAACAAGCCATTATGGGCTGAATTTTTTATTGTTTTTTTTTCTTTGAGAAGCTGCAGAAATGTAAAATGACAGTGTACATTTTCTGTCATTCACCTGTCATTTAGCATGTTTGACGATGCATGTAGGGGCCTTCCAAACTTAAAGCATGTGTCTTTCTCAGTTGGAGTACTACAAGCAGGGGAAGACGGAGGACTTCGTAAAGCTCCTCGAGGCGGCCCGCATCGATGGAAATCTGGACTACAGGGACCATGAAAAGGACCAGATGACGTGTCTGGACACTCTTGCAGCCTACTACGTACAACAGGCTCGCAAGGAGAAGAACAAGGACGCCAAGAAGGAGCTGATCACCCAGGCCACCTTACTGTACACCATGGCGGACAAAATCATTATGTACGATCAGGTGAGCTGCTTATTTTCCCTTCCAGAGCCAATGGCGTCTTGGGCTATCAAGTTTTCAGATTAACCTGATCGTTACCCCTGAATTCATCAGAACCATCTGCTGGGTCGAGCCTGCTTCTGTCTGCTGGAGGGAGATAAGATGGACCAGGCTGATGCACAGTTCCACTTCGTTCTCAACCAGTCCACTAATAACATCCCTGCACTTCTTGGCAAGTGCACTAAAGTTTTTAGCCCATACGGTTGAAGATGTCAGTCTATACTGAATACGAGTGATAGGTATAGCATCTTGAATAGTCTCTTTTCACAGGTAAGGCCTGTATCTCCTTTAACAAGAAAGATTACAGAGGAGCTCTGGCCTATTACAAAAAGGCACTTCGCACAAACCCAGGGTGTCCCGGTAAGTTCCACCATGACTCTCGTTAAAGGTCGGGGGCGGTTTCTGTGGGGCCCAACGATGTCTCACCATGTGATTCTGCCCTCTAGCGGAGGTGCGGCTGGGTATGGGTCACTGCTTCGTGAAGCTGAACAAGCTGGAGAAGGCTCGGCTCGCGTTCGGTCGTGCCCTGGAGCTCAACTCCAAGTGTGTGGGTGCCCTGGTGGGGCTGGCTGTGCTGGAGCTCAATAACAAGGAGGCCGACTCCATCAAGAAGGGCGTGCAACTGCTGTCCCGTGCATACACCATAGACCCGAGCAACCCCATGGTGCTCAACCACCTGGCCAATCACTTCTTCTTCAAAAAGGTAAATAAATGGCTGCGGGGTGGTTATTAGGCAGTGCTTTCCCTCCACAGCCTTCTCGGTTTCATGATCCTTTTCTTGTTTTCTGACTTCTTTTTCGTGCTTTTTCCCCCACTTACAAGGATTACAGCAAAGTCCAGCACCTGGCCCTGCACGCTTTCCACAACACGGAGGTGGAGGCCATGCAGGCGGAGAGTTGCTACCAGCTGGCTCGCTCCTTTCACGTTCAGGTCTGAGCTCGGCACGACTGTCTCATAGGCTATCGAATCTGTGTCCCTTCATGGCTCTGCATATGCTACCTGGCTTCACTGCAGTCGCCTTACAGAGAATGTCACCCTATAGGAGGATTATGACCAGGCCTTCCAGTACTACTATCAAGCGACCCAGTTCGCCTCCTCTACCTTCGTGCTGCCGTTCTTTGGTCTGGGGCAGATGTATGTGTACCGCAGGGACAAGGAGAATGCAGCGCAGTGCTTCGAGAAGGTTCTCAAAGCCTACCCTAACAACTATGAGACAATGAAGATCCTTGGTTCTTTGTATGCTACCTTGGATGATCAAGAGAAGAGGGATGTGGCCAAGGTAAGGAGAGATGACTACTGTGATTGTGTCTATTCTTCATAACCAATGGTAAGAACAGCTGACCTCTGTGTGTGTGTGTGTGTGTTCCAGGGCCACCTGAAGAAGGTAACTGAGCAGTACCCGGATGATGTGGAGGCGTGGATTGAGTTGGCTCAAATTCTGGAACAGACAGACATCCAGGTATCGCTTTTAGTTTTCCCCACATCCTTCAGGACCGTAATGCTGGTCCCATCTTAAAAAGCCCATGGAGTGAATGCCTTGCCATCACCTTTCTCTCCTGCAGGGGGCGCTGTCTGCATATGGAACAGCCACTCGCATTTTGCAGGAGAAAGTCCAGGCTGACGTCCCCCCTGAGATTCTGAACAACTTAGGGGCTCTGCACTTCAGATTGGGCAACCTGGGTGAAGCCAAGGTATGCTGGTTAGACATGGAGGGAATAGAGACTACAGCTACCCATCCTGTTAACGTGCTAGTGTGGTACTAGAGCTAGCCGTCTCGTTAGCATGCTAGTGTGGTACTAGAGCTAGCCGTCTCGTTAGCATGCTAGTGCGGTACTAGAGCTAGCTGTCCCGTTAGCATGCTAGTGCGGCACTAGAGCTAGCTGTCCCGTTAGCATGCTAGTGCGGCACTAGAGCTAGCTGTCCCGTTAGCATGCTAGTGCGGTACTAGAGCTAACCGTCCCGTTAGCATGCTAGTGCGGCACTAGAGCTAGCTGTCCCGTTAGCATGCTAGTGCGGTACTAGAGCACACACATGGTGCTGTGACTTACAGAGGGAACTGGGACTAGAGCTAGCTGTCCTGTTCCCTTACAGAAATATTTCCTGGCCTCCCTGGAACGTGCCAAGGCTGAGGGCGAGCATGATGAGCACTACTACAACGCCATCTCTGTCACCACCTCCTACAACTTGGCCCGGCTCTACGAAGCCATGTGCGAGTTCCACCAGGCCGAGAAGCTCTACAAAAACATTCTGCGCGAGCACCCCAACTACGTTGACTGTAGGCATCATCCCACCCGTCTGCCCTGGGCCTCCTATCTCTGGCTGCATCGCTCTGATGCATCTGTCTGCCATGTCCGACAGGTTACCTGCGCCTCGGGGCCATGGCTCGCGACAAGGGCAACTTCTACGAAGCTTCCGACTGGTTCAAGGAAGCCCTGCAGATCAACCAGGTAGCTCTCAAAAAAGTTTGCAGTTCTTCCTTGAATGGTGGACACATGTTGTGTCCCGTCAGGCACTTTGACAAGTTGGCTTGTGCCCGCTAACCCCCCTGTGCTCCGCCAGGACCACCCAGACGCCTGGTCCCTTATTGGGAACCTCCACCTGGCAAAGCAGGAGTGGGGTCCGGGCCAGAAGAAGTTTGAACGTATCCTGAAGCAGCAGTCGACACAGAACGACACGTATTCCATGCTGGCGCTGGGAAACGTTTGGTTGCAGACACTGCACCAGCCCACCAGGGACCGTGAGAAGGTACTGCAGCTTTTGGCCTGGGCCGGGCCGGACTTGGTTGGGCTAGGCTGGGCTGCCCAGGTCGTTCAGCAGATGATCAAGGGGCCGCGCTCTCCCTGTTGTCTCCAACCAGGAAAAGCGGCACCAGGATCGAGCCCTGGCGATCTACAAGCAGGTCCTGCGCAACGACTCGAAGAACCTCTACGCTGCCAACGGCATCGGTGTGTCTTTGTGTGACCACACGTGTTTCGTTAGGCCTTCATAGCTTACGATTTCTAATCTGATCTGAGAACATTTCCTCCTCCCTCATTCACCGGTCTGCAGGTGCCGTCCTGGCTCACAAGGGCTACTTCCGTGAGGCCCGGGACGTCTTTGCCCAGGTCAGAGAGGCGACGGCAGAGATCAGCGACGTCTGGCTTAACCTGGCGCACATATACGTGGAGCAGAAGCAGTACATCAGTGCGGTACAGATGGTGAGGAGAGGCAGGCTGAGCTTGGGGGTGGGGCCAGGGGGCGGGGCTGGGGCCAGTGTCAGGCAGGCATCCCATCGGTGTGGCCCGCTGTGTGTCTGACCCGTGTCCATGTGTGTTTCTTCTGTACAGTATGAGAACTGCCTGAAGAAGTTCTTTAAGCACCAAAACACGGAGGTGCTCCTCTACTTGGCCCGGGCCCTTTTTAAGTGTGGGAAGCTACAGGAGTGCAAGCAGACCTTGCTGAAGGTGATGGGGGTTGTAGGAGGGCGTGGCTGGGGTGGGTGCTAGGGTGGCCTCTCACTTCCAGTATCTCTGTGGCAGAGGGTTGGTATTATGTCATGGATGACATGAGAATCTCATCTCCAAACCCCGCGTTGGGGGGGGGG
>JAODUD010000019.1:19953443-19966642 GCA_026784285.1 Stomatorhinus walkeri | reverse complement strand
ATGGGACGGGACGGGGGGGGGGGGGGCAGACTGGCTGGCAGCCACTCACCTGAAACGAGAAGCACCCCCTTCTGCAACCACACTCTCCACTTTGGCGGCTTGACAACGAAGAATCTTCAAAAAGAATAAAATTCAAAGGGCAGGGTTGGGGGAAAACTACCTGGGGAAGAAGTAAAGAACGTCATCTGAATAGATCATATCAGGATGCAAAACAATACAGTGGCAATACCGGGACATTTCATGAGCTGAGCTCCTGTACTTATGCTGTTGTAGATTGGGTAGAAATTTTACAGATTGGGGCCAATTCCCCGACTATAGCTGACTTCTTAAAAATAAGCAAGATACTCTCACACATAATCTGGCCTTTCAAAGGTGAAGGTTTAAGGTACATTGTTTTGCATCCCTCAAATGGGCTATTTTGTAAGACTGCGCATCCAAAATAATCTAACCAAACCAGGCTGAGAACAATGTGATGGACATTTTTTAAATATAACAAGCATTTTCTTATAAGACAGTTGAGACAGAGTAATTAGGGACCATGAAATTTGCATCCAGGGGAAGTGAAGCTCATCATATCAGGCAGTAAACATTCCAGCATCTATTATAAACAATATAACATAGTTCCTGTGGAAACTGAGTGAAGCAACTAAAACATAAGAAACCTGGAGTACTTTCCCATTAATTAAGGGTTAACCCACACTGGCCACCTTATATTGGCTGGGAGGACTACAATAGGGACGCAGACCCGCCTTTTCAGGCAAGATTGCGAGGCATTTTGTGGGAAGCCAGCAGGGAGTTGGGCTTAAGGCAGAACTCTCAAGCATCAATGAAACAGCAGACGAAAGGGGGAACGGAGCTTAGAATCCACATCAATGTGCGGGACGGTAGATCACGTGGTCCAGTGACGTCACCCTTCTGTACCCCCTCCCCCCTGAGGGGAGGTGCGTGCAGCGGGGAGCTAGGCAGCGCTTCCTTTGTACAGAAATGAGATTTCAAGCGAGTCGTCATCTACCGACGTTTTAGAGATAAAGGGTAAAAAACCGCGGTACCAAAAGCAGAAGGCCCCGTTATCCACACGGAACCTGAACACGGCGGCTCGCCCTGTCTGTAATACTTTTAACCCGTAGACGGCACCTTACGGCCGCCGAATCTCGCAGTCAGACATATCTTACCTCCTGGGAAAAAAGCTGAGGTGGATGTGGCCGTGCTCACGTTAAAAAAAATGATACTGCCATTCAACATGAAAAACGTTTTAGAATAGAACGTTTTAAACATAAACATGCGAGATGTTAGCGTTTCACAGTCACCTAAAAATATTTCTCAGTAATCCAAGCCCTGCCGGATTCCTCCTGGATCAATTAGTCAGCCAGTTTAAAAAAACTTCCAATACAACCTTTTCATAAGCCTTTACTGCCACCGGGGGAAATGATGCCCACTGTTAATGCTGGCAGAATGAGTTTTTGTCGAACTGAACTTATGGACAGAGTACATTTCAGATTCAAATGAAAAAGCAACATTTCACCACAATAAGGTCAAAACGCCAGTACCCCGACTTATCACTCGGTAGTTGGCTGCCTGATAGACATAGAAGCCGCTTCATCCCCCACCTCAGACGGCGCCATTTTCTACGGCCGGAGCCTCAAAGCCCGGTACACGGAAAACACATCGGCCATTTTAGCGCGGCCGCCTGGAACCTGTCTTAAAACAAAAGCTTACCTTTACCGAAACAACTTCAGCTTTGACGATGTTGTTGATTTCAAATAAGAGAAAAGGAGAAAGGGAATAACAAAAAATAGTTTCAAACAAAATTCACAAACTAAGACACACGACTACCCGCCTTCACAGCCACACAGAAGAATCTACTCGCACGTCCTACGTCACTCCCCAACCCAATTTTTTATCAGGAAGGGCTTCTAAACATGCTGGTGCTTTGCGCGGACGGCCGATGTGTCGCTCTTGACGAATGGCGTGCGAGATTCGCTGTTTGAGGCGGAACCTCAACGGTATTTAAATCCAATGGGAAATTGTTAAACCATCGCGTAGCAGGACGCCCCTCCCCACTCCTCCTGTTTCGCCGAAAGGGTTGGTTGACGTGCAGCACAGCCGCAGTGCAGGAACTGGTATAGAGTAAAATAGATTTACAGGAAGCGAGGATCATACGGGCAAGCCCGCACTCAGTTATGGGTTTGATACGTAATACTGCTCGCGGCGAATGACAGTGATTAATATTTTAAGGTGCGACTGCCCAACAATGTTACGTGATTCACCCTTCTCCATTCTCATTTTCTTTGTTGGTCTGTAACACACAAAATGACCTGGTGGCAGCAGAAAGGGCTTACAGCTGGTCAGCTGAAGCATTTAAAACATCCAACATGGTGTCATATAATATGATTTTTGTAATGATGTTTACATACAAAACACTGAATGTATGTAATTTGAAAGCATTTTAAGGAGTTATTTGGCAGGCTATTACCCTGAACAAAGTCACCAGCTTCAGGTTCATACCGGTCTATTAATTGAAAGATTATGGTGACATACCCAAAATAGATGGATAGTTTAGTGCTTATAATAAAAAAGGAAGTTTTCATCTATACACATACATCCTATGGCACAAGAAGTAAGAGCATTCCCTCTGTGACCCACCCCACATAACATTTTAACATAGACAGACATTGATCATACGTGCACATGGATTATAGATTGACAAGGCATATTCTTGGGAAATTAGTAGGTTCAAAGTCAAACAACAGTGGAAATGCTTTTTGCCGGGCTGGTGGTGTTTATGGGTTGATGTTGTGTGTCTTCTGTATGTATCTTTTACTGAACGTCTTATTATCGGAATAGAATGGAACTGAATAAAATAACCAAACTTTCAGCATCATGAATTCACTTTGGTATTTGACAGCGACAGCTTGCGAGAGCACAGATGGGTGCCCCTTTGCCATCATAAGCGAGAAGCTGCCCAGCCTCTTTTAAACATCCACTCCAAAGTCTAAGCGACGACAGCACTTTTTTGCAGAGCGTGTTGCAGTGGGCACATGTCACCGCTGCGAGCCAGGCTGTCCAGCATCGCTGTCTGGCGGAAGGGTTACTTCTCCCACCCAGTCTCCTGTTACTCTCACTAGCAGGGTGGAATGGCCTCACATTTCATCTGAAATGGAGAATCGTCTTAGCAAGGCCATCGGTGGAGCCACCGCAGGTGATACTATTCTGTGACAAGGTATGTTTACGTAAATATTTCTGATTTAGTCTCAGCTTTGAATCTCATATTGTTTCTAGCTGGATGAAATGACGTCAAAATGACAAGCTTAGCAGCAACAATTACACACATATTACAAGAATGTACACATCTGATTATTTTCTATGACAATGAGCTATTGAATTTCTCTTGGATGAGACTGTTTGGCCGTCTGACCCTGAGATGGTTGTGTTTATGTCCTGATTGCCATGTGGTCTCCTAGGACGTATATCCTCGTAAAGCACTGTGCGTTTCAGCATGACATCCCGTCAACAGTGCAGTCCGGCAGAGAGTCATGGAGGGACAAAGAAACCATGTGGCCGAGCGGCCCAGCAAGGCCTGACTCAGAGGCCCCTTCCCCCAGGCAGCGACTGAGAAGCTCCAGGAGTGACTGAGACAAAGAGCTCGCCAGTGAGATGGGAAGGACACTATACAGAAAACCACCCCTCCCCCACCCTCTAAATACACTTTACCGTCTGTTGTACGCCTAGATTCTAGGGTTAAAGAATAAATGGGCATTATAAACCAATCATTTATAATTATATAAATATGTAAAATTATTCTGATGTGTAGGCAACATTTGAGTGGTCATGCCACCCAATGCACCATGTTTTTCATTTAGTAACATAATACTTTTAGGGTTATAATAGTATTGATGTCGTATATATAACTGTAGTGTTTGTAGTGTGACTAGTACTCCTTCAGCAGGCTATGAATTACAGATATTTTAACCAACATATTCCAGTAAATGTCTAGACTTGAGTTTCATTTTAAGGATGAAGGATATCAGTGAAGCGTTTTCCAGAGCAGAAAGCTGGACCCAGAGAGATGGTATGTGTACCACAGACAGAGGTGGATAGTTCAGGTCCAGAAAGTAAAAATCCAACCAAAATTTTGTTTTGACTAACCAGTTGAGTATGCAGTGACTGTGACTCTTTATACTCAACTGGTTGGTTGAAACAAAATCTTGGTCCGGATTTTTACTTTTTGGACCTGAAATGTTCACCTCTCTGACCAGGTCTCTGACCACTAATGTTTGCTATAGCATCGATCAGACCTCAGCTCCCAGAAGTCACACCAAAAGTGTCCTTCCCAGGTCCCATAGTAGGTCATGCTACAACACATTCTGAATCCTCATGGAGTGCAGAATCCACATTAATGTGGCCACAGTAGCCAGTTTTGGCTCATATTGCAGAGAATCTGAATACAGGTGCTACTGTATATACTGGAACAATTTACATTTACTTTTACAGCATTTGGCAGACGCCCTTAGCCAGAGTGACTTACATAAGTGCTTTAAGACTTCACAATGAATTTCCTCCCGATACTAGCTCAATAAAACCAAGGCTATGCGTACCATCGACATAATACTCTGTTGGGAAAGTGCAGGATTTTTTATTTTTTTTTTAGGCCAATGAAACTCATTATCAAAATGTATCCCTTTAAAAAAACATATAGTTTAGTTATCATGACAGAAATTCAAACTTTGGATTGAATTCCAGGTAAAATGCCTTTATTTTGTAATACAGCAGTCTTCAAAACCGGGTTGATCCAGTCGAGTCAACTGTTGCGGGAGTCTATTCTCATTGTAATTAGGATGAAAGAAAATCCCCCAAAGAACTAGGAGGTTGTCGTCTAAGTATTAATTAGTAGTTCATAATTTTGTGCCGAGACGAGCAACCCCTCCCCACAGCTTTGGCGCGGCATGTTCCCTGTGTCTACTGTCTTCAGGTCACCTGTACCAGGTGACTAAACCACACATTGTCATGGACTCTCACGCCATGCAGGTTTGCTAACTGTCACACGTGGCGTGACACTCAGGCTTTCAGGCAAGGACTTTTTACGGCAATATATTCCATTATAAGCCTACAATTAGCTACATAAAAAGCACTAGGGTAGTTTGCAAACCCTAAAGGCGATTATACCAAGTAATAAAACTGTTACATAGATGTAAATGCGTGTGCAGACTTGTCTCAAATTGAAAATTTCACTCCAACCTGCTGACCAAAGTTTGCTGGCCCACTTGCTTCCATCTGAGTCCCTCAGTTCATCCCTGAGCAAGACACTGCTGCTTAAATAGCTAATAAAATTTAAATCTCCATGCATTCTCTGCAAGAATTATCATATAATGCCATAGTCATATAATAATAGGGGCAGTGTGTTCAGTTGGTAAGGACTCTTTGCTCATGACTGGATGGTTGCTGGTTCAAATCCTGTGGTCGGCTAGGTGGTTTTACTCTTGGGTCCTTGAGCAAGGCTCTTAACACCAAGCTACTTCATGAACTGCCTGTCTCTGCTTTCTCCATTGTACTCTGATTTGGATCAAAGCATCTGCTCAAATAAATAGCACATAAATAATACACAGTGCAAGTGTTGGAATGTATTATATGTTACTTAATCTGTTTTGAAATTTCTCTCAATTATGACAAGAGTGCGATAAAGGATCATTTAAATATGATTGATCTTAATTGAACATTTTGCGGTTCATTTTATTGCCAGCTAATAATAACAGGCCTTAAAAGTCCCCAAGTCAATACAATGAGCTAATGAACATATTAGCAATGAAATAAATACATATGTAATTGGCCTGGCGGTCCGTGGGGTGGGTGACACACATCATTTCCTGCGTGCAGATCATCAGACGCCCACAGTTTCGCCGTACAGGCTGCGGGCTTTGCTCTGCAGAGAGCCAGGCTCAGAGGAGAGACGTCATCTTCTCCTTTACACTGCAGCACCCTGGTGTTGTTTTGAGCATCACCACGGAAACCCGGGGATGTGATACTTATAAGATGATTTAGTTAGAACTCCACCAAGGACTCAGCACTGACCAATCAGCCAGCAGGCAGGAAGTTACTGTGCACAGGAATCTTGGTTTTACTTAACAGTGCAAGAGGCTGAGAAATGGCAGATGGTGTTTCAGTACATCATGTAGTTGATTAAAAAGTCTTAAATAGCACTTTTTAGTTGTTTTGTGGATTCACACCTGAATGTTTACTGCAGTTTAGGTCAATGTGCCTTACTGAGTGGTAGGACAGGTGGTCTGTGCCGCGTCAGTGCTGCCCCTGGGATTTGAACCAGCAACCACTTTGGTGATAGCTGAGCTCTGTGCCGCATCAGTGCTGCTTTGAGACCCATGTGACTTTGCTTTCTGGTTTGTAGAGGATCGGAAGCCTCTCTTTCCAGAAATGTCTAATTTAATTAGGCTATCGGAGAAATCGTGTTGTTCTTGTGCCACTCACTCTGTCAGGGTGTGATAAAAACTTGCTTCTCCACATTGCAGCTCTTTTCTAACTCACACCCAGACTACGTACCATGGCACGCAAACAAGGCATTTTGTACTGCGTACAAAAAGCTGATGGAAAAAGCAAGCTGTAAATGATAAACGCTATAATGCCTTTGCACCTCCTGTCCTTTGGCGCAATTGTGGTCCTCTGTGGTCCTGCGCCTTAGGAAGAAGGGCTACACTGCTGATGAGTGGAATCCCAAGCAAAAGTGGGGGAGGCTGTAGTCCATACAAGGGCAGTGCCTTGTGGGGACATCATGGTATGTTAGATGAGGTCATGACCAAAATACAGATTCTGTCTTTGGTTTGACCAATCTGGGGCCTCTTGTGGAACCCTCAGTCAGACGGGTTTGGCAGTCATTTTGATGGGAAATCGGGTTCATGTTGGCTAGAAGGCGACTGAGTAGCTGGCCTCTAAACTGGACTTAGTGGTGTGAGGAGCCACAGAAGACGTGGTTATCTGCGAATAGCAACTAAGCAAATAAAGGGTTAATGCTGAACCATGGTTTTATTAATCTAATAAAACCCAACAGGCAGAAATAATGCATTCAGCAGAAAAAAATGATGTCATAGTCAAACAATTCTCAGTTTTTGTTCATTTGTTCCATCTGTTTTCTCGGCAGACTGAGCTCTAGACATTTTATAGATATTTCAATGTGCTGGTCCCACATTCCTTCGTGAAGGCTTTGTGATGGATCAGCAGCTCCTGGCAGAGTAGAGGAAGAGCGCGGACATCATCTTCAGCTCTTAGTGCCACCGCGTGTCTCGCCCTGGAGCCAACAAAACAAAACAAAACAAAACAAAGACAATAATAATAACAGTGTCATCTGCCCAGCTCTCTGAAGTGGTCTCTGAAATGAATGTTACTTACTGCTCATTAGACATTATATAATCTTGTCTTTTTAAGGGCGTTTTCGTTACAATCTGCCTCCTTGCTTTAGCCATAATTAATAGCCGATGAACTAGTGCAGTTGTCCCTTCCAGCTTTAAACATGCAATCGTGCAGCCTCTATTTAAAAAACCTAGCCTAGACCCCAATGACCATAAAAACTACAGGCCCATCTCCAAGCTAACATTTATCTCCAAGATACCGGAAAAATTGTGTTCTCCCAGATCACCTCTTACTTGAACAAATCTGAAATCTTCGATAAATTCCCGTCTGGTTTCAGAGCTCTGCATAGCACAGAATCTGCCCTGCTGCAGGTACTCAATGTCATTTTTCTCACTATCGATTCTGCTTCTTGTGCAGTCTTAGTCCTGCTTGTTATAGTGCAGATTTTGACACAATTGACCATGACATTCTTTTAAAACACTTGGAGGTGGAAGTTGGCTTGCAGGCACCAGTGTTAAAGTAATGTACCTTCTACCTGACCGGACGAAGCTTCTCAGTCAGAACAGGTGACTGTTCCTGATCCTCCACCCCCATGAAATGTGCCCCACCCCCAATGTTCAATCTTAGGGCCTCTTTAATTCTCTCCACACACGATCCCACTTGGCTCTGTCTTTGAAAAATACTATTTTTTGCATCACTGTCATGCAGACGACAGTTTTATCTTCCAGTTACAGCTGATTACCAGGTGCACCTGCTCTCTTCAAAGAACCTGCTCAACTGCTTGGATGATATTAAATACTGGATGGCGAGGAACTTCCTTCCACTAAATGAAAACAAAACTATAGTAATTATATTTGGCCCCCAAACTCTGCCACTAGCCTCAGCAGCACACATGGTGTCCTGTCAATATTTGCAAAGTTAAAAACCTCGGTGTATTTTTGGATACGTCATTGAATATTAACGAAGTAAGAATCTTGTAAAGGGCAGCTCTCGCGCTCTGAAGCCTTCACTGCTCATGTCCTCAGAGCCATGTCTGCAGAGCTGCTGTCACACTGACAGAGAACGTGCCGGACAAGCTGGAGCTTGTTCTCAGCCTGAGTGTCTCTCCTTCGCTCTTCATAGACTAAACATTCTCCGCTTCCTCAGATATACAGTGCCAGATGGGGGAGGAAGCAGCTGCATTCTGGTTTACTGCACTGGCCACTGTTTGTCCTGGTCTGCTTTTGCTTCTACGCTGCCAGTTTCTACCTGCACTTCATGGTTCCTCCAGCTGCAGGTTCCAGCTCTGAGAACCATTGCTGCAGCCCATGGTTCCTCCCATCTCTTTAGAACCTTCTTTAGATGCCAGGAGTCCAGCAAATATCTCAGTGACAAGCAATTCCAATGTGCCAACATTCAATGTGTGTAAATGTTGTGTGTATGATGTTGTTGTTAATGTTGGACAGACATACAAGCCACAAGCCACATCATCTCATTTGTCTTAATTATCAATTTACTCAACGTCTTAGTAATTATTGGCTCATTGCTGTTGTTTAACATTTGTTAGTATTGCACTTGCTTTATTTTGTGTCAATAACATCAGTTTCATTACAATAATACCATCCTTTTAGTAACATGTTACATTAACTCCACCTTCATTATGCATTCGTCCTACATTGATAGAACATTCAGTTTACCTTCATAATACATTGATAGAACAGCATGTAAGTATACCTTAATATTCTAACATACTTTACCAGCTTCAATATACATCAATAATAATAATTGTATGATACAAGCTGTAAAATCATGATGTTTGTTATTGATGAATATTATAGCTGTTAAAGCTTGTTAGGGTGTCACTGGGTGTCTTTATAATGCTCTCTCTCTCTCTCTCTCTCTCTCTCTCTTTCTCTCTCTCTTTCTCTGAATGAATGTCTGGTGGGTGACTGTCACAGATCCCGGTGAAGTCCTAGCAGACCATGATGACAGATGTCACCTATGGGGAGGGACATTTGCATGCTCCGGGGAGGCAGCATTTGTGTGCCCCCCCACTCGCCACAGCATGCGTGCGACGGCTAAACCGGTCAACATGCGCAGCAAGGCTGGTTCCTCGTTCCGGAGGCACGAGGATAACACAGGATACAGGATACAGGACTCAGCATGCCAGGGCTGCGCCTGCAACATCAGCCCCCCTCTGTTCACACGTTTTTCTGCTTCTTACTCTCTTGAATCCTCTGCCACTTCAAGGCCGGTACATTATTACCCACAAATCACTGCACATTTCTAATAAATGAGCTTCAAAGGACCGATTGTTCCGAATGAATTCAAGAGCCGACATGTCACTGTGAGCAAAAGGTAATGGGCTTGGTTACGTAAGACGAATGGGGCAGTTCGCTCACGCAGAGGTATTTTAAATGGAAAGTGTTTAGTCCAATAGGCACCTATAATAGTCTGTCGGGGTTGTGTGAGGTTCAGAGACTGTGCCTGTGCTGTGAAGATCACTGAGGGATGTCACAGTTGGGTCCCTGAGCAAGACCCTAACTCTCAATTATTCTAAGGCACTGGTCTCCAACTTTTTATTATGGTTAATGCCACTACAAAGAAATTAATCTGGGGAGCTATGAAAATTTTGCCAGAGGGCTGGATATTTTTTGCTGAGGAGGGACCTGAAAGTCACAGTCCCATCTAGTTGGTGACAATAGTTCTATGGACCACCTGCCAAATTTGCCTCAGACAAATTTACCTTGCTTAGACGTCGAAGGTACTGTGCTTGTCTGAGCACTGACATTAAGGACACCAGTTGGTGCTCAGTTCAAGGCTACAGGAAGTATCTACCATAGTGGCACACCAACACCAGGCAGCCCCCATCCACTGCACCCCCTGTCATTATTTCAGGGGTCTTAAACAAACAGTGTTAATCTCCTCGTTGATGCACACAGTCGACCTTTACAAAATATCTGTTATTATCTGTGGAAAACAAGATGGAATGGGCACGCTGTTCCTGCACTCACAGTGGCTGACTTCACAGACGCATGCGTGTGTGCTGGGTCTCACACTTTGTGAAGTATTGTAAGTCTATAAGTCTACACCATGGAAACATCATGGCGTAGCATCATGGAAACATGAAAGACCTGTAGGAGGTGCTATTTCAGTGATGAGCCGTGATGCCACAAATGGGATAAATGCACACTGCTGTGGAGAATAATAACAACTCTCAAACAACAGTCATGGTAGCACAAGCTAGAGTTCCTGAGTAACTAGCTGGCACAAATGAATCCTTGCCTTCAATACCTCACGTAACTAAACCTCTTCTTTTTATGGTCATACTAAAACACAACCAGCAGATGGCGCCAGTATTCCTTCTGAATGTCAATCCTGGTAACTCATAATAAAACTTGATGGTGCTTGAATACACCCCCCCCCCCACCCCCGAAAATGGGCAGCTGGTTACAGACCTTACAGCAGGAGAAGATCATGCAGTACTGTGCTGCATTTGATACATGACAATCTCAAAGGTGATTAATAATGGTCAAGAGCATAAAATATGAAATATTCAATATAATTGCACATTATTTAAAGAAACCTACGAAACTGAAGTGTCAGGCCATTCTCAAAAGATCAAACCATTGCATTTGCATAGGAGGAATTCCCTGTTAGACATACTGTCGCACCCAATAATATTGTCGCTGGGGTAATTAACCCTTCCATAGCTGCTACATCTATAGCCAGGCACCAGAGCCTTTCTGCAGAAAGAGCCCCCTAATTATATGAATGACTGGAGGCAGAGGGTGCTGTTATGTAATATGTTCTGGTCAAATATTTCACAGAAAGAAATGACAAGTTGAAATGATTCCCTTAGATTCACTTAGGCTCATTCTCACTGTAATTCGTCTCATAAGTCGGGTCATGAGCCATGAAAAATGCTGCCCCTAATGTATGGATTTTCAAAGGAAAAGCGACTTCCTGCGGAGAATCGATGTTTGCAGGGCAGGGGGAGCAAATTAGCAGAACCGGGATGTTTTTCCGCAGAGCCGTTCCCACAGTTAAGTCCACACAGGAGCCGTGAAATGATGTCGCCGATGAAAGAAGGGAGTCTATTACAACAGCAGTTTGCTCTGGGAATTCTGCAGCTGGTGGGAGGAAGACGTGATCCGGGGACGGAAAGCTCACCATACGGGGAAAACCAAACCTGCGGATCCCACGGCCACCCAGCCCAGCCTAGAGGTAAATACAGCCTCTCTGTACATCACAAACCAGCACTGTGCTGCCAAATAACTCTTACAGGAGTTTCACAGCATACTGGATTCTGCCTTTGACCTTTAAAGCCCAGTTATTGATTCAGTATGGAGCAGAGCTGATGTGGAATGCAGATCATTGGCCAGTGAGTGTCACATGACAGCCCTGATCTTGGGCCTCCTGCTGTAAAGTAAGGTCTCTAGCAGTCCGACGGTGATAGAATGATGCTGATCTCTATCTCCTCGAGCAAAAGCAGCAAATGCTTTAATTACGGCTGCAATAGGCAGTTGTCTGTCTTACGACAATAATTCCAGGGAGACAATAGTGTGTCAGGTGATAATGCGAGTCTGAATGATGAGCTTGGCCAGCTATCTATGAAAACATTGACTCTCAGTGACTCTCGATGTGTTGCTTAATAGTTTATGCCTATGCAAGTTAAACAGGACATTCCATTCTAACCGAAGCACTGAAGAGCGTTTGCAGAGGAGGCATTGAAAGACAGTATCAGCCTAACCTCGGTGGCGTCAGAAGAGTGGCGTCTCGTTTTACCCACATGAAAAGGCACAGTGTGAGTATTTATGCGATGAAGGATGTATTTCCTGTGCTTTCCTGTGAGTTATTCAGGGAGGCTGCTAGTGAGCCCAGAGAGTACCCTGACCCAAGGGGCAGAAGGGTAGAGTTCAGGTCCAGAAAGTAAAAATCCAGACCAAGATTTTGTTTCAACCAACCAGTTGAGTATAGAGTCACATTCACAGAGTACTTATGATTGCCGCAAGCTTCCAGAGCACTGAGCAAGACCCCAAAAGCCCAAACTATGGTTACGACGCGTCCGTGATCTGAAGGTCGCCAGCTGAAATCCCACTGAGAGATTCTGTCACTGGGGCCATGAGCAGGGAATGTGTGACCCCGCCATCTCTACTGTGTGTGTGTAAAATCAGCTACTAAGTAAAATTTCAAAGGTAACTTTAACTGAAATTTATTTCATCCTAAATGAAACTTTTGAATAGGTGAGTAAAATGGAATGCCGTAGCTTTCAAGGAGGGATATTAAAATTAAAAATATATTCCAGGGCTGTTAAAGGTTGACGCCATTAAGTGCACCTTTGAATTAAACCCTGGATGCCCTCTGTACTATCATCTGGCCCTTGCATGAAATCTCTCGTTTTTTTTTTATCAGCGTCTGAGAGTGCAGAGGGAGGTGAGCCGGAGCTCTTATTTACACTTTGTTATTAGTTTGGTTTCTTGTTATTTCTCACTCCCAGGGGGCTTAACGGCAGCTCACAAAGTAATATGCAGTGGAGCTTCTGATGCACAGATAGGGAGACTCTACCCCATGGGGGGGGGGGGGTGGACACAGGCTTATACACTGGCAGATTTGTGTAAAGATTATGGGTATTTGGTCCTTGGTTGCAGTACCCTATATTTCTATTGGGGGGCAGCTGTCCCAACCTGTGTTGTAGGGCTGAGATCCCTGGGAGACATGGAGGTGCAGTGATGGCGATAAGTGCAGTGATGGAGATAAGTGCAGTGATGGAGATAGGTGCAGTGATGGAGATAGGTGCAGTGATGGAGATAGGTGCAGTGATGGAGATAGGTGCAGTGATGGAGATAGGTGCAGTGATGGAGATA
>JAODUD010000019.1:19940896-19953343 GCA_026784285.1 Stomatorhinus walkeri | reverse complement strand
GTGCAGTGATGGAGATAAGTGCAGTGATGGAGATAAGTGCAGTGATGGAGATAAGTGCAGTGATGGAGATAAGTGCAGTGATGGAGATAAGTGCAGTGGTGGAGATAAGTGCAGTGGTGGAGATAGGTGCAGTGATGGAGATAGGTGCAGTGATGGAGATAGGTAGGCTGACCCTTAGGTAACCTGCCTGCTCTTTCATTTACTCTATATGACAGTCAGGATCACTCGTGAATTGTTAATTGAACAGTTAACAACCACAAACACTAAGGATTAACTAAACAAGGAGAGACTAGGAACATAAACAGAACATCATTGGACGAAGGCGAAAGGGCAGAGTAGACTATAAACAGGGGCGCCAAGCAAAACAAAGATAAAAAATAACAAAAGCTAAGGATAAAATAAAAGACCTCAGGCCAGCCTTGAACCCATGACCGGATGGGTGTCAGCTTCTGAGCCACTCATTCATTCAGGGAAACACAATAAGGCTTCAAGACAGAGGAGGGAACAGGACGGTCAGCGACACCTGTTGGCCAAACAGGGATAAGACAGGCTACCTACTCTGACATGATACACATAGAGGAGGGTAAGTTTAAACTGGTCAAGGATGATAGTCTGGCTGATGTGGAATTTGATCCTGCATGGCTACTGATGATTGACTGGACAGCAGAATCTCTCACGGGCTCATGAAGCAGACAGACAACGCAATCTGTCACCAGGCCGTGAAGCTGATAGAATGTAGAAGTTTCACCTTTGCTCTCATGAAGCTGATGGGTCTGTTTTCAAACATGAGGAAAACTGAGGAAAGCGATTCAATAACAACTATCATATTTTTAGACATTTTGCAGGTATTACAGTGTGCTGTGTTATTTACTCTGCTTCATGAAATATGAATCATTCACAATTACCTTCAATTTTTTCCAAAAACAAGGATTCATCTTGACTTGCCTGAGGAGATCAAGGAATGATATTTTCATTCATGCTTTATGACAGGGAGATCAGCATTACTCTGACAACATGTTGAACCTCAGCTATAGATGTAAAATGCCATAGTAGTAGTACAGTATGATGGCTGCTGTTTAAAGGCAGGGTGAGTCACTGTAGTGGGAGACTCGTCAGAAATGACCACTGACCTCTAAAAAACACCCAACCTTTCTGCAGACTCGGCCAAAATGCCCCCAGTCAGCACATTATAGCTCCTCTGAAAGGTAGTTTGTGCTAAGGAAGGAAGGACATGGTTGTCACGACTGGGGATGGATCTGACGGGAGAACGGTGGCGATCCACTGGCGGCTCTGTGACAAGGAGGCTGATTAACAAGCAGAACAGCAGAAGCAAAACAACAAAATACCAGGACCACAAAAAGGCCAAAACTCAAACAGGGAAAACAATAACTAAGCACAAGGATACGAAAGTAGCATAAGAAGGAAACAGGGCAACGCGCTGAGCAGGATTATAAAGGGTTATAGAGGGAAAATACCAAACACACAGAAACATGACTACAGTGACTAAAATGCACTGAACACGACGAATAACAAGGGGCAGGTGCCGCTATACAGAACTAGGAGCAATGAGCAGCAGATAAGGACAGTCTAATCCCCTATTATTCAAATCACGGTCCTTGAGGTCCAAGCACTGCTGGTTTTCCAGCCTTCCTTTACCTGTCAGTCAGGTGTGAAGCCTCTGACCAATCAGAATCCGTAATTATTAAAGTAACTACCTGGGAGAACTGAAAACAAGGCCTGGATTTGGAATCGAGATTTGTCCAGATTTGAGGAACCCTGGTCTAATCACTTAAGGAACAAGACAACAGGTGGCATAAATTACAAACACAGGAACTAGGGAACAACAGACAAACACTGAGGATTAACACTAGGGGCCTGTACTACGAATCGCGGTTACTGGCTTATTGGGGTAGCTTGTCGGATTTAAGGTACCACGGTTTAAATGGACTTCATATTCGTTCACTTACATTTTGTCCAGACTACCTTAACTCCAACAAGCCAGTAACCCTGCTTCACAGTACAGGCCCCATGAAGGACACAAACAAGCAGAACAGAACCAAACAGACACAAGCAGGATAAACCAAAACAGGGACGCAAGGATAACTAATAACTAACACAGGGGGAAAGAGAGACCCAATAAACAAGCAAGACAGGAGAGTCTAGCTTTGAGCACGTGACTTCAGGGTTACGGCTTCTGAGTTCTACGTCCAATCCACCGAGCTATGTAGCAGTACAAGTGTAATTAGGGATTAGAGACACCAGGGCTGAAAGGCAAGCGACAGGAAGGAGGACAGGATGGCCAGCGACACCAGTGGCCTCTACTGCGAAGCGCGGTTACTGGCTTATCGGGGTAACTTGTCAGATTTAAGGTAGTCTGGGCACAATGTAAGTGAACGAATATGAAGTCCATTTAAACTGTGGTACCTTAAATCCGACAAGTTACCCCAATAAGCCAGTAGCTGCGCTTCGTAGTACAGGCCACTGCTGGTCAAACGGGGAGGAGACAGGAAGGGCAGGGTTGGACGGGCACTGACCCTGACACTCACACACTGAAACTCAGCTGCAGCGTTAGCATTTCAGACCTGTCAGTTGTGTCCTGTGCGAAATGGAAGCTGTAGCTCCCTTAAATGAGACAGGGCATGTTAGGAGGTGGCAGGAAACTTCAGACACGAGTCTGTTATATTTGGCCTGGAGTCCGCTAGTGAAATTCCACCCTCCAGCCAGCAGGTGGGGTGTTTCCCACAGTGGCTGTCTGAGAATGAGGAGTCGGGTTAAAGTTGTTTCAGATGGGCTGTTGGTTGTCTTTATTCTGTCCACCGTGCACCTTGATTCTTTGAAAAAAAAGCCTTTGTCTCCTTACCTTCTCACTGTTTCTTGTGGTGTTGTTTTGTTGGGGTACGTCTGCTCCGTGAGCCTGAATAGGACCAGGGAGGATGTGTTCTGATATCAGGTGACAAGACCATTTATCCACGTAACCTGTGCAATAGTAACAGTTATATAAGACCCCCAGACATCCACCTCCTGACCACGGTGCCTGATTCTGCACCCTGCTGCACTCCTTCCAGAATCCCTTTTTTTCGCTGTGCATCTCTCTTTTGAAAACTGGGAAAAAACCAAGGGCAATCATAGAGCGAATACGGTGGAATTGTGAATGAAGTACAGAGACACGGGAAACGGGGATGAATTAGATCTGCAGAAGACGCAATATCAGGGACAGATGAAGACCAGGGAAATCTGAACTCTATTTAAATTCATCCAGCGATTAGAAACCCTAGTCAGTCATATTCCTCTTATTGTTCAACAACATTGTTATGAAGTAGACAAATATCTGTATTCTAATCCTTTTTAAGAAAGCTAAATGCATGACTGTAGGAATCAGTTTTAGGCTGGTGCTATTTCTGTGAAAAACAAATTCAGTCTGTAATTTCATATCTACCGGGCGAGGGTTATTAGAATTAATATTAAATTTTTTCTTTTTTTTACGTTCCTGTTTTTAAATGTTATTGGTCTTTCTTTTAAATATGGTGACTCACAAGAATGCTGGACCAAAAGTGAGGCATATATGGTCCTTTCTGGTGTGTGTTAATTACTGGTGATGCTTTATGTAACACCAGAAAAGCCATTTCTATACATTTCTGAATTATATGATATGGGCTTAGTTCACTTTTCTGGACCCATTCAAGCTGGAACAAATACATCCATACCATGAGCAAATAGTGATGAAAACCTACCTGTTTCCATTGCTGTTTTATGTAGGTTTGGTTTCCACGATTAAAACAAAGCAAACACAATTACCAATGTTGCCTTGACTCTTAAGGGGAAAATATGGTTTCATTTAATGGCAGCTCATGTAATTGCTTATAAGGCATGATTCTTGCTACAAATGCGTAAAATCAAAAGAAAATTAAAATTAATATCTTATATTGATTTGTCCTGGTAAGTGAAATTATTATGGAGAAAAGCTAGTGCAGTTTCTTGATCAAAGGAACTTAAAATGTATTTTATTTGAGTACGATCTATGCAGGAAATGCATGGGTAGTTATTTTCACGTCTGTTTTTGTAGCATTTGGATATGCAATCAGATTTGTGCCAATATTATCAATCAATTATCAATATTATCAAGCAAAAACAAGGCTTCGAGAAGAAAAAAAACTAACTGAAGCAAAATAAATGTCACCTCAAAAGTAATATTTATAACTTGCAAACACGGTTGGTCATTTGATAATGTTTTCCTTTGCTTACGCTGACAGCTTTCTCACTTGCGCTCCCTGACTTTTTGCTTACAATTCTGATACAAACTTCTCGCGTGGGTGGGTTTTTTCAGGGATGTGTGGAAAATAAGGTTAACGTTAGCAAGTTAGCTAACGATTTAGGTAAAAGCTAAATCGTGTTTGCAAGTTATAAATTTTACTTTTGAGATGACCTTTCTTTTGCTTCAGTTAGTTTTTTTTCCTTCCCAAAGCCTTGTTTTTGCTTGATGTCAACAAAGTGTTTGCTTGATAATAGTGGCACAAATCTGATTCCATATCTGGAGTGCAGTCAGGCTGGCAGTGGAGAGTGGGGTCCTACAGGCCAAGCTGAATGACTTCATCTCGCCGAGGAGTTTCTCCTGGCGCATGAGCAGACACCTCACAGAGAAGCGTGCTAACTGTGCAAAATATTCATGCACAGAGTTTGACACTAAACGGAATGAGTTTATGAGTTTGGAACGGAAGGCTCTGAAAAGATAGTTGCAGACATGAAAGAAAGAAAGAAAGAAAGAAAGAAAGAATGGCTAATGAACCACAATCATCTCACAGCTGTTTGAAATATCTTACATGTGTGACCAGACCAAGAAGGTGCCAGGGTTAGGGTCTCTACTCTAATTATGGGTCTTGTTTTCAATAAAAAGAAAAATAGCGGACTTCTGCATTGAATTACTGTCCAATCATCTGGAATTTCTCAGTATGTTTATATCTTGACCCAAAAAGAAGATCACAATAATTATAATAGAATATATAGCAACAGCATCAAACCGAAGCCGTGTATCAAAACACATGCAGACATGCTCACATCTGGTCTATGCTTCTCCTCAAATTCATGCCCACAGTCAGTGAAGCATCTGCTGTTGGTCCAGTGGGCTGGCATTCTGGGCTGAGAGAGAGAGATGGGGGGGGGGGAGAGAGAGAGAGGAGAGAGAGATGGGGAGAGAGAGGAGAGAGAGGAGAGAGAGATGGCAGGAGAGAGAGGAGAGAGAGAGATGGGGGAGAGAGAGAGGAGAGAGAGAGTGAGAGAGAGATGGGGGAGAGAGAGAGAGGAGAGAGAGATGGCAGGAGAGAGAGGAGAGAGAGAGATGGGGGAGAGAGAGAGGAGAGAGAGAGTGAGAGAGAGAGATGCATTGTGATACAGTGAGAGCATCTTTCCAGCAAACCCACCTTCCCCTTTGTGCTTTGATTCTCTAATCTCAGTCGATAGGAGTGTTTTCAACTTTAGGAACATGTCAGTTTTTCATAAATTTTATAGTCTGTGCTGTGAAGACAGATCTCTCAACGGTCAAAGATTCCTTAATTGGTTAGCAGACACTTTGGACGCATCCGTTCATCCTCCATAATCGCTGATTGGGTGCCGCGTCACAGTGGGCCTGGAGACGATCCCAGACAGCAGCAGGCAGAAGCTGGGGCCCACTTTAATTATGGTGGCGGTCCATCAGGGGGAGCCAGGCTGGGTGCAACTCGGGCAGGGAACCAGTCAGTTACTGGGAAACCCACCGAAACCACTTGTTTTGGACTGTGGGAGGAAGCCAATGTGAACGCAGGGGTCAGGAACAGAGCCCACAACCTTCTGGGTAAGAAGAAGTCCAACTGCAAGTGGGGCACGGTTACGGTCTGGGGTTTAATCGCTCGTCGAAACACAGTCAAAGTGACTACAAAAAAGCAACTTGAACTAAAAACATTCAGGGCTGGGTTGCCATGATTACCATACGGCACCAGGACTAAAAACATTTCGTTCTTTAGCCCTGTACACCTTCCACTGGAGCTGGGCCAGCAACCTAAAGGTTAAAACAGCAGGCCGTTTACCATTACTGCATGTTTCCTGCTGCACCCGCTATCCAACAGCTAATCTCATTTCTGATGTTTAAAATGCAGCCCTTGCCATCCGCAGGGCTCGCAAACTAAATGAAATCTAGAATTAAACTCCCTCTCGTTACTATGAGCGGGTCAGCAATCTATAAAGTGGGGGCTGAGGGTGCAGAGCCTGGAACAGGAAACCCAGCAGCGGCTGTTATTGTTCAAAAGATAAGTTCTCAAGGAATTAATTTCCAGGCGTGTGCGTGTGTGGGGGGGGGGGGGCATTCCTCACATCCTGCACATTGATCCCATTCCTGAGTTACTGAAGGGGGTCGGGGAGCTGCGAGAGCGCAGCCTGGGATGTGAGCAGAGCTCTGGCTGGGTCCTTTTGGGTCTCGACGCGGGAGATGCATAATTAACATACTGCGGCTTTGATTTGTTTTTCCAAGGCCACAAACACGGCTGCGTGCTGCATGTGTGCGTGAGCTCTCGGCCCTGACGGAAATTAGGTCACAGGAGTATGTCCCATTGATGAGACCCCTCCAGCATCTGCACTCGTGGGTCTGTTGCTTCTAAGGCCTTACTCAAAATCCCCCCCCCCCCCGAGATGTTTCAAGTACCACCTAAATAGCCTGTGAGTAAAGTGAGAAGATCCTAGCTATTTGGGTAGCCAAACATGCTGCTTCAGCGTCCCCTAAATAAGGAACACATTCATTTAATATTTAGTGAAGTGACCATTTGTAGCCAACAGGGGGCCAAACCTCGGGGGCCCCACACAGATGTGTGGCATAAATTATGGGGGGATGGGGAGGTTGTAATCACCTCAGTAATTAAAATCAGCCGATACAAACCTCCGGATCCCTTTAAATGGGTAGAGACCTCGACTCCCCCAGTGCTCAACCCAAAGTTATGCTCTTGGCTGCTTCTGTCTGGACTCACTCACTTAATTACTCAGACACGGCTTCAGACTGTAAAGCAGCGGCTTGTTGACCGATGACCCCCCCTCTCCTTTGTCATGGATTTTATTACTGAGATTTACCTCCCTCCCCTCCACTGGAGGAGATGGGAATCATGTGGAGTTTCCAGATGGTGTATTCCCCACGGTGACCAATGGGGGCGCTCTCTCTCTCTCTCTCTCTCTCTCATCAGTCCGAATGGATGAACAGCATGTTAAGGGGCTGCGGTGTGTTTGCTGTTGATTGAACTCCTCCCAGCTTTTCAGAACTCCAGGTCTCCCCAGTGTGACTCATTAACTAACGGCCAGTAGGGTGGTCACCTGTTCCATGTTGGGGGGGGGGGGGACGGACGCTATGAGCTACTTTAGCTTTTACAAACTTCTTTAAAACTGAATGGCCACTGTTCTTAGCTCAGTAGTTCAATTCTTCATTGGCTTATGCTGGTTTGTTTCCTTGATTAAAAGACCTACTATTTCACATTAATTAACATCAGTGACACATGCATGATTATAGGAGACTGACCAATCAGCACATAAGATCTCAGCGCTAAAGTGAAATCAAGGTCTTTTTAATTAAAATGGCAGTTTACAAACCCTGTCCTAGCTCAAAGTACCCCCCCCCCCCACCCCCCCGAGATGGATAAGGTGGTCACTATACGGGCCAGCCTACCCTCTGCCAATCAAACGGGGGGTAACGGGATTTAGTCATGGGCAGGCTTGTTGCTTGTGGAATCCCACTAAAAATTTGCTGAATAAATATATAGCTAGCAGAATTGGAATACTGTGGCTCATTAGCTGTTTAGGAGAACATGCTGCTTAATCATCTCCTAAATACGGAATCTGTTTATGTAATATTTAGTGAAGTGACTGTTTGTGGCCAACAGGGGGCCCAAACCTCAGGGCCTCACATACAGGTTGTAGCTGTGGTAAACGCCATCACTGGGTACTGGGTACAGGCCATCTGTCTCCTTTTCTACCCCTGGTCTTGTTGTCCCATTCCCAAAGTTCATCCTCTTCTCTGCGATGGTGATTCCAAATGGCCACTTCTCTGCTTCTCTTTTTCCATCCTGTATTATTCTGCGTTGATCTGCATTAAACCAGTTTCAGGCCAGTCCTCGTCACCATGCCGACCAGAGCAACTCGTACACACATCTGACCTTGGGGAGGATGAAATGGGCTTCTGAAGGCGAGGTTATCGTGCCGCTTACTTCTGTACGGAGACGCAGAGAATTTCTTCAAAATACGCCTGTTTATGCCGGGGTGAGTCAGGGGTCCCTGGTTCTGCCAGCAGAGTTAAACCACAGCAGAAACTATTGGAAATAAATATACAGTATAGTGTCTAAATAGGATGTCTGTCCTGCACAGTTTGAGGAGCGGACCATCTGTGACGTATCCTAAGGTGAAGTACTTAACCTCCGTTAACCAGCATTGCGTTGCTGCTGTTGTACCCTCAGGAAAGGCAATTAATTGAAATGATCTTGTGTCAGCTGAACGAATAAACCATCTGGTCCTTTGGCAGGGCCGTGCTCGGCCTGGAGATGCCCGCAGCGGGAAGTGGGGTCGTCACGTCATGGCTTGGTAGTCGCAGACCGCTTCCGATGTGGTCTGGTCGCCATATCGCACCCTACGCATGCCGTCTCCCGTAGCGACCCGCATAAAGGAAGACGGCCACATCTTCTGCCTCAGCTATTAGCAGGATTTTTTTTCTGGTATGCAACTATGTCATTTGAAATAAGTGAAATTGCAAATAGGATGCCATGTGAATTATAATTACCATTTATCATCTCCCCCAGATTACTACAATCCATGTCTCGTACTTCACTGTACTTCAAGGTCTCCACAAGTTAGTAGCTGTAGAAGTGGGGTCTCCAGCTCCAGTCCTGGAGAGATACTGTCCAGTAGCTTTCTTTTCGACCTGGCTTCTGATCTTAGGTAAATACCAGGAGTTGGAGACCCCGGTTCCTGAAGAACTAATTACCATTTTCTCTTATGTCGTACATATCTACTAATGTGCAAATTCTGTTTCCATTGCAGTTTTGTGAATTATCTTCTTTTTGACAAAAAAAAGTGAATGTAATTTTTTTTTTTTTTGAGTTTTTCCATTAAAAGTTTTTTTTTTTTGCAACTTCAAAATGTGCAACACGTAGGACGACGGAAATTCCACTAGTGCTGAAATAGAACTGAATTGAATTAAACTTTGTACATCCACCTTCTACAACGACCAATGCAGGGCAGTGAGTCTGGAGTCTGCCGTGGAAATTACAGGTCAGGGGACTTCAGTGAAGCTAAAAAGTATCCAAATTGTGCTCCAAGTACCTGCAACAGCTGCACTTACCCACCCTTGGCGTTTCCTATATGATCATCAGGATAAATTAAGGTGAGCTCCAGTTACCTTCATGCATCGCTATGGCAACCCCTTGGCCCATAACATCGCTCTGCTTTGACGACCATGGGTTGCTATGGGTACCATACAGTATCGGAGATTTGTTTAGCTGAAGTCTGTCCCAGTGATTATACCCAGAAGTGTTATATTTATGCACTGCAAACCCAAGAGCCAGTGCTGGACTCTGCTGTAGTGTTAGTGAATTCTTGGCTTTAATTGTGGTGTTTACCACCCCTCAAACCATGCGTTTGTTTCAGCACCCCAACATTTTCCCCCTGTTGGCCACAACAGTCACTACACTATATATGAAATAAACACACTCCTGAAGTAGCATGTTTTGCTAACCAGCTAGCTAGATATGATCCTTCGACTTGCTGGATATTTATGCAGATTTTGAAACATCTGGGTAAAGGGTTTTGGCAGCGGGTTCAGGAGGGGTGAGGCTGGAGGAGTTAGAGAGACGGCCCAGAAACGGCAAATCCACCCCTGCATATAAATCTGCTCGACTGTGTCCGAAACTCATTTATAGTTAGTTTATGAAGCCTTAAGCAGATTAGTAGACCTGCCAAGTAATATGTGCTTGATGTGCTGTCAATCAAAGCACGGGTACCTGAGCAGTCATGGGTCTGTGGTGCTTTAATTAACTCCAGATGGCATAAATCAGGCCAAAGGCATCAGGTCTGTGTTTATACTGTGATACATCTCAATATCATCCTCCTGTACTGCAGGGGATTTACGCGAAGCCCGATCCAATCATCTGTGGAGGAGAAGTTCCTTTCATGGATGAGATTGGTTATTAATCACAGCTCCTCCACCTCGTATACGGAACGTGGCGGGAAAGCGGTCACGTGACCTTTCCGATTACCAACAGCATCCGTCTATACCTGAGCACCCCGCTCATCTCAGCCACATTTCAGGAAGAGTCCTCCTGTCACACGTAATTGGAATTGCTTTAGTATAAATATTCATCTGTAACGGAGCATGAATCTATGAAGATTTGATTTATGTGTCTGCAGCTGACGAACATGAGGGCTCTTTAATAACATGCTTAATAGAGTGATAATAGAGGAATCCATGATCAGGGAATTACTCAGCTGCTGTTACTCTTCATCTGCACACACCTGCCTCCCCTTAAGGTCCTTGTATCATGAACGGACATTGAATGAACATATGCTATTTGCACAACAGCCTTTGCCATAATATTTTGCAGTGTTTTAGCACAATTTTTATTTTGATTTTAAATTTACTTTTTCCTTTACATATAGCACTCAGCAAAACCATTGATACTGTTTATCTGGGTAGCAAGTGTATATTTTGCTCAGAACAAAAAACGCACTTCAATATTAGAGCATATGCAAATTATGAGTAGCACAATGAAAACTAACTGGTAATTTCTTGTTCACCAATAAATGACTGATGTCTTGTTGGATGGTTAGATGAGCACTGTTTCAGTTCACAAACCTCAGCTATTTCATGTATTGATTAAATTTCAGCACCAGCAAACTTCATTAATTAATTAAACTAGGTTTAAAATGTCAGTGAAGTATTGATTAGCTATATGACGTATATTATACACAGGTGTATTGGATGGTTGCTGCAAATCCCGGGGTGACTTTAGGAGAACTTATGAACTTATGCAATGGCTCAGCTGACACACTCTAACAGACATATATAGATTTACATCAAAATGAAGATCATTTCAGCATAATTTTCTTTGGCTGCCTAAGACATTTGCACTGCACTGTATTTATTACTTACTTATGTTATATTCTGTTATATCTAATGTATTAATTAACATCTTCATTTCATGTCATGTTATCTGATTTTTGCGATGGCCTGTACAAGCAGCTCGAAATGGTCATTAATAATCTGAAGTGGCACTTTATGTCAGAGGTTATAAGGCGTCTCCAGCTTCCACTTTCTGTTGTGATCTCAGGATTATTAAACATGATGACACAAACCAACAGCAGCTCATGGGACACTGTAGTGAAGATTAAACACTCATCGGGGGCTACAGTGATGATTGAACACTCATGGGGGTGCTGCAGTGATGACTGATCGCTCATGGGGGGCTACAGTGATGACTGAACATTCATGTGGGTGCTCCAGTGATGACTGATCGCTCATGCGGGTGCTGAATTTATGACTAAACACTCATGGGGGTGCTGCAGTGATGACTGATCGCTCATGGGGGTGCTGCAGTGATGACTGTTCGCTCATGGGGGTGCTGCAGTGATGACTGATCGCTCATGGGGGTGCTGAAGTGATGACTAAACACTCATGGGGGTGCTGCAGTGATGACTGATCGCTCATGGGGGTGCTGCAGTGATGACCGATCACTCATGGGGGTGCTGCAGTGATGACTAATTTCTCATGGGGGCGTGACAGGTGATTATCCTGCTGGGAGGGCGTGTCAGGTGATTACCCTGCTAGGAAGGTGTGTCAGGTGATTACTCTGCTGAGAGGGCGTGTCAGGTGATTACCCCGCTGGGAGGGCGTGTCAGGTGATTACTCTGCTGAGAGGGCGTGTCAGGTGATTACCCCGCTGGGAGGGCATGTCAGGTGATTAATCTGCTGAGACGGCGTGTCAGGTGATTACTCTGCTGAGAGGGCGTGTCAGGTGATTACCCCGCTGGGGGGCGTGTCAGGTGATTACCCCGCTGGGGGGGCGTGTCAGGTGATTTCCCTGCTGGGTGAGCATGTCAGGTGATTACCCCGCTGGGAAGGCGTGTCAGGTGATTACCCCGCTGGGAAGGCGTGTCAGGTGATTACCACGCTGGGAAGGCGTGACAGGTGATTACCCCGCTGGGGGGGCGTGTCAGGTGATTTCCCTGCTGGGAGAGCATGTCAGGTGATTACTCTGCTGATTGGGCGTGTCAGGTGATTACCCCGCTGGGGGGGCGTGTCAGGTGATTACCCCGCTGGGAAGGCGTGTCAGGTGATTACCCCGCTGGGGGGGCGTGTCAGGTGATTACCCCGCTGGGGGGGGCGTGTCAGGTGATTTCCCTGCTGGGAGAGCATGGCTAATGATTTGTTTAACTCGATAAAGTTAATTGATCAGC
>JAODUD010000019.1:19905241-19924408 GCA_026784285.1 Stomatorhinus walkeri | reverse complement strand
TTGTATTAGCCAGTTTTGATTTATTGGAGGGTTATAACCTCCCCTACCCCCCAGTAAATTTACCCCCATAGGTGCAGGGTAGGTGTCAAAGGGTGACAAGCGGAGCATTGTAAGTGCGAGGGCCCCCCCCCGACGCCCTGCTAACCCAAAGCCATATTCCTCACTGCACCATTGTTTATCTTCATTACCAGGCCTCTTTAGTGCCCAGGCTCATTTCATGAGATTTTTCAGAAGCTTTTCTTACTGAATGTTGAGAATTTTACTGCCAGTGCCATACTTCAGTATTTATCAGTAGTTAAACAAACCCCATTTGCAGAACAGCTGGGATATTTTCTAAAGCGCAATAAAAATCAAAAATCTGATTCATTAATTCGTGTGAGCCTATGTTTAACTGACAAAAGTACAAAGAAATGATTGTCAACACTCACTGACCAACTTAATTGTATTTTGCAAATGCACCCAAACTTAGAATTTGAAGGCTGCAACACACTCAACAAAAGTAGGAACAAAGGCATATTCACCCTTGTGTTACATCACCTTTCCATCTAATAACTCTTTTTAATAGTTTTGGAACTAAGGATACTAAATGCAGTAATTTTGCAACTGGAAATTTTGTTTATTCTTGCATGTTGCAAGTCTTCTGCTGCTCAACAGTCCGTGGTCACTGTTGTCTTCATGATGCACCATATATTTCCAACAGGAGACAGATGTGGATTGCAGCAGGCCCATCAAGCACACGCACTTTGTGTCTTCGAAGCCACACTGTTGTAGCCTGTGCAGAATGTGGTCTGTCATTGTCCTGCTGAAATAAGCATGGACGTCCCAGGAAGAGACATCACCTTGATGCCATCATGTGTCTGTCTAAAATCTTAACATTCAAGTCAAACTCAATGGTATCTTCATGTGCCATGGGCACCGTGGCACCCCTGTACCATCACAGATGCTGGTTTTTACACCTTTCACTGATAGCAATCTGGATGGTTGGTTTCATCTTTGGCACAAAGAATTCAATGCCCATTTATTCTGAAAACACCTAAAATGTGGATTCATCTGACCATAGCACATGCTTCCACAGTCTTTCGATTCATCTGAGATGAGATCAGGGCCAAAGAACTCGCCTACATTTCTGCTTAGAGTTGATGTATGGGTTCCTCTTGCATAATTCAAGTTGATTTTCTGCACGCAGCAACAGTGTTTTAAGTGACAATGGTTTTGCAAAGTACTTCCGAGCCCAGATGGCAATATTTGTCACAGTAGCTTGATGGTTTCTTAGGTAGTGTTGCTCGAGGGTTTGAAGAGCACGTGCATTCAGCAGTGATTTCCAAATCCAAATCCAATTTTTTTCACAGTGTTATTTACAGTCACTCTTGCAAGACCTAAATTCTCTACAATCGTTGCTTTGAGGAATGTTCAATGTTTCCATTAATTCACAAATTTTGACATGAAGGGATGAGCCATAACCCATCGTAGCTTGCAAAGAATGAGCCGTTGATGGATGCTACTTTTATACCCAATCATGATACCTCACCTGCTACCAATTAGTCTGCTTAATGTGGAGTCTTCCAAACTGGTCTTACTGGAATATTCTGTGAACTTATTGTAACTCTGTCTCAACTTTTGCTGAGTGTATATCAGCCGTCAAAGTTTTTGCATATATTTGCAAAATACAATTAAATACAAAATGCAATTCAATACAAATACAATATAATAAAAACCAAATGTTTTTGCTGCATTTTAGAAAATATCCCAACTTTTCTGGAAATGGGGATTTTTAATGTCTACTCTAAAGGTAAAACTACTAGCAGAGAAACAACTTACACAGCGGACAGAAATTAAAAAAAACGCTTAATCTTACAAAAGTTCTTACAAAGATTTACCAAAAGCTTTGCCACATAAATACAGAAAAATATTGCACTTTTTATTCAGAAATGCTGTACATCTGCTGTCGGGGGCCTAGAGCCTACCCTGTGTTTTCGAGATTATATTTGTCAAATCAGTCATCTGCTCAAGGGATTTACACATTTTGAGTTAATGAATGTGAGTGATTTATATCCATTAGCCATTAAGAAATTAACTGATAATAAAAATAACATTTTTAA
This sequence comes from Stomatorhinus walkeri, assembly GCA_026784285.1. Lineage (NCBI taxonomy): Eukaryota > Metazoa > Chordata > Actinopteri > Osteoglossiformes > Mormyridae > Stomatorhinus > Stomatorhinus walkeri. The sequence continues at coordinate 19,922,309 of JAODUD010000019.1, read as the reverse complement.
AAACTTGTCAGTAAGAACAGAGAATCCACCTACATAGCATACAGAAACATGTGCTTGCTTAATCGTACGTATAGTACTTTCTGCTTTTCAGTCCCTGGAGTATATTATTACCCATAAAATGTCCTCGTAGGTGCTGACTGTTGAGCACTACAGCAAACTATCCTCGAAGATAGCAGTTATAGATACACTGACGTGCTAACCATAGCTTAGAGCTTTGACTCGTACCTCCAGCAGAGCTCCTCTCTCATCCCAAGAGAAGCTGCAGACATTGAGCCTGAAAGGACGCTGTCCTGAGACTCATTGCTGAGGCAGCTGTGTGAAGTTGTGGCCATAATATTCCTGGTACTGTACCTGTCACAGAGATAATCCCCAAACCGTGTGCTGGACACCAGCAATAAGGCTGTCGGCCTGAAGAAGGAGGCCTTCTGACAGGTGCTGAAGCAAAAACTCAGCTGTGGGAGGAGTTTGGTGAGGCCATCGAAAATGATTTTCAGTCAGCCTCCAAAATGTTCTGGAACACCATCAGGTACCTCAGAAGGGGAAAGCAGGGCTTACAGCAGGTATAGAGCACTGTTGACCTCAAATGGGCATATAGTCAAGCGGTGGAAGGTCCTCCTGAATCTCACTGACAAGCCTTGATACCGGGTTGCCTTGGCAGATATGCATCTGTAACACTGGGTGAAGGTTGGGGACAGTGCCTTTGGATTGGCAAAGGCAGAGGGTGTGTTCCACCTTCAGGGGAGAAGAGCTCAGACACTGAGGAGGGGCTCAGAGTAATCCATACCTCCTTGGAGAGGTGCTTCGGGCATGAGACCCCAGGGCAGAGCCAGGACACATTTGGGCATGTCCAACTGGGAGGAGACCCCAGGGCAGAGCCAGGACACGCTGGAGAGATTATGTCTCTCAGCCAGCCTGAAAACGCCTTGGAATCCCACCTGAAGAGCTGGGGAAGTTGACTGAGGGGACGAAGGTTTGGGCATCCCTGCTCAGTCTGAAGACGAAAATGGATGGATGGATGAGCCACTTGCTGGTATACTGGAGTGTGAACAGGAAGCATCCATAAAACTCTGGTATTGTTCTTGGGTGCCTGGCTCGTTTTTAAACACTTACTGAAGAATGATTATGTGTCATTTTGATATAACAAGCTTACATTTACCATGATTTTTTATATTTTACTCAGTGTCGGAATACTGGCATGCAATCGATATAATTTGGAAGTTATCGGTCTTGTTTACTAAATGCCTCATTGTGTAAAACACAAGATATGTTGGCCTAGTTCTACCATTTCAGTCTGCCCTAAAACCAAAAGCAGCGTACTCATCTTAACAGGCTATACAATCTGATAATGGAAAATTTTAGCCAGTCATTAGTGCTCTGCCACTTCAATGTGAGGACAGATTAAGAAATAATAAATCACCGGGCAATCTGCCTTGCCAAGCCATGACATCACTTTTAAATGATAATTAGCAGCACAGAAAGCTTTCCTCATCGTAGCTTAGTTTAACTCCATCCTCCAAGGGTGATATTTTAATCATTTTAAATTAGGAGTGGATTTCTGTCCGGAGCCAAGTTACCAAGAACGGGATTAAGATGTCTTACGTTTTTAAGCACTGAATTGTACTGAATTGTTTGATAGATGAGAGCAATTCATGAAACACAGCTGATGCATACGTATACTTATTCACAAGTCTACATTCTGATTAGATGCTTAATGCGAATATACAGATTTGTTTAAAATGATGTATAAAATAAGCTCGAAAACTCCCGACGAGACTGTAATGTGTCATGTATACACGTAACCGATTTCTGGTTAACTCATAAGTAACTGGGATTAAACAAATATGCATGTAACTAATAAATGAACAGGAAGCGACCACAATACCCGACGTGATTAAAGGCTACCAACGGCTGAATATAAAAAGTAGCCTATGCCTTTTCGGTTCCGACACGTTTATAACAAACACTTAATTGTTTGTTTGGCGATTAAAATTTTAATTTAACACTATTCTAACAATGTCATTTATCCGTCAGTGCCCCCACTTAGGTTTCCTCGGTGCTTTTCCCGTCTCTGTAATAACGTTAATCCTAAAATATGTGAGTCCAAACCAGTGAAGCGCAATTACGGTATTAAGCTTCTCAAACGTTACTGGTGCTAAAATCTGCACTGTGATTCTCGGCCAAACCTCCGTGAAATTTCTCTGCCAACTCCAATTAATTGTTTAATTATTTTAAATGTATTTTAAATTATAATTATCAGTTTGAAGAGCAGTAGTATTTATTTGGGTGATTGCCGGCGAGTGCATTGGAAAGAAGTATATTATAATTACTTTTTTAAACAACAGAAAAACCACGTACATAGCTTAATATGACGATCCCAGCTTGTCAATGTCAAATATTAATAGCTTGTTAATAGCAGTCTCCTAGTGCATTCGCTCTGTCAATCTCCGGAACAAACACGATCAGATCTGGCAAGCCAAGCAGGTGCAGCTGAGGAAATTTCTGTTAACTTCTCACGGTATGCACAGTTTTTAAAAAAATCTGCTAGACCTGCTTTGTCCTTAGAAAAAAAATGTACTTCGGAGTAATTATTTATCATTATAAGGTCCTGGGAATAACGTGGCAGGAAAAGACACCCCCGACTCTTGATTGGCTAGCCTAGTCTCCGCGCACGCCTCTGATTAGCCAGAGGCTCGGCGCACGCCTCTGATTGGCCAGCGGTTCTGTATTACTTGCATCTCGGACCGTGCAGCTAAATAGTCTAAATTTAGTTAATAGTGGTTTGCTTTGGAAGGCTGCTGGTCTCACATCTACCAGCGCTTTCCGATGCCCCCCGACGACTGCGTTTCCCCCCCGTTGCGAGCTCCGTAACGCGCAGATTACAGAGTCTGCCGGGGTCACACTTTCTTTCCCCAGGTGGGGTGTATGGACTCTGTCGATGCAGTAACGGGGTCTCTGGCTGTCCGGTTCCGTTCACATGAGCCGGGCTTCAGGCTGACCGGGGTGGCTGTCCGATCGGCCGGGGGCTTCATGGATGCATCTGGGGATGGCTTGTGCCAGGAGAACCAAAAGTTTGGTGTCGACGTGCGTGATCCTGAGCGGCATGACCAACATTGCGTGCCTGCTGTATGTCGGATGGGTCACTAATTACATCGCGAACGTGTACGTCCGAACCCCGGAGCCGGTACCGGAGAAAAAGGCGGATGGGGATGGCAAAGGAGGGGAAACTTTACGGATTATCGAGAGACTTAACCGACTCGAGAGTGTGGTCAACAAACACATTCAAGGTACACCTTTCCATCACCATTACCATCTCCGCATGTTCTCCTTGACTGGACGCCAGCGTTTCGTCTTCAGTAGTGGTTTGGATACTTTCGGTAGGGGTACGTGTTATGAAAGTGCATCTTCATGTTGTGAATATGTAATGTTAGGTACGTCTGTGGTGCTTAAACTATGATTCTCCTGTTTAATTTCGATCAGATCAGTGCGCTGTCGAAATCCGCTCATACGCCTAACGAGCTGCCAGTAAGCAGATTTATCCCAAAGAGATTTAAACATGTTTAATATATTATCACAACAAGCCTGCATCCGATTTGTTCTAAACATTCGTGTTTAGTACTTACTTCTACTAAACTTGTTGGGTACTTGCTAAGGTGGACTTAATTTGTGTCAGTTGAGGTCACGAGTAATGCCTTTGTGGGGGAAATGCAGTGTGCCTGGTGCCTTCCTGATCCTTCGTGTTAATAAATGTGAGGTATTGTAATGCAATCGGAGTGTCAGCATGTACAACTAAGCGTAGCACTTTCTGGCCGCTCTAATAGCATGCTTCTTGTTCACTTTGGTAGAGAAATGAGCGATTACTCGCCCCATATTGTGAGCATTGGTCTGTTCCTTGAGCTCTGGATTACTTCTTTCTGTATTTGCGCTCTACCCAGATTTGAGATAAATGCAGGGAAATCTATAGGACTAAGTTCTGGCTGAATCCACTGGCTCTTGAAAAATTCTTCCTGAAAGATTCTTTTGAAAGGTCTGCACATGTCTGCTTACCAGTGACTTAAAACAGCTGTCCTCATTTTTGCGAGGCGCTTGGGTCATAGTATGAAGAGCAGGTGCGTTGCCATCTGCAGCCCAGCCACTCTGGAAGGGTGTTTACGTGATGGCCTTCTGGCCATTGGCTGCCACACATGCATGTTAAGCTAGACTCCCGCTCATCTTTCCTACTTTGCTGTTGCGTAACAGCAGATGTCCCCCATGGCATTGTGGGAATGTGAGGGAGGCATCGATGTCTGCAGATCTTAGCTGATGGAGAGATGCAGAGGTGAGCAGTGGTCTGCCCAAACCAAGCGTGAGCTTGCTGTGAATTTATTTATTGTTTGGTTTTAGTCACTGTGTTTTTTGCATCTCGTTATGCTGCTATGTTACTTATTGATTGCATTTTTTCACTGCATTATGTATATAAACCTTTGTGTCCAGCGCCCCTGTTTCACACTGTCATCTGTTTTGCATGTTAAGCCCTGCACAAACCCTTCCCCTGTCACTGCAGTCTGTATGCCGCACTGCATTCCTGGGGAAATGTTACTTTGTGTCACTGTATACCTGTATAAGGATGGTATGACTGCAATCGGGGTCCACCCTGGGTCTGTCTTGGAATGGTACTGCAGGTGGCAATATTGGGTACCCCCCCTCCCCAGTGCCCAACAGGACCCCCCAGCCTGTCTATACAGTGAAGTCCAGCTGTGTAACTGATTATCCATAATGCTTGTGAGCGAAAAACCGTCACCCAGTGCAGTCTGATGTTGTTTTTTTTTTTGCTCCAATCTGGACTGAGGCTCGTTTGAGGAGAAAACGTGCTCCTGAGCAGTAATTACCAGTGCTAAGCAGGTGAGCATCTATCTCCGGCCTGTTTTTCTGTCGTCGGGTCAAGGGGCACCTGAATGTGCAGTTAATGAAATTCTGTGGTGTGGGTGATCGACCAAGAGTGAGCAGTGGGTGGTGTTCCACATCCTCTGTAGGAAACAGATGAGCTCTGCTTAGTACTGATGGTTTATAGATCTGAGCATCTGCTTTATGCATTCGTATCATCCCACAGTGTGCTGTGCAGAATCTCCTATTGGCATGTAAACATGGTTCCAAAAAGACACTGGCGAGTGACACGGTGGATCAGCCAGGTACCTCACTTTAAAGTTTTGATATTTACCTTTTTCTTTTAAAGCTTGATATCCACAGGGAATCTTGATCTAATGTGTATACTCCTATACCTATAGTAAGAGTACTGATGCTGTCCCTGTAGTCTGAATCAGGTCCTTTGGGGCGTAAAGACTAATGAATTGAGGCCGTCTTAAAATGTGCCCGTATAGAATTGTACAGGTGTGTAACTCTAATTCATTATCCCCTCGCTCCTCAACTGGGTGTAATGATGCCTGCAGCAGATGTCCGTACCACTGGCATGGGCTGCTGTCCCTTTGAGATTTGTTAAAATAAGCACTGTGCAACCACTGAAACATTCGGCATCATTGGTGGGCTTTGTGTGTCAGCTGGCGGCAGATCTACCGCCTGTGGTTCTGTACATGTCAGGTCATCTCGTTAATGGAGCCATGACCCACTGTGTCATTTAGCTTGACTTGTCTGACTCGACACTGGACACGGGCATATAAAATGTTTTTTTTTTTTTTTTTTTTTTTTTTTTTTTTTTCTCAGGACTGCTGTGTCGGATTTCTTCTGGCTGAGATGTCTTCATGGATTCCTGCGTTTTATTGCAGAGTGTAGTGTGCTTTATGGCTGAGCAGGTCATATACTTCAGGAGAAGATGCTGCAGTTAACCAGATGCCATCAGCTCCTGGTGGTACTCCTGGGTTGGGAGCCAAATTCTAAACCGGCGCTCTTCAAATGACGGTCCTTGAGTTCCAAGCACTGCTGGTTTTCCAGCCTTCCTGGAAGCTGGGTGTGAAGCCTCTGGCCAATCCGAATCGGTAATTATCAAATTAACTACCTGGGAGAACTGAAAATAAGTCCTGGATTTGGAATCGAGGTCCAGATTTGAAGAACTCTGTTCCAAACGGAGAGAAGGTGCAAATTCGGCTCCTTCACTGGAGCTGCTTCTGCGGAGGAGGATCCTGATTTTAATGTTTGCTGACGGGCAACCAGCAGCTGTAGGGTTTCTGCTACGGTCGCGGCCTAACGGAAAGGGTGGTCAGCAGTGACCCCCCCACAGGCACCACAATGGGGGCTTAATCCTCTTATTAAACCCATGCCGACACTGCCATGTCCCTGGAGCAAGATGACTGGTGTCCAGAATGAAGTATACAGTTTTTTTTTTCTTTTTCAGAATTGAGGTTTTAATCCTGCATTTATTTAGCAGGCACTTATGTAAAGCAGTATACAATTTGTTTGCTTTTGTTTCTTTCTTTATTTAAAGCAAGATCAGCCAGTCCCTGGAACATTTGGGGTTAAGGGCCTTGCTCAAGGGTCCAACGGTGAGCCCAACGTTTTGATCATAGTCATACCATTCTACATTGTTGATCTACACACTGCCTACTCTTTGGTGTATTTAATTTATGAGATGGACAGCTGACTTCAGCTTTTTTTTTTCTTCTGTCTGGCATGTTTGTGTCAGGTATGGATAGTGTACTTTCATGTTCTGTCCTGACTGCGTCCAGTCTCATACTGTACATTGCCTCAGAATGATTGGCACCCGAAATGATATCCACCTTGGCGCTGGGCTGTCTGAAGCACTTGCTGTTGACCCCGTCCTCCTCCTCTTAACTTGCTGGTGACTCGCGTCTGAAAGCCGGTATCTGGAGGAGAAGGCACGGCATTTCTCTGCAGGAAGCGGCCGGCTCGTGTGAGCCGCGCAGTTATGCAAATGGAACCTTCAGATGTTCCCTTGTGTCTATTGATTTAGAGCAGCAGTATATTTAAACTGCCGTGGAGTTCTGCCACTGAGAATGCGTTTTTAAAACTGCTGTGATTTGAAATGTAGCCTGTGTGCCAGGCCAAGCAGCAGTGCCTTCTCGGTGGACGGAGGGAGGGAATTCCTCTGGGATTGGTATGCGATGCGATGCATCGGATTTATCTTGGGACTGTCTGCCAAGCTGCTTGTGTAGAGTCTGACATGAAGGGTTCCTCCGTAGCGCATCTCTCATAAGAACAGCAAACCTCGAGCTGTCTGTAGGGGTCCTTTGGGGCCTTGGACCCGCAACCTCTTCCTGAGGTTTCGTCCTTCATGCTAATTGCAACGGGGCTTTTATGGCTCCATTTATGGGATGGCTGGGGGTGTTGCGGCCATCTGTTGCTTGCCCCATGGTTGTGTAACCACATGGGCCTGCGATCAGCGCCTGGCTTCGTCCCTCCGTTCGCTCCATCTGTGTCGCTGCGTGCCACGAGCGAGTCCTTCTGCAGGAGAACATGAGGGCGAACGGTCTGAGGGGAGGCGTTGAGATGTGGAGGAGGTTTAAGGGGTTTAGTTGGGTTAGTTGGCATGGGGGATGTCATTTGGGTTTTGGCTGACAAAAGGAACACTGATTGGATGGGTCTACCAATGTTGAGATGTATGAAGGCCACTAGGAGGCGCTCCTCTTGTACCCTAAGTCTGCCATCATTTTAGGAATATGGTCATGGATCTGTAGAAGCTCCGTGACAGGTGGGAGTTCTGTCATCGCTTGTCCATTAGCGGAAACTGACCTCTCTTCCTTAAAAGACACCAGTTGTGAGTTGTACAGTAATGCGTTTATTGTAGTACTGTAAGCCAAAGCTGTGATGACCCATCTCACCCCAGAACAATGCTTTAAATATGGGCTTTCACTTCCTGCAAGGCTAAATAGGGCTGGATATTTCACAGAAGCAGCTGATCATGGGTGCATGACCTAGGTAGTGTGGATGACTGCGGAAATCCTACAGTAGCACGTCAGTCTCAGGAATTTCAGGTCGGTGATGGATGGTCCTGTCCCCCTCTACAGTTTTGCCGCAGCTGGTCTATCCTACTTGTGGAATAACCCCCCCCCCACACACACACACACACACACACACCTCCTTTTGTGTGCAGCGTTAAGCTGATTATTTGATTCGAATCCTTTTTTTATGAGAAAGTCAGGCAAAGCCAAAAACTCGCACATTCTTTTAGTGTCAGACCGTCGTGCATTGCCTGGGTCGTTGATCTCTCTTCCTTTCAGATTCTAATCGCATTTTCCTGCTTTCATCCTGATATCAGGCTCCATTCAGCAGCTTCTGTCAGCCTTGGCCGGATGCCTTCTCCCAGCAGACTTCTACATGTAGCTCGTCATGCCAGCGCACCGTTAGGGCATCTCGCTGCCGGCAAGCTGCAGCACGATCTGTCTGCAGCAGGTGCTTATGAGTTTCTACAGCTGGCTGTAACCGCTCTGTGGCTCACGCACCCCCTCAATCACCCTCCCACCCACAAGCCGGCAGTCCCCAACCTCTGCAGCGCTTCCAGTCGCAGTCGACGGGTGGTCCTCCTCGGACAGCCGGTCTATACCTGGCGAAGCTGCTCTGCTGAGGAAACACGGTCCCTGTTAGTGGCTGGAGGATCAAATTAAGCTTCATCTCTGCAGGGTTCCTCACGCAGGAGCACCCAGAAACAGGCAGGGCATTATAGGACTTATGAAGGGAGTTGGAAGTTGTGCTGTGGAAAAGGTCAGGGGACCCTACTGGATATTGTGATACCCATGTTTGGATTTGAGGCTGGGGGGGCAGGGTGGGGGTCAGCCGGTTGGGCTTCTGCTTGTCATCAGAAGGTTGCTGATGCCTAATTTCTGTACTTGGTATAGCAACCCCATCTCCTTTGGGCCCCAGACCAAGGCCCTTAACATCCTGCACGCAGACCCCAAGTTTCATTCTCACTCATGTGTGCGTGCATCTTAAGAAGGAGAGCAGGATGAGAACCGAGGCGGTTCCGGTGTGGCTGTTCTCATACTTGTACAAGTGGCAAGTTGTTTCATTTAGTTTTCATCTGTCCAGTCATGCCTCGTGTGAAGGGTTTTCATGTGTGGCTTTTCCTCGCGGATGAAAATGCAAACCTGTGAGATGCTTTGCAGCCTGTATTTCCCAGCGACGCTCTTAAAGAAATTAAAAAGAAATGGGGTCAAAACCTATACATTATTCATGGTGTTTTGCAAAATAGCAGAAAGTCTCGGCAATAAAGGTATCACAACTCAGGGGGGAGAGATGCGGGAATCTGGGCCAGTTTTGCTATGTATAGCTTTCAGTCCCATTATTACCGGGACAAACATGATGTGAGGTGAGCTGTTTAACATGATTTACTGAGAGCAGAGATGGGAATGTGAACAAAACGGGGAGAACGCCCGTATTTTTGGGAAAGCACTGGGTAATTTGAGGGATGTGTTAAAAATGTGTGTTAAGTTTTAACATTGATTTTGTGAATATAAACAGGAAAACAAACCGTCAAACGTGGTTTTTAAACCAGCAGGACCTCTGCAGATTGGCCCTGGGGTCACCCTCCGGGGCTGAGGGGATGGGGAGCGTGTGTAGGTGTATTGAGGTTATGCCATAAAGGAGCAATGCATTGTGGGAGTCCTGCCAAGACCCGAAACACTCCGTTGGTGATGGGCAGTGAATTCATGGTATCAGGTGTATTTTATGTTGCGCTTTGTGGGAATTAGTTTTGTCGTTTTCCACAATACTTCACAGATCAGTTCAGACTTGAATAACTTGGCATACATTGACACTTTTCATTTTCCACACGCTTCCCATTACATAAAATATAGACGCGCCATGAAACAACAGTACAAGAGTGACTGCCATTGCTATAGCAACTCTTATTTTCTAATTTGGCTAAGGCTCGTGTTTTGCCACAAGTTCCGGAACGATCTGACCTGGTTCCCACTGATTTAGTTGACTGCTACCCCCAGGGCCCCATGGTTTGCGGAGGCCAGTGCTGCAGTTGGATCGCCCTGGCATCTGAAATCATGTCTTCAAGCAGCAGAGCGCGGCCGGAACCTTCCGGAGCCACAGTGGGCAGCTAGCTAAGAGTGTCTGTCTGGACGCTGTTGCGAGTGATGAAATCTGGGCCTCACTCACAGCCCAGCCAGTGTTTCGACCTTTCCTCTTAAAGGAAATCGGCGCTTGATATGTCATACACGGTGCTCACATCGTCACCAGAGCTGGACTTCAGCTGTGCAGGGATAAGTCTGTGAACCACTGTAGTAATACTTTCCTTTTCAGAACATAAATCCATATGTAAGCCACTTGAAAGCTTCAACAATGAAATATTAAAACTGAAATTAAACATTCACCAGAATAATATAATTGCTTAGAGGGGGTTTTTATCCAAAATTAATTATAGGCTGTGTAATTAACAATTTCTAAGCTATTTAGGTTATATGTCTTGTTCAAAGGTACAACACAGGAGTGTTCTTGGGACGTGAGCCTACAAACTTCTGCTGTCGTAACCTAACCACATGCTACTGAAAACCAACCCAAGTTAGACCATGAAAAAGTCACAGACTGAGCACATATCACGCTGTTATCAGGACTTGGTTACAAGGGACAGGTGACAGGTTCCTCCCCCAATTGGTAATGAAGACACTAGTACACCAGTCGTCCCGGGGATTTGGTAACACTATCTGGGTTCGATGTGACCGGGTCCGTCGGGTGGAATGACACTGAGCCCCACCCCCAAACATTCCTCTTCCAGCCGGGACTAGCCAAGAGATGTGACCCACGGCCGGAGGAAGTAATTATTCCTTTTTTCTGGGTGGCTAGTGAAGCATGAGGCCTAAATGTGTTTGGAGTTAGACACTCTGCTTAGTGACAGCAAGTTCCCCTTCTGGTGACGTCTGTGAACCTCAAGGTCTTTCAGAGGTTTTCAGTCTATGTTCCCCTGCCTTACACTGGGTTCTTTCTCCACATAGATAATGGCTATTCGATTCGTGGTCCTCAAGGGCTGGTCACTGCTGGTTTTCCAGCCTTCCTTTACTTGTGAGTCAGGTGTGAAGACTGACCAATCATAATCAGTAATTATTAAACTAATTACCTGGGAGAACTGAAAACAAGGCATGGATTTGGAATCGAGGGCCATATTTGAAGAGCCCTGTCATAGATGCTTCCATGATACCTTCTGTAGGTCCGAGGAGCTGGCAGAGTGGACCCGGGTCATGCCCTGATCCGTGATGACCTTGCCAGCCGTCGCCTCCTTCTGTCTGGGCTGAACTTCAGCAAACTAACTGTGTTTGGGCTACTTTTCTATATCCTCCTTTGCTTCATTACTTTATCCCTCATAGATAAACGTTGGCCGCCCTGAAACGCTTTTGAGTGTCTTCAACGTGATGGTGAAGCCAGACTGAGCGTGACTGATTCGGTTTCCAGGAGTGACATTCTGAAGCTGAGTTGAGTAGTGCAACTGAGTAGACCTTGAGACTTGAACCTGCAACCTACTGCTGCCCTCCGGCCTAGTAGGATCTGAATCTGAATGATAGCAGTTCACAACAGTGCATTACTGCAGTCCAATGAGTGCATCACTGGACTCTAGGACTGGTGGAGTACCATCTATTCAGGGTTTGTCTATTCCAGTCTGAAGCAGGAGAACCAGATCGCAGTGATATCGGAGTTTGACGCTGGCGAGGTCTGATGTTACCCTTCAATGGTATGAAACTGAAACTGGGGTCAGGGCGGTGGATGCGTGGCACTTTCTAGAAGTTCTGCCATCTCATGGTCTGGAGGCTGGGTTGGGATGCTAAGGGGTTTGGCAAGCTAACTTTGAAGATGGGAAAAGTTCTGCTATTTTGAGCCCTGATTCTGTTAAAAGGCACTTTCCTCTTGAGCACATTGGGTTCCAGGACGCGAAAGGCTGGACCGAGATGTTTGCTTGCATAGTAATGTTCACCCTCTCCATGGCCTGTCTCTCGTCGCCGTTCCACTTGTATTTCCTTCAAGCAGTCCCATCTCACTAACTCATTAGTGTCATCTGCAGTGGTAGGGCTGTCTGTGCAACTGTGTTTATAATTACACACTAATTGCTTTTCAGCTGGGTAAATTAATTGTGGAAAAAAAATGACACAAACTAAAAAGAATTCATTTACTCGCTGATTCTGGGAGCAGCTTAAGAGTTCAGGCCGTTAACCTGGAAAGGTTCAACATGTATTTGGTGAATCTTTGTGATGACTGACTGAGAGAGTGTAAGAGTATTAGAGTATGCGAGTGAAAGAATTAGAGTATCTCAGAAGAACCACCTTTCGAAGGAAGAAAACAAGATTTGTATTCAAGTGCGGCATTAAAAGCTTTCGGGGAACATGGAGTGGTGTTGGATCGTAATGGTGCTCCTGGAACTGATGAATCATGAGCGGAACTGCTGCAGAACTTGCTTCGAGAGCAGGAGGTGAGATGAGGTCCCTTTGATTGGCCCCCAGTTCTGCTAGCTAAGCCTTCTCATTCCAAATGAGCTTTAAGAGCAGGTGACACAAGGAACAGTGGCACCTCACTGCAAAATGCCAAGGCAGCGGCTGTGTGATGAGATGTGTGCTGCTTTATAAATGCAGACAAATGTGTTTTCTTTGCGAAGCTCCGCATCCCGTTTTGAAAGCTGCAAATGGAGCTAGAGGGCGAGGAACTTCATCTTCGCCAACATTTCCATTATGTCTTCTGACAGAGCGCCGTGGGCACCCAGGCGTGTGATTCGAGGACATCCATCTGGGAAATGGGTTTGTAAACACGCAGTTTCCAAAAGCTAAATGAGTGGAGTCCGGCCTCCAAAAATAACTTGGCAGTTGTTTCCGGAATGTATGATAAGGAAAGAAGGTTTGGGGACCCTCACAGGAAGAGAGAACAGTGTGAGGACATCACCGCCCCTTCCCGCTGGACTATGGTTTGGTTTTAGGTGACTATCTGATGCAGGGGTGGTCAGTTACCTGCCATTTCCACCTCCACAGTCTTTTGCCTGCAGAGAGGAATGAAGAACCAACAACAGAATAGCATAGAAACTCTGCTATAACGGGCCAATTTAGAGCAGAACACAAAATATTAAACAAAGGGATGTCAGTCACGGGGCCCAGTCATGCTTCAGGCGGTCAGCAGGTGGAGAAGGTTGCAGATCTGATAGCTTCTCCAGCACAGTTTCTCGTCAGGCCCTGGCAAAGGGTCTCTGCTGCAGCTCTCTGTTGCCATGGTGATAAAGATGCTTCAGGTACATTGTAATAGGCAAATTCAAGCTTGATAGATTCAACTCCAGAAGCAGTTTAGAGGTTTACTTCAACAGTTTTTGTTCTTTGGTTTTGACTTTGGGATTTGTGTAATAAGCTTTGTGGCTGACACCACTGGTGAAAATGTCGAGGGTCCACGTGAATTAAATATTGCATTTCATGCGATGCTTCCTGAGGGTAGCACGGTGGCGCATTGGTTAGCACTGTCGCCTCAGGGGGGGGCAAGATAAGGAGAGAGAGGTGGAGCTGAACGAGGGAGGTTGGTGAACCTCCAGCAATGGTCTCTGAAGCCGTCAGAGAAGCAGATCCTTCACTAGTGGGGAACTGATGTGAAATTGCTGATAACTCGGGTTCTGCGGCAAACGGAACCACGTGACTGAGGGTTGAGAAGGGAATGAACGGATTGTGACAATTTCCTTGCAGGCTTGAGTATATAAGGTATAGCCCCCAACAGCTGATGACATTGAGGTAGGGACACTTAGATATCATCTTATTTGCATGTTGTTAAAAGTTGGGGCAGTCGTCCAGTTCCTAATTCAGTCTTTGATTTAAATATATTATTAGGTCTTTCTGATATTTATCAACACAAATTCATGTATAGTACTGCCTGAAAGTGTGTTGATTGTCTTTTATATGTCCTAGAGCAATAATCCCACTCTTAATTTGATTGTCATGCAGAAACCCTGAATGACTGACAGTTTTCTTATTTATGAAAACAAAATGAACAATGGAAAATCAAAGCTCATCGTGGAGCAACCTTCAGAAGCCAGAAGTGAGACCCTAAACTTCTCCTAGATACTAGTGCATCTCATGTCTCGTAAAGAATGGTACTTTCCACCCATTGTTACACAAACCGCCTGAATCGACTGTCCGTGTTGATACAGCATTTCTGATCGGCTGAGATCTTAGATCAGTTAATAAATCAGTTCTGCCGTTTCTCCTCTTAATATATTCTTTGGTTGATTGCTGGGATGTTTAGGGTCACTGCTGTGATCCATTACTCATTTTCCTTGAAAAAACTCGTGGGTGGAGGACTAGTCGTTCTTCCAAATATGGTGTTCTAATGATGTTGAGTTATCTGTGTTTGTAAGCAGAAAAATATCCCCAACTCAAGACATTTTAATGGTAGCATTTTATTGCCACAATCAAAAATGTAACTATCTCTGGACCTTCTATTCTTTCGTAAACTCTACAGGATCACCCAGTGAGTCTTTGTAAGCTTAAGATGAGTCCCAGTTTTTTTTTTTTATAGAAAGAAAAGATTTCTATCCTCCCATGAATGCCATCGATTTTCAGCTTACATTGTACTGTTGAGGCATGAACACGGACAGCTATAATAATGGATGTCAGTTACAACAATCGGCTGCAGATCGTAGGACATAGACCCGTGGGGCTGAGGTCCCATTGTGGACAACTTATGTGGTCTTTCTGTTTGCTTAATGTGCATATTTTCTTAAATGACAACATCTAGTGACAGTCGTCTTGAGTTTTCTCCGTAAGTAAAAAGCTTTGTATTATGATGGACTGAGGAACCTGAAAGCGTATTGCAATAGCATTGTAGCAGACTGACGTCTGAGCCTTCTTTTAGATGTGAGCATGGACTGTGTTGCTAATCTGTGCAGATAAGACCTAGGTGACCTCATCTCCTTTTAAAGAAAAAGGCCATCTACCCAATTCCTGCTGACTGTCTTCTTCTTATTCACACGCAAACATTCCGCGCTAATTCGGCTCCCCTATGCACCGTTCTTTGCTTGTTTTAACAACTCGCATGCAGCGGCTCCTGCAAATTAGCTGTAGACCAAAACTTCCAGGAGACTAGGGATGGGTTTCGATTGGTAAAAATGTGACATTGGCAGAATGTGTGGGTTATTCTGGTGCTGTAGCGCTGACAGAGATGCTGTTTCCACAGCCACTGTTGCAGGAGCAGCTGCGGTGGGCAATTCTTCCAAAAATGCAGCGGCGTGGCCCGTTTAATGGAGGCGTCGCCGGCTCGCCAGGTCACTCCGGCCTCACTCGGCGATGTTGTATCGCGGCTCAGACAGCCGCATAATGATTCAATCAGATTCAACAGCCAGCAGAGGTATTCCTGCCCCTTAGGGTTGTCACCCCCACCTGGAAGATTGATGCTTAGCTTTTGAAATTTTAAGACCTTGCCCTAACTGCCACATTCCTCAGCCGAGTGTGGGCTTCAGGAGAGCAAGCCCTGACCTCTTCTGCTGTCCTGGGGGGTGTCTCCCCTCTGCTCCAGCTCTACCTACAAATTCCATCTGGGTTGTTGGCTGGGAATTCTGGGAGCTTCACTGTCACTTGAGCTTTTGTTTTTTCAGACTTCAGGTCTTGAGAGTGAGAGAAATGGTGGTGAAAGGCAGAAATGCACGATATATTGGCTAACATATCAGTATATCATGTATAACTATTAAAATAATGGAGATTATGGCATTGGCTGATCAGCCATCTTCCGTAATGGAGGATGAGGGATTCTGTCGCCTCCTTCACCACTTAGAACCTTCCTACAGGCTCCCAGGTCAGCACTGTCTCACTGGCGTCTCACTGCCTGCAGTGTATGATGTGGGAGCTAAACACAATCACGGGATCTTCGGAAGTAACATCACTGACGTCAGTTTCACTGCAGAACCACGGAGCTCAGAGGTTGGCTGGTTATCTGCATCAGTCACATCCATCCGTCCATTTTCTGTAGCTGATTATCCAACTCAGGGTCGCGGGGGGTCCGGTGCTTATTCGGGAGGCTATGGGTGCAAGGCAGGGAACAACCCAGGATGGGGCACACTCCCGTCGCGGGGCACACTCCCGTCGCGGGGCACACTCGCGCACCACTCACTCGCGCACCACTCACTCGCACTTGCACACCTATGGGCAGTTTGGTAATCCCAGTCGTCCTCAGTATGTTTTCAGACTGCGGGGGGAAACCAGGAAACCCCACAATGACATGGGGAGAACATGCAAACCCCACACACATGGAAACATGGTTGAAACTTGAACCCTGGTCTTGAACAGTGCTAACCACTGTGCTGCCACCACCAGTAATATTGCACAAAAATATATAGTTTCAGCAATTTCACATCAGTTCCCCCCTAGTGAAGGATCTGCTCCTCTGCGGGCTTTGGTGACCGTCGCTGGATGTCCACCACCTCCCTCGTTCAGCTCCACCTCCTCTTTCTTATCTCTTCCCTCCCTCCAGCCCATGCAAGTCCTTGAGTACAGCCTCCCTCCATTTAAAAATGCAAGTCTGAAGAGTAAAAATAGATGTGGCCTGTTACATCACAGTGATTCACGCTGGAATAAAATCATTAGCCGTTTAGCGAAAAAGGCACGTAAATGCTTAATGCTCCAAGCAGCTTAAGTGAAGGATTAAATCTGCAGTGTTCACATCGACAGTTATTTCGGTGGCAAATTAAAATGCTTAACGGCTTAATGTTTCATAGAAGACAATGAAAGTAATGCACTTGCATGTATTTAGAACAACCACTAAGCATTAACAGGCACTGAAACACAATACAAGTCATATACCTCTTAATGCGGCGACTGGGTCGTCTGTTATTTTTCATACAGAAAGAGGTACTTAGATTCCAGCCAGTAGCCTAGCAGGTACCTGTTTAATGCTTACATCTTTAAAACTAACAACTGATATATTTTTTTTTTGTCTGTGTTCTCTCCAAATATTGTCCCTACCTTTCATTTGAAGGAAACCTACTCACAGCATCCCTTCCAGTGGTTCACTGTGTAAATCAAGTAAGTGATTGTAGAACTTCAATGCATTACAAAATCAGGCGGTAGCATGAGATGTTTGCTATGGTTGGGGGGGGGGCGCTTTCAGAAAACAATTCTAGTTGCAGATGGAGATGAACTGGAAGTCGTGGTTTGTAAAGGCTTTGAATAGCACC
>JAODUD010000019.1:19857285-19869023 GCA_026784285.1 Stomatorhinus walkeri | reverse complement strand
CTCCCCAGTTACAGTATACTAATAAGAAGCTGTCTGTGCATTAACCCTTAACCGCCCCTCCCTTCTTAAAGTGTACGGCCCTCCTCTTGAGGCCGGCCACACTGCCGTGAAGCTGTTTCCAGCTCCTTTGACTTTAGCACGTATGTCATGCTCACACTTTGCACTCTTTTGTTAAAGCACATTTTATTGGCTTCCACAACTGGCCCGAAAGTCTAACACAAGTGGAACACTGACAGGTGAAACCCAGAAACGCAGAAACAGAACCAAAAGCTGACTATGAGCAATACTGACCACTCACTACTCAGGGAGGAACAGACATGATTGTGTGTATATTTATATGAAATAGATAACATGCGGTACATAATGCAACAATCAATCATAGCATAGAATATAATATAATAATAATATATATAAGAATATAATAATATATAAAAATATAATAATATCCATCCATCCATCCATCTTCTGGAGGCACTTAATCCCAACTGGGGTCACCGGGGATTGGAGCCTATCCTGGGAACAATGGGCTGGAACCAACCCTGGACAGTCACCAACACACCGCAAGGCACACACACACTCACAGGCCCAATTTAGACAGCCTGTTATCCACGCTTCTGGACTCGGAGGAAACCGGAGCCCGCAGTGCAAACCAAGGCGAACACGGGGAGAGTGTGCGAACTCCACACAGAACCTACAACCTTCTTACTGTGAGGCTGCAGCGCTATATATAAATGATATTAAGGGTATTATACTGCTGGGGTAAACAACCTGATCTATAAACATAAGGTGTAAAGACTGGGAGTATTGTACACTGACACAATTCAGATGATCTTTGGAGCGCTTCTCTTCAGGCTTCTACCAATGGAGGTGTTTTTTGGAGATTGGATCCTAAAGGATCATCAGTAGACCCACCCGATTAACCCCCTGGACCATCTTCGTGACCACGAGAGAACGACCGGCAGTGTACACCGATACTCCGCTGTTCAAAGATGGGCAGAGCAAATACTGTGAGGTCAGAATGAAAGCACAGAAAGTCGGGAGTAATAAATCTAATCAAGGAGATGTCACCACCCAGGGTCAGTGACCTGGCAGAGAAGGACAATGGCCATCATGGTGCAGGATAAAGGGTGATGTAGACATTCCTCATGAAGGAACATAAATCATTACTCTGTGAGGAGAGGATAAACATTATCTGCCCTCTATTCTCTCCATCACCTTCTACTTCACTAACATGAGGTGATTCTAGTACCACAGATCAAACCTCTGTTGTTTCAGAAGAAAACAAAGGTCGTTGTCTTCTTCCTTGGGTAGCTCCAGAAGTCAATGTTACCCGTTTGATTTTCTTCTCTCAAAATAACCTCACAGAAAAGTTCTGGATTTATCGTTCCGTGCACTGCCTCGCTGATTTACATTTTGACACAATGAAATTACAGCGAGTGTGCTGACTGTCCCACTCCCTCGAAGAATACCCGACTGATGCTAATCGACAACCCATTAAACTTTGGTAAGGAAATGGGTATTAAACACTCAGGGGAAAAAATGATTGAATTGAATTAAAGTTGCTGCAGCTACGTCAGACACTGAGGATTTTCCCTCAACCCTAACCGCCCTGAAGGCTCTCCTCAAGTCCAGCTACCCAGTGGCCTAACTAACACTAACTAGCAATCTTGTTACTCCAGACAACTAGGTCCCCCCACATATCACTACCAGCAATTCAATGAAATTTTATTTATTTAGCACATACTTTAGTCTCACAAGCAATTGGGGATTTAGGGCCTTGCTCATGGAAAAAAAAGCAAAATTACTCTGTCAACTTGCAGTACCACACATTGGCTGGCCCAAGATCCCAAGATCCTTCACACCATGGCATTGCTGACCAGTGACCCTTCTGCCACACACCTTATCCTCAATGATTACCTTCAGCAATTCTTTTGACAATGAACTGAAATTTGGATACCTCACTCTAGAGTACCTTGATTGGACTTTAAGAACCGCGCTAGTGAAAGCTTGTCTCTCTGGTGCGTTCTCTTTCCTTCTTCCAGCTAGCTGGCTCTGTAAATGCAATAATTTGACCAGGGTTTCTTCAGTCACACCTTGATAAAATAGGATGTGATCCAACCCTTAGATCTTTTCATCACTGACAATGTTCCTGCTAGGATACAGCAAAGACAAGCCAAAGCACCCAAGGCTTACAAAAAAAGTCGCACTAGCAATTAGGATCATTGACAGACCACTTTGTGGATGGGACAGTATTCATGTTGATGAATGAGATGAATTCCCTCCTTCTTTACTGCCTCTAGGAAACAAATGGAGGAGTTCCAGAAAGCGGCACCTCCAGTCACGTCAGAAGTCAACATAGGCGTCCTTAATTCTGCCTGTCTGCATTTGGCACCTCGGCCTGCCCGTTTAATTGCCTGCAGAGATCACGGTGAACATCACAGGGAGGACAGGCACCCTCAGCAGTTACAGATTCATCGCCCTGCTCTCCCACAAATCTTTTTGACAGCGTTTACGGCTTCCCCAGGCCCCGACAAATCCCTACGACAGCACTAATAGTAATAAAAAAGGTCTTGAAGCAGAACGGTGGGCTGGTGAGGAGGCGTGGAGGACAGTGTTCATCTGCCAGACTGGTACCTGCTAGGGGTGCCTGTTGTTGCCTCGGTGGTTTGTTCATCCAGCTTTGTCTGTTGGGGACCTTTGGGGGCAGCGTTGATGGCAGGATACTGTGGTTGAGCCTCCTGTTTGGGAAGGGGATGAGAGAGGGACGGCTCGTCTTCGGGTCTGGACAGTCATATCACTCCCCTGGGTAAATACAGTGCATCCTGCATATCTGAGCACATGGAGAAGCAGCTTATAGGGGATTTTGTAGGGTTGTCCAACTCAAGGCTCCTTGGAGATTGACAGCCGGCACCGGGATGCTCTTTAGCCGGTAGGAGGAAGGGAAGGAGGGAACCTATTCACCCCATGATTGGCACAGAGACTGAAGCCTGCAGCTATCATCGCCATCATCTTCTTATCAACTCCAGGATCACCTTTGCTCGGCTTTCGGTGTGATCTCAGAGCTGAGATGCATAATTCAAAGAGCTGCCAGTCGTCTGCTGGCAGCCGGAGACGTGCCTGAGGTGTGTTTCAGACCCAGCAAGCATGAAATCCCACTGCCTGCCTCAGCAGCCCTGCCGTTTCCACAAAGCTCCGGCGTCGGGGGCCCAGAGGAGGACGCAAAGGCATCGCTATCAGTCACCCAGCTATCAGTCACCCAGCTATCAGTCACCCAGCCAGGCTCGCTGCTACTCTGGACAGTTGCCCTCACACTAATCTTAATGCTGCTCTGCACACTGGTATCCATGCTGTGACCGAAGGTGGCTGATATCTCCATGAGGGTTCATGAGATCTCCACAAAAACTGCCAGAAGGTGCCACGTTCCTCCACAGCTGTGGAATATTTGCTCTCACCAGTCAGACTCGTAGACTCCATACTGTCCGTTTATCGATGTATCTACCACTATGGACTCCACAGTGCACCATTTCCAGGCCGTAACTCCATACTAACACCCTGTTGATCACCTTAATGGAGAATGAATAATTCAGAGGGTCTAGGTACCCGACCCACTGAAGCAGGGAACCTCGGAAACACCGTGACCGATGACCTGTGCGACCCCCTGCATCTTCATGGTAATAGACCCTGCTCTGCTCCTATTAACAAATAAGAATGTACATGATGGGCACCGAATCACGGCTAAATTCAGCCCCTGGCGCCTCCTGGCAAGAGCTGAGCAGCTTTATGTGAAGCCAAGGCGAAGGAAGCAGAGGATGGATGTGGATGGAATGGGAGGCGAGTGAATAATGAGGTGACAGATAATGAAGAAAAATGGATGTTCCTAACAGAATGTAAATATACAGCAGTGCCCTTCTGTTGATGTTGGTCATTATGATTGTTTTCCCGGGTGTTCTTTAACAATGTGACTGTTGAGGGTGGACAATGAAAGGCAATGAAATTCTTCATTATACCCTATACTAATTACTAATTAATTACATAATATATAACCAATACATATTTAATGTAATTACATGGCATGTGAGTGACTCTCGCATCCACACCTTGCACAGCTCCCAGCTTGTCATTGACTGGGGCGATGATGAGATGTTATCGCCCCCTACTGGCTAACGCAGACAATGCAGTGACCAACCCAATGTGGCTACTCCTTGACGATCGCTCCTTCAACACTCTGACCCGTGACCTTTATCCCTCAGACGGGTTGTATGATCTCTGATTTCAGACAATAAAAATCTCTACAAAACAAACACTGAGGTGTGCTTCCAGTAGAGAGTATCTCCACAGGGCACTGTCTTCAAATTCTCAAAGCTAAACTCAAGCAGATTCCTCATGCATTTTTCATCAGATGAAGATTCGCACGTTGCTCAACTGATGTGGGTGGGATCGGCTAGCGAGAAAATGCAATTGCCTCGGTTTCAAATTGCTGGATGAATTTAAATAGAGTTTAAATTTCCCTGGCCTTCCTCTGTCCCCAATATTGTGTTTTCAGCAGATCTAATTCATCTTGCACCCACCCCCCCACCCCCCATCTGCATCAGAGACTCCCTGTATAGAGGCGGCTAAGCCCTGTTTCCTGTGTCTCTACATTTCTGACTGATAGCTTTGGACTCACAACTCCAAAAGTATTTATTGCCCAATTCTGCTTCAATGCCAAACTTCTGTACCAATTTGAACAATGTTTCCCCTTCAGTCAGGTGATTAACTGCACCTCTCTGTCTTAATGTCATCTTAATATTATATACTATACTATGTGTCTGAGTATTTATATTCTATTTAATACTTTGCTCTATGTACAGCGAGAACGATATTTCAGCTGCGTGTCACTCCAAGCATCACACATCTGAAGCTAAGAATAAATGACACTTTAACCTCTAGCTTCACTGCATCCGCACTCCGTTGTATCGCGTCTCTGTTTGCTCACAGCAGACCTGCCAATAAATCTCTCATAGTGTAAAAATCACCCAAGAGAATTATTCCAGGCACGGATACTGTGTATTTATAGTGCACCATGTATACCAGTGTATAGACGTACATTTACCAACTGTTTATTTATCACGCTTGTATATATTGCAGGTGTTTCTAGCACTTTTGCAGAATTTTGCACCTACAGATTAGATGCCAAACTGCATTTTGTTGTCTGAGTACTTGCATTAATATTGAAGGTGAATCAAATCTAGATTAGTGCGTCTCAGTTGGGATTCTGTACCTGTGATTGGAAAGTCGCTGGTTGAAATCCAGGACCAGTCTCATCCCGCTTTCGCTGAAATGTACGCCGCTTTGGATAAAAGTGTCTGATAAATAAATACATGCAACCCATAGATGGAGACCAGCACTGCTTTGTCTCGTACCGACTGCCGTCACATTCTTGGGAGTTTGTAGCAGCAGAATCCTGCTTGCTGCCTCTCCATTATTACCGTGATTAGTATTCAGGCAGGTCACCCTCATGCCGTCCCGACCGCGTCACACGCCGTTTCCCCCGGCCACCGGGGAGCATCAAGCGAAGGTCAAGCAGATGCGTCATTTAGAGCTACATACAGGCAGCCTGCTTTCTGGTCACCTAGCCCTGAATGAATGCCGCATGAGGAAACATAACGTTCAAGTGTCTTAAACAATAGGTCACAGGATTAAATCCCAGAGGAAGGATTATGTCGTTGGAGTGGTGTGGCTCTGCTGGTTTTGACTCAATGCTTGTTGAGCCCTTGAGCAAGACCTTTAACCCCATTTACTCTCTCTCTTAGACTGCACCTGAGCATCAGCCCTGACACTATTAGTGTCTAAGAGAGAGGGTCAAAGAATCAGAGAACCTGTCTTTCCTAGTCCCAGATGGTCCATCTTTGGGGTTCACTGTCTTTGCATTGTTGGGTCATGACATCTGTTAGTTCCACTGATATAAGACTGGGTACAGTCACCCAGCATCAGCTGTGGATAAACCCAGACTGGCAGCTACATCATGTGATCAGCATGTGACTCAAATGGAAAACATTCGTTTTGCCAGAGTCCTTGGTGTTCCGAAGTAAATTTAGTAATTGAATTGATGTTTCATTCTCTAACTTTATTAATATATCCTTTTTGATACATGTGGCATTAATATTTGATTATGTTTTCCCCCTGAGATCAATAAAGTATATCTTATCTTTTATACATTTGACAACAAAGTCACCTACAACCATCCATTTATCTGTCACCAAGGGCTTATGGTAAGATAACACAGAACAGCACTCCAGTCAGTCATATGACAAACACACCCACACACTGCACTCAGTTTAGGAACAAACCAATTCAGCTGTATTCATTCTAAGACTTTGGACTAAAGCCTAAATCATACTTTACTGTGGATGTAAAACTACTTAACAGATGTTGGCTTTGTTTCACAAGCAATATAGGCAGTAAATATGTTTAATATTTACTATTTACCTTTGCCCAATCATGTTTCTCATTGAAACTGCTAAATCTATAATAATCAAGACAAAATAATTATCCATCCATCCATCCATCCATCCATCCATTATCTATACTCGCTTATCCTACTGGGTCACAGGGGGTCCAGAGCCTAACCCAGAAGCAATGGGCACAAGGCAGGGAACAACCCTGGACAGGGGGCCAGCCCATCACAGGGCACACCAACACACCATTCACGCACACACACCTGTGGGCAATTTAGTAACTCCAACCAGCCTCAGCATGTCTTTGGACTGTGGGGGGAAACTGGAGTACCCGGAGGAAACCCCACGACGGCACAGGGAGAACATGCAACAATTCCACACACATGTGACCCAGGCAGAGACTTAAACCCAGGTCCCAGAGGTGTGAGGCAACAGTGCTAACCACTGCACCACCATGCCACCCCACAAAATAATTATAACAAATATAAATAAAATATAAATGAGTTTCCAGCGCTATTGAAGATAATTGTTTTGAACTGAACAAACTAAATGGCAGATAAACTTAGTCAATAATCTTGCACATGTGCAGTCGATGTATGCAGTTTCAGCTGGACATCAAATTCTGGGCTACACGCACACCGACTGCAGCCAACCCCAGATGACAAGATTTACGTCACTTCCTCCTTTACGCAGCCGAAAGCGCGTGTGGAAAAATGAAGCATGAGCTGGTCTTAGAAGTAGGAAACCCACAGACAGATTGTCAGGGCAGGAATGACCCCACAGCTCTGGAGCCATGAGTCCACAGTGGTCAGCCACTGCAGGGTGAGGATCAATGGGTTAGCAGGCAGTCCCTGTGATCAGAAGGTTGTTGGTTCAAATCTCAGGCTCAGTTGAATGATTTCACTGGTGGGCCCTTGAGCAAGGCCCTTAACCCATAATTGCTCCCACTGGTTGATCCAGCTTTCTTTAATGTACAAGGAATGTCTGGCCCTGTTACACAGATAAATGTAAATTGATAGCCCCTGTGTTTACATTCAAGTGACGCCACCTCTCGTCCTTCCCTGATTAAAGCTGCCGTTAAGCCTCCGCGTCCTTCTGCTCGCTTCCGCTGATGTGCATTGTCAGACATTGATGTTGGCTTCATGTAGCCGGCCCCCGATGTCCCACATCAGCATCACAAGCTCACAGGGATCTCAGCGCTGCAGAAATGCCGGCGATGCGTCTCTCTAATCTCAGCAATCTTCCAGGGGAATCCTGAGTCGGGGACGCGGTTTGGGGGGAGATGTGTCGCCTGACGGCAGATAACGAGTCGTAACAGAGCGAATCCTGTGATCACATGACACCCTGTCATCTCCCTAGAATTACGGCTCTGGGTCAGTGAACTTCACATTTCTACAGTCATTAAAGGATTTTGCTCTTCTTTACATTATTTAATTGTCCCTTTTATCCAAAAAAATGTAACATGCATTTCAGACAGTCCCTGGATCAGTTGGGGGTCCAACAGTAAATTCAACCTGCCAACCCTGGAATTTGAACCAGTAACCTTCTGATCATAGACATAACTGTCTAAATCATAGGTTCCCAAATTTTAAAGTCTGTGGCCCCCAAAATAACCCCCATATCCCAGGGTAGGTTTCACCATAGACTTATCAGAATCAACCACTGACCCGCACACTGACCCCTTTGTTAATGAAGGAGACAGTGATCACATCACTCTATCACCATCAGATGGCTTAGTTTGAAGCCCAGGGAACAGAAACACCCAACAATCTGAGCTTCAGCCAGGTCAGGGCTGTCATGTGACGCTCACCGGCCAATGATCTGCATTCCACATCAGCTCTACTCCATACTGAAGCAATAAGACGGTTTAAATAGCCAAAGGCAGAATGCAGTGCGCTGTGAACATCCAGAGAGGGCGGCTTGGCAGCACAGTGCTGCTTTGTGATGTACAGAGAGGCTTTATTTACCTCCAGGCCGGGCTGGGTGCTGCGGGCTCCGCAGGTCGGGCTGGTGCGTGTGGTGGAGCCACTCAGGATGATGCTCTGCCTCCCGCTTTCAGAGCCAGCAGATGGCTGACACAAACGGGTCCCGGCAGCGGCTCGGATGCTAATACTGCTTACCTTCTGACTGGCCAGATCTTTCTCTTCACTATCTGAAGAGCTGGGATATTTTTTTTTTGCCTCCTCCAGGGTGCATGATGGTCTAGTGTTGTGCTTAAATCATACTAATAAATTTTGAGTAATAACTTTAAATCACAACATATATAATATGTTATGTAAAGTGTAACATCAAAGGGACTTTACATTTACATTGGGGCTTCTATAATATATGAACAGCTCTTAACTGCTATTTGGCAACACTGAAGTAATTAGATGCATCATTGTTTCAGATATCAAGGGTCTCTCTTATCGGCAGAACCTGTAGCACCAGACAAGAAATCACAGAGAATCGATTGATGTTTAATTCATGTTTTCTGCTGAAGTTTGTATTATAAAACCTGCCCACTTCTCTATAGCCTGCATCACAATGATTTTGTTTGTCTCAATTGTACCTTGCTGCTGAATTTTAAACAACTTGACAATATATTACCACATCAGCTTTTGTTTGTCTATGTCTGTCTGTCTGACTATCTATCAATGTTTCTGCCTGTCTGTTACTGTGTCTGTCTGCTTTCAGTGTCTATGCCTATCTGTCTGTCTGTCTGTCTGTCTCTGTCTGTCTGTCTGCCTGTCTCTCTGCCTGTCTGTCTGTCTCTGTTTGTCTGCCTGCCTGTCTGTCTATTCATTTGAGTGTTCATCTATCTGTCTGTCTGTTCTCAGTGTCTATGCCTATCTGTCTCTCTGTCTGTCTGTTTCTGTCTGTCTATCCATCTGCCTGTCTGTCTTTCTTGGTCTGTCTGTCTGAATATTCCCATCCTATTCACTAAATCAGTCCTTGTCTCTTTCACTATCTCGCATTCCAGCATCAATCCCTATCTGCCTGTTTTTTCCCATTCAATTAAAAAATTTCCATTGCTATTAAAAATGCATATTTAAGTTACATATATAACACAACATACAGTACTTTAAGGATTTAGTTAAGCAGAACTTTCTTTCATGTCACCCATCTGACCAGTGGTGGTGTTCACTAATACCCAGACCACTCATTCCCCTGGGCCCCCAATCTTTGTGCCCCCTGTTGGCCACAAAGTGTCACTACAATAAACATTAAATAAAGGTATTCCTTATTTAGGAGATGCTGAAGCAGCATGTTCTACTAACCAGCTAGCTAGCTACGGTCTTATGACTCTACTCAGTGGCTATTTATTTAGTTTTTGAAACATCTCGGGGGGGGGGGGCAGAAAAGACACACGCCCCTCCGTCTGACTCCCACTGAGGTCCATCCAATCCTAGCTACAAACCAGATCACAAAGGTTACCGTCCAACATGTCGGATGTCAGCCGCTGTGATTGTGGGAACAGCGTGTCCATTCTTCTTATGATAAATGTTTCATGAAGGTGGACTGTGTGCAACAACGAGGAGATTAATACTGTGTGTTCAAGGGCCCCGAAATAATGATGGGGAACACAAGGGATGGCGGCTGCCTGATGTTGGTTACTTTTAGTTTACGTTTAGTTTACAGTTATTTATAGAAGGTGACATACAATTGAGAAAACAGGGTCTGTCATTGGAGCAACTGAGCTTAAGGATGACCTTTCAATCACAAGCACTGCATCCTATTCCACTGTGCCACACACCGTCCCCTAGTGGTGTACTGCTATGGCAGCTATCCCCTGTAGCCATACGTGAAGCACCAGCTGATATCTGTGTGCTCTGTTGAAACCATCTCAAGCAGAATAGTCTACGGTGAGCCGCTAATAGCCAGATAATTCATACCTTCATTTCAGTACAGCAGTTCCCAGTTAAAATGTATCTGCATGATTGCTGTGCTTTTATTTTAATTAATTACGTTGATTAGCCTCACTTTCCTGTTCTTAGCTGACAGGAGGAACATCCAGTGTGGTCTTCTGCTTCTATAGCCCATCTGCTTCACGGTTCGACGTGTCGTGCATTTAGTGATGCTCCTCCGCATACCCTGAGTGTCATGAGTAGTCATTTGAGTCACTGTGGCCTTTCTATCAGTTTGAACCACACTTGTCACCCTTCTCTGACCTCTGCCATCAACAAGGCACTTTCACCCAGAGAACCGCCGCTCACTGGATGTTTATTTTTTCTTTTTCAGCCCATTCTCTGTAAGCCCTAGAGATGCTTGTGCATGAAATTCCCAGTAGATCAGCCGTTTCTGAAATACTCATATCAGCCCATCTTTGCCAACACCCAAGTCACATAATTCACCTTTATTCCACATCCTGGTGTTCGATGTGAACATTAACAGAAGCTCCAGACCTGTGTCAGCATGTTTTTAGACATTGTGTTGCTGATATATGATTTGCTGATTAGTCATTTCCTTCAACAATCAGTAGAACAAGTGTACCTAATAAAGTGGCCAGTGAAAGTGCAGCATTAGTAATAAGCCTTCTTCCCTTAAAGGCTACCAGTACTCAGTCCATCCACGTTCTAGTATTATTTATCCAGTTCAGGATAATACTCAGTGCATACTCAGGTAAATTCAATCATTCCTACACAGCTCTCTTCCAATTATAGATTTTTCAGATACAAGCAGAAAATATGTATGAGGAATCACCGTATTCCTGTTTGCCTGCACTGCATGGTTAGACAATACATTAATTAGCCTGGAGCCTAGTACCTGCTTGTAACAGATGGTGTGAGTCTGTAAAATAGGATGGGGCTGAAGGAACGGGAACTGTGACCCAGAGACACCGCGGGGGCTGCGTGTTTCCACCCGGTGACAGGGCAGCTAATTAAGACATACGCTCACACCCCAAAGTATGCAGAATTGAATTAGAAATGAGCGTGTACAGTGACTCGGCACAGAGCCGGACCAGAGATGAGTTTATCACACTTTGTCGGTGCTCTGAATCATTTTAATTTCATGGCAGTGTGTCGCTCAGCAAGTTAGGATGCTGTGTGTGTGTGTGTATCTGTGATCAGAAGGTTGTTGGTTCAGATTCCATTGTCTTCAAAGTCATTTCACTTTCCGGACCTTCAGCAAAATGCTTAATCCCCACTTGTTCCATGGACTGTCTGCCTCTGCTTTCACAATTACATCCCAACTACATTGTAATGAATCATCCAAGGCTACTAAAGTCTTATATGGGGTCCCACAGGGATCAGTACTGGGCCCACTACTGTTTACCCTATACATGCTACCTCTTGGTGAAATTATCAGAAATCATGGTAT
>JAODUD010000019.1:19787440-19805232 GCA_026784285.1 Stomatorhinus walkeri | reverse complement strand
AGCAGCACATTCAATAGCTCTCAGCCACCTTCACATGTGGTTATTCATGGGTGGTTGCTTACATTTAATGCATTCTTCGCAGCTTCTGCACCGGATCGGCTGTCAAACGTAACAAACCCGACAGGCTGGAAGAGGATGAGGGGAAACGGTTTAGTGCGTTTAATCGTGGCCCCCACAAACATGCAGCTTCAGCTCCTGAAGCAGCCACTGAGCACCTAAAGTCTGAGAGCTACCAAAACATCATGCATTTCAGTCTCCATGCAAGTGGAGGCTTTCCTCCCAAATGACTGATGGGCCCCCCGATACAGTCTGGACTACCAGGCTCAAGCCACTGGCCACATATTTGGGTGGGGGCAAGGGTTTCATACAAAATTAAAATGGGTTGCCAAAGTTTGGGACAGCCATACCATGTCAACCAACACATTGATCTACTTTGTCAAAGTTGTTAGACTTCCTTCTGCAGCAGATCATGGCTCACCTGCTTTGACGTCAACTTGATCAGTGAACCTTCATAACCCTATGGAAATAAAACTAGAATTAAAAGAAGAAAAAAAAAAAAAAAGTCTCCCGCATGCACTAATGCTAGAAATTCCACGCCCCATCTTGCCACCGGAGACCAGTTTCCCCATTAGCCTCTGTGCTTCTCCAGTGTATGACAGCCCTGGACATTCCAGCAGGAATCAGAAATATAGGGCAACATCTTAAAACCTCTCTGGCATTTACACACCTGACAATCCTTGTTCCACAGCGCCACAGCCTTCAGACACTGATAAGTGCTTCTTCTCATTGCACTTACCATATCGTCTTGGGGATTTCAGCTCAGCCCCCAGTTCTGCTAGGTGGTGGCCAAGACTACAGACGTTACCTCACAACTAAGTTACCTCAACAGGGAACGGCAAAGTGCTTAACAACTCCAAGCGTGACAGAATTGAGAAATGGCTCACATCTGATCCCTACCTACTGATAAGTAGTTAAGTAAAGTTACCAAATCATACACAGTGACTGTTCACACATCTCAAGTTCAAATTCTGGGCAGTTTGCTTGGAGACTAACCTAATCACTTTTTCCATCTCAGTGAAATTCAGATTTACAGGAAGTCTTTGGATGTGCAGTTCAGGGCTTAAGTCAATACATTGGATTCTTCCATAACATCCACATGACAATCCGGCACCCCACCCCCATCACAATGCTCCATTTCCTTCTCTAGGCAGAATGACCCAGAAACAGACCCAAATCACCGGAAGTCTCCTCCCCCCCTCAACCTCTTGGGCCATTATTTATTCACACATTCCAGCGGTCCATCCATGTGCAAAGCAAAATCTCATCCTAGTCCTGCGATCTGTACAAGAGGAAGCAGTCACTTCTGGGGCTCCTGATGTAAAATGGGAAAGGAGACAGAATGAGCAACAACCTCGTTCGTAAGCTGGTTTAGTCTTACCTTGAACGGCCTGAACAATAGGTACAGTTCCCGGGGTTTGATGTCAACTGGGAGGCCGCTGACAAACAGTGTCCGTACCTAGAAGGGGAAGGCCTTGTGAGTGTGACCGCCACCTTCACGCGACGCAGGTTAGTGTGAACTGGTGACACATGCAGGTTTGGACAGCAAGCTGCGGAAGATGTCGCTAACAAAAGGAAAACCAGGCTGAAAAAAAAGACAATTCAGCACCCAAACGCAGTAGAGCAGTGTTTCCCAGTTCCGGCCTCAGGGAATCTGACAGTCCACGTTTTTGCTCCCTCCCAGCTCCTGGTAACAAGTGTTGACTGTCTGGCAGGGAGCAAAAACATGGTCCAGCTGTGGGTCCCCCCCCAAGGACCAGATGGGGAAACACCGCACTAGACTGATCAGGTCATGAGGGAGGAGGAGTTTCTGATTAAGAGGCTAGAGTGGAACCATCTCAGATCACAGCAGGCAAAACGTCCTGCCAGGACACCACCCCCCCCCCATCATGCCCTAAACTGTCAGAACAATCTATGCACGATAAACTCAAGAACCTCATGCAATAACTCGTACGATGGGGTTTAAGAATAGTGGAAAAAGTCAGCTCTCAAACAGGGAGCGTTACAATTAAGTTTAGATTTCAAATGGATAAGCCACGACAATCAGTTGAACACAGTACACACTAATGCCCTAGTCTAACCTTTACT
Source organism: Stomatorhinus walkeri (assembly GCA_026784285.1). Taxonomy (NCBI): domain Eukaryota; kingdom Metazoa; phylum Chordata; class Actinopteri; order Osteoglossiformes; family Mormyridae; genus Stomatorhinus; species Stomatorhinus walkeri. The sequence continues at coordinate 19,803,087 of JAODUD010000019.1, read as the reverse complement.
ATATTAAAAAGGCAGCATTTCAGAAAGGACAGCCTGGCGTAGGACCAGAAGCTTATAAAGCAGGCATGAAACTGCTGAAAACACTTCAAAACAAAGGGGGGAGACATGGAGTAAGCAGTAAACCTCCCAGACCTCAAAAGGCCAGAGTTACAACACTCAGCTATGGGAGCACCCCCTTCAGGCTTTGCGTGGTACAGCAGGGATTCACAGGGGATTAGCACACAGTGCGTCGAGGGAAAATGTTTAAGACTAAAATCTACATCCTCTTCCATTCAGTTTACCCCATCAGGCGCTCCATTAGACACATATGCACTTGACAGCAGAGGGTCAGACACCTTGTGGCACCAGGGGGTTAAAGGATATGCTGAAGGGCCCAGGAACACGCAACTGTTCTGCGGAGGTCAGGCTCGAACCAGCGAACTTCCAATCGAAAGCACACACCACCCCCTAAGATTCACCAATGCAAGTAGTCAAAACGAGCAACTGCAAGGAAGGCTGCAAGATTCAATTGAATATTAATAGAATACATAGTAGCGGAGAGTAGTTAACCTTATATAGCTTAGAGAGAAGGATCGCACTCGACCAATACCAATACCACAAGTCCAACTCTCCCAAAACACAGGAATGAATAATTCATCCATTAATCTTCCCACCTGAGCATTTAGTACAGAAAAAAGCATATCCAATGCGAAAGGACCAAAGAAATTACTTCAGGAATTTCCCCAAAGTTTCATCAGCCCCCCACCTCCCCGTTTAGTGGGGGTGGGTTAGGTAATAGCAAATATTCCACAAATGTAGCTTTTCTAATCTTACCACACTTGTAATTGCATTCAGTCCAGCAACAACACACCTGGAGGACCAGAGACTTAAGACTGCAAAGCCAGAAGTGCCACGTTGAGGAACATCCAACATGTACAAAAATGCAGAAACACAAGGGCCATTAACACGCACTCGTTCCAGCCCAAGTATCAGCGCATTGGGACATCGCCCATGCTACATACATGAATGCATCAATCCATGCAGCCACTGAGCTCTTGCTACGCTTTGTGTTGCAAACAAAAGCCTTCATCAAGAGAAGTGTTGAGGTGACAGGAAATTGAGCTTAAGAATGCAAAATACAGGGCAAAACCAACCAAGTCAGACTTAAATAAACTCAAGATCCTTGTTTGTTCTTGCCCAGATTTAGCCAAGAGTGGAATTAGCACCAGATAAAAACCGAAAGGCAGGGGAAGAAAAAAACCAAACAGAGTTATAGCACCACTATCGGGGGGGGCGGCAGTGACTGACTCCCCCATCCCCAGCCCTCCCTAAATACCAAAGCGATGCAGTCATCAGCTTCCATGCTGATAAGTGACGAAGCACAGCCCCTCCTTCCATTTGCCCACACTCTACAGGAAGCTGCATAGCGCTTCAGCCACATACAAAGTCAAAAGCTCCAAACATCTCCGCTAGCTAAGCATTCACACTGCGGGCAGTATGGTGCAGAATATTTTAAGGCACATCATGCAGTTTGGCATTAATGAGCCTTGGGTCAAAAGGGCAAAACTCAATGATGCCTCTCGACAAGGTACAGACCCTTGGTAGTAGACTTCTATACACTAGACAAGCCCAAAATCTCATACCTGGTCATTAGAGGGCTCAACAAGAATACATGCGAGCACCACCCCATGTCACTCGCAGGCAAGATATTGACAGATCATCTGGGGTGGAGTCCACTTTGGTCACACACACTCAGCCAAAATTGTAAGTTTCTCATTGGGTGACATCTAAAGCCTAAAGCCATAGACAGCGTACCAGTTACTCAGGGATAAGACCATGCGACGCGTGAGAATTGGGGAATCTGCAATGCTTGCAAGATGCAGATTACATTCTTAAATACCTTTCATAGGAACGGAGAATGAAGGGGGCTTGGTTTCTTTTAACTGGGGTGGGCCCAAGTCAACATCGCCGGGAGAAGTTCCGGGAATCTCAATGGAGCCCAGTAAAGGCTGAGCCTTGAAGAACATGCACTACAGAGGCATTAAAGCAGAGCTGCTAACAGAGGTCGGGAGTTCAGGCAGAGCTGAGGGCGACAGCATATTTTATCATTCCACTTTGACGGAAGCCCCAAGAACGCCGAATGCTCCTCTGGCCTCGCTGCCCGCAAGCTGTCCTACCAGGTATACATTTCCATAAAGGAAACGGCCTCGTTTACAACTGGTAAAATAAGGCAACATCATCTACATAATGCAAAACTCATTGGCTTATGCGATTTCATAAAGGAATACATTTGATCCTCAGGTCACTTGCTTGGTTCATGATGAATGTGCCAATTTGGATGCAACAATCTGATTCAAACTGCAGATCCAGGCCAAGTGCCCACGACACTCACAGACTGTAAACCCCATTATGGATCAACTTTAAGAGCTGTCAAAATGACATGTCACACTGCTTAATCAAGTTAGAAAATTAGTTGCCAAGTTGTGAATCATTTTCAAAACAAGCATTTGGAACTTTCATACCAAATAGGCCAATTCAATGTACAATCCACATTATATACAAGGAGAGCCTAATGAAATGGAGTGTATACCGCGCATCTAGATGCATACGAGAGAAACTGCACTAATTCTGCACTTATTTGCCTGAACAGCAAAAAAAAATAAAAAATACAAAAACACACGTTTCTTAATTTAAGCGTAGAACATAAGCTTCAGCACTACAAAAGCTGGACCATAAATCATTTGGAACAATGGTTGGGCAGAATGTTCTCCATAAGCCTCATTTTCAATTAACTTTGGCAAGGGAAGTTATGAAAATCTGACATTACACTAGAAATTCTTTTGTACATGCACCTTAAGACTGATACAAAATTACGTTTGTGATTTCCAGTTAGGTATAGACGCAGAAATTAGACAAAAGATGAATGTCCGTGGCATCAAGAAGGGTCAATTTTTTGTTGTTTGATACAGCTGGGAAAGTAAGCCTCGAATTGTTCTACCACGGAAAACAGCCGCCGAACTTTAATCACTACAGCGAATGCAAGCAGCAGACCGATAGATATATCAGAGCCTATACCTTACTTCTCAGCTGGGAGCCAGAGACTGGCTGCATGGAATCACACTGCAGCGGGACGGCATGACCGACAGACTAGACAACGGCCGCCGGTACCGGTCATATCCGTACCTTGGAGCACTTACGTGAGCGCATCAATACGTGTCTACGAGAAATAGCCTGCGGAAATCCATGTAGGTTATAGTAATTTTGGACGGGGCGTCATTTAGTGTGCTGCATGAACAAAATGGGAAAATCGCAAAATATCGACAGCCGCTAAATACAATTACACAAGTTAAGTGTTGGTATAGAAATAGGTTTTTAATTTTGCATTGCGATCAAATAAATCCATGGAATCCGTTCTCAAAGACAGGAGTATCATTAAAAATAATCAAAATAACCTAAGATTCTCTTACACTTTACCGGGAAAGACTTAATAAAATTAAGTTTGCAATCAACACACAAATGAGGAGCAAGGAAGTACTCAAAATACTACAAGAAAAATCCGTTTCGTACAAGGGAGCGAGCACACAAATGTAGAGTAAAGTTGAACACAAACTTCAAAATATCTTTACTCGTTTACGGCCGCTTCGCATAAACTGCTTTAAACGACAACGGGACAGGTGAAAGGGAACAGCAACATCGTATAACAAAGCTGGACACTGTGATCGCCACTTGTGGGGTCTCGCAAAAAGACATCAATTATAAAATGTTTAAATCTGAAGTCTAATCAAAGAATCAAAACTTTCATAACTTTCTTTTTAACTGGATGCAAGTTTCAGTCTATGCAGTAAGACCCCGGAAAGTTTGGCAACGCACTATACACATCAGTCATGTTCCCCAGTGTCACCAAATCGCTACACAAACAGACCTAGCAGAGGACCATTTATATAACGTCAATCGGTGTACATTTCACTTTTTAAACAGCCTATACCGAAAAAAAACGCTACCAACAGTAACGCAACCAGTGTCTTGCCGAAGGTCCCGGACCAGATCCGACTGATTGTCCAGCTTTCTTAACCTTATAGGACCAGCAAAGACAAGCCCCACTTTTCCCCTTACCTCCTCTTCTATTGACACGTTGTTGCTCGGCTCAGAATCAGATTTGAGACTCATTGTGTAACTTTAACGCCTCTTTATACAAGAAAAAAAATGAAGTTTTGCTTTTTCCCCCGTTGGTGGATTTCCCCCTGTAGTGCCTTAAGTTGCAGAAGAAATCTTGGTGCCGTTTGGTGAGACTTCGGGAAAGGGTGCTAAAGTGAAGCCGTGCTTTAGCTGAAGTATCCAAGGAAGTACCGCAAAATAAAAGAGGGGAAAAAAACTAAAGGTGATTTAGTGGATAGGTGCACTGTGAGGGTGAGAGAAGGGAAAAAGAAGCGCTCTAATTCCCCCCCCTTTGCTCACATTAAGCTCTTTTTGGGTTAAAATTCAATCAAGAAAGAAAAAGTGAGAAGAAGCAAAAAATTTAAAGGGAGAGTTTACGCGGTGCTCGTTGTTCTTTCTGCGATCCGATTTGGTGATCAATTACGTTAAAAGCCAACGGCAATGAGCGACACTCATGTTAAAGATGAGTTTCAGCTGGGGAAGGTCCGGCCCCCTTCCCCCCCGCATCACCATCTCTATGGGAAACCTGCGGGCCAATCCAGGGCCTCCTCCAAACTTTACCCCCTGATTCATGTTCCCACAATGTCTGGCTGCGCCTTAACCTAAATCGAAAGGCTAGGTAAAATAACCCATAGTTCTGGCCACAGGGGCAAAAGTTGAAATATACTGTACAGATGACCTGAAAAATTGCGACTCTTAGTTTACTTTTTTTAATAACCAGATGCACAATCGGCGTCGTTATCCCCAAATACGCAGAATTTCATTAAAGAAATTCATATATTTATTTTAACTTAAGCACTGAAAGACGTACTGTATCCACTGAAAGACATGACAGGGCTGAAATAGTTCATATTCAATAGTTCAAACTGCAGGTACGTATATAATAGGTGAGGCGATGTTACTGTAGGCCTATGTGTGAGCGACGGTGAATCTAGAAAATACTTTTTTCTTTAACAGAGCTGGAAATGTTTGACAGAGTCTTAAAGCACTCCTTTGTATCCAATGACCTTCAGTCCCCTGCCTGCAAACATGTAAAGGAGAAAGAAATTAATAAGTACTAATATGTCAAAATCTTTACAAAAGACCAAGCCGTTTTATAAACCAAAAAAAGACCTGCGGAATTCTGCGTAGGAGCCGCTCTAGCACGCAGTGCTGTACGGAAAGATTGCAGCGCTCCGGTAAGTGTGCAAGCCGTCTGCTCACCGATAGGAAGAGATTGTATGTGTGTTTTATTTCTAGCATAAAAAGAGAAATCTGCAAAATGTAACATCTCACTATTTAAAACTGGCAGTTTGAAAAGAAAGCAAAAATCTTTAAATATGTAGTGTAATTTATTGACATACATGACCAGAAGCAGCCGAAATGTTAGGGTTTGCGGGTGGAATCCCTCTGTATGTTCTCGACATGTCGAGTGGGTTTCCTCCTGCAGTCCAAGGACATGCGGTTAGACTAACTGGCAAAGGCCCGTGATGGACTGGTACCTCGTACAGGGTGACCACCGGCCTGTGCCCGGTGATGGACTGCCTGGAAGATGGGTCATAATAATTATAATTATTATATTATTATTGCTGTTGTTCTTAACTAAAAAGAGGAATGTAGTAATAATAATAATAATAATAATAATAATAATAGTAGTAACAATAATAATAATATACATGTTACATAGTAAATATTACTACAAATAACTGCCACTATTATCCCCTGTTCTCTTCTGAGGATGCTGCTTGCTACCAAGTTTTTATTTGTTTCTGCGGGTTTCGTCTTTAGTTTTTATTTCCGTTTAATAAACAGGCTGTTGTGACGTGATCGACTAATGAGGGAAAGTTGGGGGGGGGGGGGGTCCCGCTTAGTTCCGCAGCGCCCATCAGGTCAGGGGCCCAACTCCAGGTCAAACCGCTGCACACCCCCCCCTCTGATGCGTCCTGCGCTTGGTGCACTGGCCCCCCCATACAGTCCCAGGAGAATCCCTCACTGGGACAATGGGGACGGGGGCGCGAGAGTCTGTGCGTAGCTGGATGGAGGGCCGGCGAATGTTAGTGCCACGACTCCTGGAGACTCGCCGCCTCTCCTGCCCTCAGCCTGTTTTCAGGCCTGGCTTCCTGACTTTGTGTGGGAACACAATCGAGGGGGCGGCAGCCTTCGGATGTCCATACCTCTTTCCTAACCGCTGACCCTACAATGTTACTCGCAGTAGTGCTAAAAATAAGAGGCTTGTTTACAGATTCTGGTAGCTATCAGCTATCCCATTCTTTTGCTACTTAATGGTAAACTGACCTTTACGTAAGCGGACTCCTGCTTAACGGATTGCTGTGATTCTGTGGTGTAGAGCTGCCATTTGAGGTGGGGGGGGGCATGAGCAGTTTTGGGAGATAAAGGGCGCCCTCACTCTCACTATCAGCAATCTCCCTTGAGTGGCTGACCACTAGGCCTCGCTTGTCACATTCCCTGACCCCAAAGGCCCAAGATGAAGATTAGGTCCCTAGTAATGGGACAGGCATGAGTGTGGGGGTGTCGGGGATGCTGAGGTACGGCAAGTCCGGGCCATGTGAGATTAGCCAACACGATCCCAGAACATTTTCACTCTAACAGCAGATCATTCTAATGCATTCATTCCTTCATTCGTTTATTTGTTCCTTCATTCATTTGTCCATTCCTTCATTCATTGAGCATACTTACTGTTAATCAGCCAAAAATGCGATTTATTTTTGCTTAAAAATATTAACATTAAAACTGCCTTTTTTGAATGTACTAGCTACAACAAAACAATTTGCATTTGGGTAATGTATATTGTATAAAGTTTTTTTTTGTTTTAATTGGAAAAATGTATCAGTAACAAAAATATTTTGAAAAAAACACTGCAGGCGTGAGCACAGAAACCAAATCTGAGCAGTTTGAAGGAGCAAGTTCATAAGTTCATGGGTACTGTGCTGTCACAGAACCGTAAGTGGGACGAACACATAACATGTGTCATAAAACCCATCAGAGGACATTCTTCTAGCACCAACTGAAGAAATTCAACATTCCACAGGCAATACGGGTCTAGTTCACAGTCATCATTAAGTCAATACTGAGCGCATCTGTAACGGTCTGGTTTGGTGCTGCTTCTGGTCAGGTCAAAGATAAACTGAGGCGCACTAACGCATCCTGCGGAAAGATTCTCACCTGTGGCCTGTCACCTATCCAAGCCCTGTGTAAGTCCAGGGTCAGGAGGTGTGCAGCAAAGGTCATTGCTGAGCCTGTCCATCAGGCAGCCATCTACACCATAGGCTACCTTCTACACCATAGGCTACCTTCTGCACCATAGGCTACCTTCTACACCATAGGCTACCTTCTACACCATAGGCTACCTTCTGCCAAACATTGTCAGGTAAGAGGTACAGAGCCTGCATTGATTACAGTGCCAGTGGACCAGTGTGAGGTTTTTTCCAGTGGCTGCAGTGACAATCCTGCCTCCACCCCCAATATTATCCCCTGTAAGTGGGAGGATCTCCTTATAGGGCTGGATGTAGATTAACATCATACCCAGGATGAAGCAATTGCAGGTCAAGGGCCTTGATTAAGGGCCCAGCAGAATAGGATCATTCCAGGCATTCATGGGATTTGAACCAGCAACCTTCTAATTGCAGGTACAGGTCCCTAGCCTCAGATCCACCACTGCATCCTAACGAGAGAAGCCCAAAATCATTAAGCCACTTCAGCAGCTTCTTTCCATGTGCAATAAGTTCATACCCACAACATTTGCACTGCTCCGGACCTTTTTGCATATTGCTAATGCTACGTGTGCACAGCTATACTCAGTGTATGACACTATTTATTTACAAACATTGGGGACTCGGTTCAGATCAGTAATATTTTCCTACTACATGCAGATGTACCAGCACAATACAGTGACTTGGCTTCTCATTCTGATTGGGATCGTCTCCACAGAGCACTCTGACATTTCTCTAGCTGGCTGTCTTGTGGGGGTGGAGGGGGGGCAATTGGGGTACATTAAATGGGGAGGATTCCTCGCATGCTACAGGGACAGACAATGGACACAGCTGGTCTCTGCTGGACATCAAGTCAAGAGCAGGCTGACCAATCATGGTATACAAAGCTGATTGACAACGTCGTACCCAATCATCTGGACAAATTAACCATTTAGTAATTCAATCATAAATGGATTACCAGAGATTTTTCAAAGGAAATTAAAAACAGATAAAAAGCTTAAATTGATACAGAATGGTTTTTGGAGTTAGATGATTCAATTCTCTCTTTCTCGCTCTCTCATTTTCTCTCTCTCTAGTATATGTACATCTTTTGCATTATTTCTGTGCACTATGTGTATTCTGTGGTACAGATGCAGAGAGAACATTCTAGTGCCTCAGATGATGATGATGTTTAGCCTACTTTTTGTCATACGGGAAATACTGTCCTAGGTATACCTAGTGCCTCCCGTCAGTGTTGTTCTATTCAGGTCTGTCTGCTTTCACTTAAATGTTTCTTTTAGAGTAGGATAAATATTTTATACTTTTATGGGTATTTTCTGTTTCCTTGAGAGCACATACATAAATATTTAAGATGCCACTATGTTTTATGGATTTAAAAAAAAATTCAACTTTAGTGCACAAACACAGTACAAGAGGGTCATACATTTTCTAATATCTTTTTAATTTTTCTTGAAAATCGCATTGCATTGCATGACTGATATTTTGACTTTTAGCATTTCACAAACAGAAAGGGACAATAGCGTTTGTTATTCAAACAACGAAACCCTTATTTCACAATTGAGTTTGAGGAATTTGCATTTTATTGATGCACTGTCATTTTCAGTATGATCTCTAGACATAACAAAGCTGTCAGTCAAAGTACCGGAAAGACCATAGTAGATAAAAACAGAAAAGTTGATTTAGCTGAAAGGTTAGCAGCAGAAATGTAGGGAATGCATTTCACACCGCTCTCCAGCTCCCTAAAATCTTTATCTGTATTGTATGAAGCAAGCTGTTTGGTGACCTCCTAGTAAGACGATAAATGATATGGTGATGGATTCATGAAGGCCCGTCGATTGACTATGACGCGCTTGGGTGTGCGCTGAAAAACCACAATGGAGTTTTTTTGAATATCGGTAATTCTTTTTCTTTTCTTCAGCTTGGGGTATATATTGCACTTTTTTTTTCTGAAACAAACGGTGCACATCACAGGAGACGAATGTTACGGGATTTACGGCAGCGCCAATCCACCGAAACAGCATATCTGTACTCTGTGGGAGGAAACCCATGGGAATATAGGGAAGAACGTGCAAATCCCACACCGGAGCTGGGACATGGGGAAAACCACCTTCTGTAGGAGTTTCCACCACATTACAATTTTATCAGCAATATTTCCAAATAGGGATGCAGTCGCTATCAGGTCAGGAGACCTTTTCTCCCTTCCATGTGTTTTGGAATCCAGAAGCAGTCACCCTCCACTGAGTAGAAAGAGACGTTTGACCTTGACAACCACAAAGCTCTCTTGCTGAAAATTCCTACACTAATTATACAGCTGCATGTAAGCGTACAAGGGTACCTACCAGGGTAATGACCCTCATATAACAAACATACTCGGCTAGTTTGCAAACAGGTCAGTCGTTAAGTCTCACTAAAGTCTCCAGGAAAACGTTCGGCTGTATAACTGGCCATGTTTGCCAGTAGCTTTGGATTAAAAACATTAGCTTGGTGACATAATGCTAATCTCTCCATGGCTGCAGTTTGACAGACGGGCAGGGTAGGCGATGTCCCAGCCGCGTTTATACCAGCACGACTGTGGGTCCCGTCCCCTTTTATGGAAATTCTGCTGGTCCCGAGGAGCCCGTCGCTGCAGACGACCGTCAGCCCACCCGGCTCGGGCTGGAACCCACCCAGGAACAGCTCAGGAGTCACGCCGGCGACCTGAAACCCGGAGGAGTACGAGCTGCCTCATCCTGCCCATCGCCTCGTAACCCTGCAGGATGGAGGAACGAGTTCAGGCCATCAGCTTAACCTTAGTCAGCCTGTAACTGGCTGCCTCCCTCTGTGTTTGCGTGCGTGCAGGTCCGTGGGGGAAGGGGGGCTGAGGAGGAGGGTTACGAGCAGGAATGTGGAGCCTCTTAGGAAGATACTACGCGCTCCCAGAACAATGGACTGTGTTCGACAGGAAGAGGCAGCGATCACTCTGGGCCATTTATGGGCCTTCAAATGGCAGAGCTGGAAACGGCGGCCTTGTTTATTGTTAAAGGCATTTGTGAAGTCGGAGGGAACTCAAATGCTGTGTAATGCTTTGTTTATAGAAACCGGCAAGAAACAATACTTAATGGAATTGGGGGTTGGTCGTGCTGAAGATATGGGCTACAACAGGCCCACAGTGAACAGGTTGATGTATCATGGTAACTGTAAACTTAACAGAAGCTTCTGGAAATATTCTTAGCTTAATCTACTGAAAGAATGGCCTCTGGCGGGGTGTAGGCTCTTCTCGTGGCACTGCTATGCAGAGCCTTCTTCCAGTCCAACCATGAATGAGTTACCATCACCAGCAGACGATGGCCTTTGAGTTGACCGCTTTAGTGACGAGACTCAAGACAAGGAAGAAACATACTGTGGGGGAGGGAGGGGGGGAATCTTCAAGTGATGTCTGGCCCCCGGTCTGGCAGACTGGCCCCCGGTCTGGCGGACTCCGACACGCATGCCCTGTTCCGTTTCTCATCCCCATGGGGTCCCAACAGCCTGAAGGGGAACGCAGGACATGCTGACCCTGAGTGCAATCCGCTGTAAATGCACAAAGGCTGAAACGATTTCCCCACATTTCCCATGATCCCTCGGTTGCCAGGATGAACAGCGGGCAGGCGTGTAAACCTGTAGCCGAGAAGATCCACCCTTTCGGAAGATTCCACCGTTTTACCGGTGATTGAAGCTCCCGGGCGGAATCACATTTGGTCAGATATTTAGCCCCATAGACTGGAAGAACTATGTGAGCTATGCGGGACCCCCTGATAATCAGAGTCTCTATCAGTGAGTGAAGAAAAGCAGACCTGCTCTGAGCTGTATGACCAGCTTCCCATGCATGGATACATTCACAGTGCCTCTGCCCCCTTTGGTCTGCTGTACAGGTAGATTATCTAGGATCTCATGGTAACCAGCCCCCCCCCCATCTCTGAGAATGTGTTTATTTGTGGAATTACAGCTTGGAGAGGTACATGATTAGAAGAAGCTATAGAACCTTGCTCTGAGTTTATGGCTCTAAGTCTGTTTCCGTGCTTCTCTGCTGGTTCTTAGTTTCCCTGCTTAGTTCCATGAGTTAATTATTAGTGTCACCTGTTACCCCTTAGTATTTAAGTCCCTCCCTCAGTTCAGTTCCCAAGTGGTTCATTGTATGCATGATGTACCTGCCCCCCCCCCAAATTTGTAATTAGTTTTTATTTTTCCCTCTTTGGCTTTTTACGCTTCATGCTCCTTTTTGTTTTCGTTAATAAACCCCTTCTCTCCCCGTGAGCTGCAAGTGGGTCGTCCGCATTCCTGTCCTGCTCGCACCGTGCCACCCCCGCACACCAAATCGACCCACATCCCTGACACATGGTGCTCTGTCGGTGCAGGTATTCGTGATTCTGCAAACACTGGAGTTTATTGGGTGTCTGTATTTGCCTGTCATAGCAATAGCCCGGTTTTCCCATTAGGCAGTGAAACGGGCCAAACCCCCGAAGAGAGAGGTTTTACTCCTCAGAGACAGACTGAACACCCCACATGCTGGATCCCTAAAGGATCGACTGCAGTCCTGAGTGACTTCTAAGTATTTTGAAGAAAGGTGAAATTAAATGACGTGACGGAAGTGGATTCGGGGACTCATGCAAAACCATCAGGTCTTTTTTATAGGAATTTTAGGCTGGATTGGACAGGGTGCATCTCCATGACGATGTCTCAGGAGGGCAGAGGTGGACTTCAGCTTCGCAGAAAGAGGCTATATGGGGGATGCTGAACATAGCATGGCATTGGGTATCGCGAGTGAGTAGGGCCGGCCGGGGGTGCAGGGGCAGCATGGCCCGCTTCCTTAAAAGGTCCAGGCTGTCACTTTGCTGTTATCTGCAGCTGGTGAGAGTCTCCATCCCCCCCGCGCCACTTTATCATGAACACCAGCAATAATCACACATGGCCAGACCTGGCCCTGTCCACCATGCATGCAAGACTAGGCCTCTCATGTCAATCGGGTGTCAAGAACAACAAACAGAAGGAGTGATGGACTGAAGGGAGACAGGGCTTCCACTCAACCCAGCTCCACAGGGGGCGCTGTTTGTCACCGGACCATTGCCCCCCCCCCCGAAGCAGAAGGAAGAACATCCTGCAAGTGAAACAGCATGATGCATGATGACAGTGCAGAAACAATGCAGTTTGTATTACTGACTGATGCCTCGCAGTTTGAATCGGAGAGCAGCCGGATGATGTATATGTATGTGAAGGGGTACAGTGAATAATGAATGTATGTTCTGGGAATGTGCCTGGGGGGTTCTGGTCCATTCTGGCAGTTGTTCACACTCCCCACCAGATACTGATATTTATGGGCCCTATGATCTGGGCCCCGAAGCAGGGTTAACTACTAAAGGTTTAGGCTTCCCAATGTAGACCAATCTAGCTGTGTTCCAAATTCGCAGGGCCCCGTCACTTATGGCACCCCTGCCTGGAAAGGCTCCTGTTCTGCCCAACTGCAGTATGATGAAATGATGGGAATCTTTTTTTTTTTCTTCAAGTACAGAGAAGTACAAGGAATTTCTGGTCTACTGGAATCTCAGGGGCGGTCTACGACGGTGCCGCGAGTACATACGCGTGTGATGCCGCTACCGTCCGCGAGGAATGAAGCGAGGGGCCCTTTTCAAAAAGCCTTATTTGCCTTTGTCCGGAAAACAGCCTCGTTTCCAGTTGTGCTTTCTCCCGTCAAAAGGCGAGTCCCACGCGGAGGTGTTTGATCTCAGCTGCCCCCGCCCTCCCCAACACAAAGGGCCTTTCACCCGAAAGGGGGAATTAATAAATAAATGACAGGGCATGCTCGCTTCGATCTGGTCGATGACTCTGCAGAACAACTTCAAAAGGGCTTGCTGGCCAGGAGTAGCTTCAGAGCCCGAAACACCGATAAAGCATAATGTGCCGTAAAGCATGAGGTATGACCAAAGAAGGGGTTTCAGATGCAGGGGGGGCATCCAGACTCCAAGCAGACATTAACGAAAAGACTGTCACGATCGATCCCCCCCCCCCCCCTACCCCTGCTCCCCGTCCCCCACTGATGAAGATAGACAACGAGACCCCTAGCTGTGGAAGGAGAGCGACTGTGACCACGCTGTGGCCCCTCCCACCTGAGGCACTGAGGATTCTGGGTAGGGACAGGCCGTGGGAGGGGGCCGACGCATGCTTTTAGCAGCCAGCTGTGGGACTTCCACCTCACTGCGTGCCCCCCCCCCCCCCCCCAACACAACACGGTTGATTTTTCTGCTTCATTGCCCCAGCAAAGTCAAAAAGTACTTCCTTTGCACTGGTACCCCTTGTCAGAGGCAGCTGGAAAGATGGAACGGGCATTAAAAATGAAAAAGTGGGTGACTTGGGGTGATGCGGGTGTGGGGTGTCAGAACGCATCGATGGCTCTGAGCTGTGCTCTTGCCGCATGTGGTGGAGCCATATAAATATTGCAGACTGCTGCCTCGTCCCTGTCGCACACGCATAAAGCGACACTCTCACTATTGAGGTGGATAGACTTCTGTTCCCCTCATAGACCGACACTCTGCCTAGATCCAAGCTCCTCACCTCCAGAACCATGCATTTGGTCACTCATTGGTCTAAGCACAAACTCCTGCCTGGAGTCACACGTGCTTCGGCTGGTCTATGCTGAGGGTCTGCTTGGCCACCGTGCTTCCTCACCCCTCTGCCACTTTACAATGGAGGAGTTTCCTGGTCAGCTGTTAAAGTTAAATGTCCTGGAGGAACTTCTGAGATGTTCAACAAACATCAAAGCACACAGTATTTGGTCCCTGCGATTCCTTTACTCAGTGGCGTCGGTAGGAGTTTGACATGTGCGGAGACTGAACTTGCTCCGACGATTTTTATCGCGGCATTGCAATGGGGGCACATTCAGCAGGGACATCGTAAGTATGGTATGTAAAAAATTAATTTAAATTCATTTTTTTTTTTAAATCATCATTTAAAATAAGACTAACACTGTTTAGAGTGCTGTTTCGCAACTGAACATAACTTAAAAAAATGAGTCTTATCTGTATTATCTGTATGGCAAAGAGCACAGTTATGCACAGTTATGCACAGTTATCGCAAAACCCAAAAGTATCCCAATATTGTTCAGCACTTAACAGACATCTGTTTATGTTCATTTTTTGGGAAGAAAGGGGAGAGGAAATCTGCCCCCTCCCCATTTCCGACGCCCCTGCCTTAACTACAAACAGAACAATTTTAAGACAAAAATTTCATCAAATTAGAAGCTACTTCCTCTTTGCCACCAGAGGAAGTAAATTAAAACTCTTGCACTTTCCTTGATGGTTCTGTAGTGGGTACTAATGAAAAACGAGGTATTTGTCTCCAAGCTGGAATTGTTGCATCTTAGGTTATGGGTCATTTTTCCTTCAGGTAAGTGTTTTGCGGTTAAATCACCATAACCCTACCTTTCTGTCTCCTTTGTTGTCTAAATGTCCTCACACCCCAATGTCCATCTTTGGTCATACAGTCCGACAGAGCTGGCGTGGGGCAAGGGAGCTGGTTCCTCCCCCCCAGATAATCTGCCGTTTTCACCACACCCAGCAACCAATACATTTCAGTATCTACCGTTCCCCATCAGCATGATATCCACCCTCCTTTATCGGGGAAATAGCGTCGTGGGTGGGTTGCAGATTTGGGAGGGGCAGTTCCCAAGACCAATTGCCCCTGCCCAGCCTTGTTGATGAGGCCTACGATCATTCAGATACCCATCATCCTGTTTCCCGCCCTGGTACCTACTGAGCAACTACATCATGGTCCCAAAATGAATCTGTAATGCAGCAACAGAATCAGAATTTAGATTGAATCAGAATCAGCTTCTAGTGTGAAACCATTTTGGCAGGTATTGGTGAAATTCAGTGACTATAATCTGTGATCAGAAGGACACTTCAAAAACAGCAAAACAGTAGGTTTCTGCAGTTGGCTCACCGTCTTGGGGATGAGGCTCGGCAGTGAAGCCAGCGGTTTGCTAAATTCACACCCCTCAGAAGATGGAGCCCTAGGCAGGCAGCCGCCTATGTCGCCTATAGGAGTGACTAGCCTTGACGTGAACAATACAGTTTTATCCATCTACATGTGAGATGTTTGATAAATGGAGTTGAAACAGAATAATTAAATTGTCTGAACAGCTTCTTCTGGGCAGGTACGAGTCTGGATGGAGAACTGGGCTTGGGGAAGCTAGATCTTACCTGGGGGTCAATTTGGGTATCGCTCGCCTTTGTGAAATATCCCCCAGATGACCGAAGTGCAAAGTTTCTCTTGTTACCAGAGCAGTTACTGCTG
>JAODUD010000019.1:19765530-19776342 GCA_026784285.1 Stomatorhinus walkeri | reverse complement strand
TTTTGGAATAAGGCTGTAACATAGCAAAATGTGGAAAAAGTGATGCGCTGTGAATACTTTCCGGATGCACTGTACACACTCACAGACTCGCCATTCACTCACACACATACTCACAGACTCGCCATTCACTCACACACACACCTGTGGGCAATCTGGTGCCTCTATTTAGCCTTAGCATGTTTTTAGACAGTGGGGAGAAACCCCATGACAGCATGGAAAGAACTCCACACACATGGGACCATTGCAGAGATTTTAACACAGGTCCCGCAGTGCTAACCACTGCACCACCATACCGGCCCCAGTGTTATTTTTCCTGAAATCAAAATGACTATAATCTGAAATCATGCATTGTTCTGGAGCGCCATGCTGGATTTTATAACTTTATGCACTAATTAAGCAGAGGGGCCTGCATCACAAAGCCGGATAACTTGTCAGATTTAAGGTACCCCCATTTAAATCGACTTTATCTCGGCTTATTTATTTAGCCCAGACTACCTTAAATCTGACAAGTTATCTGGCTAAGCAAGAAATCCTGTTTTGAGATACAGGCCCCAGGACTTGGTGAGATGTCCTTGACACCTAGCGGATGCCCTTTGAACGTACAGTATGCATGGAGGCATCGCAGATATCTGGAGAGAAACACCAGACATTATCCGAGGCCTGTATTTACATGCCAGCCCCCATCCACCACTTAATGCCTTTTTCGCAGAACTGAGGCCCACACAACTCCCTGGATGCTATACAGAAATGTGACAGTACAGGTATAAATCTCAAGCCTACACCCAGAGCATAGCTTCTGGTGTTATTGTCCGCTTTCTGGTGTTTATTTTTTACCAGGAGTCTTTACCTGAAGCAAGCGGATCCTCTAATGATTTCTGCCTATACCAGAATGATTAATGAAGTAAGGTTAATTAATCAACAATTTTGCAGAACCAAGTCTAGGATTCCAACCTTACACTAGGGCTTCCAGTTCAGCTCGTCAACTGCTAGGACACCTGCCGAATTCGCCAAACGTCGAGCTGAAGCTTTCACTCAGATCGTGTTGATGAGCTAATCGGAAGGGGTTTGGAATCTGTGTCAATTGCACTAATGCCCTCTGAAACACTAGCAGCAGAGTAAAAGCAACATTGCGACGCCAGGTCATGTCTTTGTGTTTTTTTTTTCAGCGACCACACAGGCAGGTCTTCTGGAGGAGGTGGTCTGGAGGAGGTGGTCTGGAGGAGGCAAAGAGGAGATGGCGAGGGAGTTATTTACAGGACATCGTCTATTGCACTTCTCCGCGTCTGATGGCCCAGACCCTTATAAGTCACGGAAAGTGTAGTATGTCACCGTGTGTATTCTGGTGGCCGGCCAGCGGGGCCGGCGTTAGGCTATAGCGAGCTTTTAAAGGACAGATTCATCCATTATTCCAAAAACTCCACCTGAGAATGTTTATTTAACCGCTCAGCCTTTGATCTCAGTGTAAACCAGCATCCACTGCTCTCAGTGCCAAGTGTCCATTTATGGAGAATGTCCAACGCGTCGCTCCCTGAGCCGTAATCCCCTGGACTTCTATCCTACTGCTTTTCCACAAGTGAAAATCGCGGCTCTGGATTCTGGGATGTTCTGCCCCGTTCTGTGATAGGCCTGTGACGTCATCGTAGAACGGAGATGTGGATTTACGCAACTGCGAGCCAGCGCACGCCGCTAGATGTTTTCCCCCTGGCTGGTTCCCTGTTCCCGTAATCACACTGTCACCACATGGGGGCGCTGGGTTTCACAGTGGCTTAGGATGCTGTGCTCCTCATCTGAAGGTCACTACTTTAAATTACAGGGTCTGATCCCACTTTCTCAAAAAATGTATGTCACATTAGATAAAAGCATATGCTAATATATATTTTTTTTATTAACAAGGTTGCAACCCAGCCTTCAGCAAATACTCCTTTCTGGTGAATCAATTGTTGTACTGGGAGGGGGCTGTGGACTGTGTGCCGTGGAGGAGTAAACAGGAGCATTTTATTATCCTGCTACGGCCCTCAAAGGGACACTGAGGCCTCCGCACAAGTCCCACGTCCCCATGTCACTGTCGCTGTCGCTTTACCCAGTGCCTGGGCAGCATGGGCACCTGAGTGGAAAACAGCTTATAACAGAACCCAAAGGGGGCCCAGGATACCTTCTCCAGCTTCCAGTAAACGATGTTTTCCAGTAGTGTAAAAGTCAGATGAAAATGGAAAGGGGGAGTGACCCCCCCGCTACGCCTATGAGTTTACAAGCTCCACCCGCTGTTGATGCAAACCACCTGCCATGACCTCTCCCTGACTCTGCGACTCTCCTGTAGCTTCAAAACATTTTAGGACCTCGCAGGGGTGGCCCAAGCAATGCCTTTATGATTTACGTCACAGCAAACACAAACCCGTCCCCATATAACCAGGAAGATTTAACTCAAATCCTTCAAGCAGTTCCTCCATCTGGTACCAGACAGCAAAGACAGGCAGTGTCAAGGTTTATCTATGGAGCAATTTCACCACCATAATTTTAAAGGGAAATCCCACAGCGCAATTTAACTTTGATGCTATAAATATTACTAACGACGGACGTAAAACTTGCTTTCTATCGACGAACATAGTTTGCCTCAAGATATGATTCAGTGTTACTGTGTTTGAATAAATCTCACATTTCAAACCAGGATGATTAACAACTTTCGGTTTCCCCTAATTCAAGAAGGGGAGTGCAGTTATAGACTGACAAATATATTGTAGAACAATAAAGACAAGTTCAGGACTTTTATGTTTTTTCAGCTCTTGCAGCGGGATTGACCATTGGGATAGGGCGATAGCTAGGAACTTCGGATAAACTGTGTAGCAACGCTGGCACCTAGTGGACAAACGCAGAACATGACATTTCCCTGGCTTTACATTAAAGCTGCCGGATGGAAAGAACATTGAAAGGCGCTGACTGGCCATAAAGGAGCTTCTTTCTTGATCAGGAAACGAACTTTATCCCACCCTTATATCAGTGGTGTAGGTCCTCCAAAAGGAGTTTATACAGTCTTCAACGCTGGACAAAATCCTGAAACATTAACCACACAGCACAGCTGATGCAGGAAAAATAACAATGTTTTCTCTACAGAGTCATTGCTATTGAACATGTACATATTATTATAATGTTAATAATAGTATTAAATACTTGTCTGTGTAGGCTACTGTTCGGCAATTGATAAATTAATTCCTATTTATGGATATGTGACTGCATAATTCCTCAAAACATACATTAATAAACTCCGTCACGGAAGCAACACCGGTTTGCGGTCCGCGCTGGATGGGTGCGCCATGCAATGGGTAAAACGGCCCGCGGGATGAACTCGCAGGTTATTGACAGGCCGGGATCATCCCGCCCACCAAAGCCTCATTTCGCCAGTCTTTAGCAAACATTGTTGACTTACCAAATTCTAAAAAGCGACTATTAACCTATAAGACAACTGAAAATACAATATTCACTGTTGCACGGTTACTACAACAAAAAACGCTAATTCTAAAGTGTACAATGTCTTCGGGGGCTGTTTTATGGCCTGATTGAGAACGACAGAGGTGCTGTTGTCATTGCATGGGTGCTTGTGGCAGGGAATCTGTTTTCTTCATAAAACACTCGACATCTCAACACTGAACCGGATCTTAACAGAAAGAGTTATATTCTCGGGCCGGCGTCGCCTGTGCTTCCTAACACCTGCTCAGCAAAGGCAATTGTAACAACGGTTGAATGCTGAAATTACAATTTCTCTCTTCATGGTGCCTCGGCGCAGTAACCGAACATGGTAGACAAATGCAGGGCGTGTAGTCCGACTGCAGAAGGAGAACAACGGGCTATGGGCTGGAGGCGTGATCGACACCCCCGGTGAGCACCAGCGGATCTCTGCTAAACCAGATGACGGATGTGCGGGACGCGATGGAGTCGGGCGGGGATCTCCGATCTCCGAAACGGGATCCCCCTCTGGGTGCTCTGCTTGCCAGTGTGCGTGCACAGTCATACCCTTTACGCATGAAATAAAGCGATTTTTGAGGAAATACCCAAGAGACGTCAGACAAGGATTTAAGTGCTCCTGTCAATGTTAAAGCACAAGACAAAGTACTGGGGTGCGCGTTTGTTACACAGGCGATATGCGCATCAGACGATAGCTTTTCGCCCGTCCACTTCACATTGAATGAGCGCCACCTGCCGAATCCTCGTCTACATGTTCGGATTCAAATACGAGTCTCAAATATGCCAAAATGAAGTCCAACAATCCGATATCGTACAGGTTAAAGTGTGGATATTGCGTTTAGACATGAACCTAACGTTAAGTGAAATATGCAGTGACATTTAAACGAAAGTTAAAATCTAAAAATGTATTTCAAATAGTGACATTTGGCGCCACCTAGTGCTAAGTATAGTAAGAGGATATTAGATAGTATTACAGGATAATACTGTCATGGAGAATACCGAACAATAATTACCGGAAATAATTGTAAAAATAATATAAACACCAAGAAACAGCAATTTCCCCCACATTTTATTAACATACAAGAGTACATTAGATATAAAATAGCATCAAAATTAACAAAAAGTGCATACATATAAAAATGAATAAAAGTATTTACAGCACAAAGTGTGCACATAATATGTTGAAAATAAATTAATATAAATTAAACGCGAGTTCAACATTTGTCACAGAAAAAAGAAATCACGGCATGGTTTTCCATTTTCTAAGGCACATTCTATTCATTGCCAGAGAATCTTGTCCAAAAATTGTAAGGAAAGCTTGAAACAGTGATTTAAAATGTAACCCATAAAGTTTCTATATTGTGTTATCAATTCCTATGTATTGAAATTCCAGGAGCCAAGCACTTCTGTGCCAAAGGTGATAGAGTCTAGTGTCCCCCCCCCCCCCAAAAAAAAGAAAAGAACATTAACCGGATGGTAATTCGATGGATGCAGTCCGTCTGCATACAAGTAGTGTAATAAAAAAAAAAACCCACACGCACTGCTGGGCGGTACGAAGAAAAGACATGTGGAAGATAAAGCTTCATCCGATTGCTTTTAATTGGCCGACTCAAACATCGGGCAATAAAGAGAAAAACAACATAGGTCACAGAACTATAAAAATGGGCTTTGGTGCTCAGTAATAACTTTCACAGAGGGTTGCAATTTATTATTAGCCTCCCAAGATTAGAAGAAGACGTGACTGAACAATTCAAGAAACCCATTTCCTGTTGTTTACGCCTAACAACATGGAACCTTTATTTATTGCAATAAGGAGTAGGTTTGGTTTTAAGCTGAAGTTCCCCTGAATGACAAACGCAGGGAGACAATTTGGCGGTGGCTAGACTGACGGCACGATCCTATTCGCGCATGCAAACGTGCTGGTAACATGTGCTGAACTCAATGTCTCCATGACAAACAAGGACATGCAGTTCTCACGATACCCTTTAATGTCTCTTGAATCTGTCCAGCGCCCAAAATGGCAACTCTACCACCCTGACCAGTGCTAATGTCATAACATAAGGTCTTACACACCCGTATCATTACAGATCTTTGCAAAAATGGTACAATCTGAACATTGAGTTATATTTCACTGTAGAATCATTTCCAGGCTAGAGCTCCAGTAATAGGTTTATCTGTCCACTATATGTAATATTCTTAACCATTGTAACTATTTACAGTATTAATATTTTACAGTATTAGTACTTCACCTTGCATCAGTTCCTAGGAAGGACAACATTCGTGTTAATACTCATCGCTATTTATAGGCAAACACAGGAGTGATTTTCTGCATATAACCTGCTGCAAATACGCAACACCCGTATCAAAAGTTGTGCTGTAACCCAAGCCACTTGCTCTCCGCTAGTAAAATGATCTCCGTGCCGTCGACAGGTAACCAGCGTGTACGACACGGAACCAAAACCAGCCTTTAAGTGGCACGGGGGGGCTAAAGGGGAGCACGCAAATTCCCGACAAATTCCATGCCGCCGCGCGCGGGACTCTGTCCAATTCCTAAACTTATTTTTAAAAAGGCAGCAAAAATAACTGGATGCGAAAGCAACACTTAAATGGGGAACAAAGAAAAATGGGAGGGGGGGGGGGGGAAACAGGGCAAGTGCTTCCAAAATGTCACAACTTGGCTTCCAGTAATAATCAGCTCAAATCTACAATGAGCTTTGGGATTCACTGCTGGAATTCTGCTCACATTAATACAAACTCTTCCCCACACTGCATGAAACATAAGCAAAACAATGTACAGGAGGCAATCAACGCACTACAATATATTTACAAATGCAGATACTGGCGATATATATATATATATAAAAAAAATGTACAAAGAAATGCATAAAAAAGAAAATTTGCCTTTAAAGGCCATATATAATTGTGCCTCCTGGGTCCTATAAATATGTCACTAATGCCCATAGTTTAAAAAACACCTCTTTTGTCTTTGTTTTCACAAAGAAAGAAAGAAAAACAACTTTACAAAAGATTATAATAGTGACACTAGCTCCAACTGATTTTCAGCAAACTAGTAAGAAATAGGGTCCAGGGGGCTTGGGGGGAGGTGGGGGGGGTGTAGTCTGCCACTGGAGACGAAGCTAAGTGATGCTGAGGACCTGATGGATGCCAATCACCAGCTCTCCTTCAGCTCTTCTGGCAGGGGGTCAGGGTGGACATCAGGCGGTGGTGGCAGTGTCTCCTGCTTCTTGGATCTGCAGCAGGGTTTGAAGAGACGAGGGTCGATCATCACCTCTCCAAAGCGACCCTTGTAGACGATCCCACAGCACACCTTCTGCCTGGGGAGAGGGGGCAGAAACGTGGAGATGTCAGGTCCACAGAATCCGGAAGCGCCGGCGTTTCCGTCGACGCCGCGTCCCGCGGCTTCCTCGAAGCTCCTCCTCCATACCTCTTCCAGTAGGTGAGGTCCAGGAAGGAGAAGAGGGCTGGAGTCGAGTGTCTCCGCTTAGCCTCGACGTCTGAACCGTCATCCGATTGGTTACTGTAGCTGGGTGACTGAGAGGGCGACGTGCTGGAGGTCGTGCTGTGGGCGTCCGAGTCTAGGGTACAGGAGCAGGGCATGGCATCAGCGAGTGACAGAAACGGCCACCTTTCTCTAATGAGTGTTTCACAAAGTGAAGTACCGTGACACGGGAAGAGGCCACCAGTACCTTACCCTGGCGCACAGTGTACAGAACAAACAGCATACTGGTTCATACTCCAGAGGGGATAAGAGAGAAACCGCACTCACTACGCCGCTTGAGCTTGTGCAGTTGTCCCAGCTTGCTCTTCTTTCCATCGCTGCTCTTCACTTTTTTAGGTTTGGTCAGCTTGAAGCCGGGACCTGCTCTGGCATCTACCACCTGGTCATTCACACAGCACAAAAAAATTAATCACTACCACAATTAACCCTAATTCTATTCCAACCAAAAGTCTACATTTACAGCATAAGGGGATGAAAGTTGTATAAATTAGGATTTACATGGCTCCAGTTCTTCTTGGATCCAAGTGGAAGTTTTTTCCATCTCTTCACCAGCAGGACACATGCATTGCAGATGTCTCCTACGCGATCTTCCACAAGCCTTAAGGGGAATATTTAAATTATATGTCATTCAACAAATCCTAAATAGCATACGGTAAAAAAAAAGTCTGTCATCCTGCAAAATAACAAATGAAAGCACGTTTATAAAGGTCGCAATTTTTAGGCATCAAGCTAGGCTTTGGAGCACATAACTCCGATAAAGATGCGCAGCGCTACTCACCCAAAACACAGCCTGAAGTTTTCTTCGTATCTGCTACTGTCTGTGAAGCGAGAGCTGGACGACTTGGTCTTGCAAATGCAACAACCTTCGTGGCTCCGATAAATCTTGGACTTGTGAAAGCCAAACATTGTCGAATGCGATTAAGGTCTCAGATGTGGGGGGGGAAGACGAAGGGCTGCGAGCAGAAAAACAAAACAACGTGGAAAAACAAAAGCAGGCGAAAGCATCGGCGCGCTGGGGGCGGACACCACGCGCACGCAAGAGGCTTGCGCGAGGTCTCCTTTAGTTAATTCGTTTGTTTGCTTCAATTACGAGACGCTTGCAGCCAATCAGAAAAAAGACATACTTCTAACCAAAACGCATAGCCGCCCCCAAACATACAAACAGCTATGAATCTTACTTTGCACGTTTCGCTAACGTGAGCTTTAGAAACCGCTCGGCGCAGCCATAAAACTGTGTAACGTGTATTACTGCCTCAAAATTAAAGCCAACGTCGCCCAGCACTAAATATGACAAATCTGGCTGAAACTCCACGACGCGCTCGAGACACGCGGTCGTCGACACACATTTTTGCAGTTATATAACAAATAACTCACGCAGCGCAGTTAAACTCAATATATCAGCGCAGCAAAACTCAATATATAATGAGTCATAAAACGCTTACATTTAAACAAATGTCTGCACGACGCGGCGGCATCCCTGCCTTAACCCAGCGTAACTGTATCCATCGGAATATCTAACTCTGACGCCATCATGCAACAATCAAAGGTCCCGTCTTTAAAAAAAACGCGTATGCGGAATGCCCGAAATACGGCGCTCTCAAATAAAAACAAACACATCAAATTCGACTTTAGTCAAGTTAAATTGATTTTGCATCAATTCACGGTACAAGTCCGCTTAACCAAAGCCGAAATGCAAAAACAAAAAGCCGGAGGTCCCCCCCCCTCCCCTTTTGAAGGCACGCTATAGCAAGCATGCACGCAAAACTTCACTTAAATTTAACGACAGCTTCTGCGCCCAATCTAGCTGGCGCCTACAGCAGTCCAAACAAGCCGCGTACGGACCATGCCTAGCCATAAGCTCGTCTTAGAAAAGTCCAACTTTCGGCCACGGAGAGCGCGAAAGCCCCATGTCCCACACTTAGTTTTTGTTACAACCACGCCGCGCGCCCCATCCACGTTCTCCTATTGTTGTGCACAAATGATCACCTTGCCCAAGTGTCTCTGTACACTTTTCAGCATGCGCGAGACATCCATTAAGTTCCCCCATGCCACTTACGCGATTAAATTGCCCGCTGACAGTTTGTATCGAGACAATGCCACAAACGTCAAAATAAACACGACTTACCGAACAAAACTTTGAATCGTTGCTGTTTTCTCGATACGGCACTGCGCATGCCTTACTACAACCGCATATAGCCTTACATTAGAATATCATTAGCATAAAAACATTGACATGGGAGGTAACGTCATAGGAAGGCCATATAAGGATTACACGGGTCTCGTTCAAAAAGAAATACAACCAATGGGATGATGAAATACCAGACATTTAAGAATGTTGCATTCTGGGAACGGCAGGCCGAGAACAAAATGCATGCAGTACTTAAAAGAAGTGGCGAATTAGGAAAACTACATTCCCCAGAACCCAGCAAAGGCGTAGAGAGCGAAACAAGAAGTCTATTGTTAAACGGCCTTTACGAAATGGCGCGAACGCGTGTAATTTGATATTTAAAAGAAGGTATTAAGTCATTCTCAGGTTGTAATATACTATTTTTTTCTGACGCGTTAAGACAAGATACAGTGTTTACAGGAAGTGAGCCCTACAAATTTTTCACACCGAGCTTTGCTGTCCTTCCTCTTACAGCGTTGCCAATTTTGTGGAAGTGCAGTGCGAGATACTGCTATAGTAAAGAGAACAGTTCATTCAGGATCACAGTCAAACCAATTGACCAAGGAAGCTTGTAATGCCGCACTAGTTAACTTAAAATTGGTAATGAGTTACATGTGAAGCGATTTCCCGAATGCGTATCGTGTAGCCTACAGCCTCCATAGGAAGCTAACATTCAGGGATTACGTGTAATACGTGACTCCGCGTCCCCATTGATGTGCATCGTTTGACTAGCATAAAGGGAAACAGGCACACTGAACAAAAAGGAGCTGCTTTTAAAGG
This sequence comes from Stomatorhinus walkeri, assembly GCA_026784285.1. NCBI lineage: Eukaryota > Metazoa > Chordata > Actinopteri > Osteoglossiformes > Mormyridae > Stomatorhinus > Stomatorhinus walkeri. Next base: position 19,766,419 of record JAODUD010000019.1, on the reverse strand, counting down.
GGATGCCGCAAATGTCGGCCAAATGTGGTAATCACTGAACTAAAAAAAGGAAACCGCGAGTCCAATGAGAAATTCACAAGAAAACAACGCAATGGAACGTCTTGTTAGAAAATATTTGTTTATTAATAAGAATAATAAGAACAGTTAAAATGCAATATCAACCTCTTACTACCAGTTACAGCTTTACACTTTTCCTACAGATGAGAGTTTAAGAAGATTAAAAAGAACGCGTAGAGAAAATCACTATCTCAAGTAATGTTGTTAACTGGAATCGGCATACATTACAGGTTGTTTTGGTGTAAAAATATACATTACACTTGTACATAGACATTTCCAGGTATTTTTCTAATTACATTTTTACACTGTACACCATTATTCATCTATAATACACCACGTAACACACATCTTTCAATCAATAGCAAAACAGACCTTTCCAAAATCTCAACCCAAGAAACTGGTGCCCACAAGAGCAAAGCATATTACTGTGGAGAAAATGTCACGTGTGCTTCTGGTAGACAGGAATTTAATATACTGCTCAGTATATAAATGGGAAAAAGAAAAAAATGGTATTGTCATTTTCTTCTAAATGATAGTTGCATAGCAATAACAGCAGCAGTTAAGAATAGAAAAGGGAATGTTAAAATAAGTTAAGCTGAAAATGGTAAATGGTGGATCTCTCCTGAATTAGACAACAAAACGCTATCTTAAATAAGGCCATGTCACTGTTGATGTGATCGTATCATGTCTGCCTAAACTATACTTATGGCATATGGTTGAAAACATGGGCTTGTGGCTGTGTTCCATTCCAGAACACTCAGCCTTTACCTAGCAGATGCATACAATTGAGAAAGCAGGGTTGGACAGTCCCTGGTGCAGTTTTTTTTTTTTG
>JAODUD010000019.1:19721134-19736671 GCA_026784285.1 Stomatorhinus walkeri | reverse complement strand
GGGGCCTACGGCCACCACCTACACAACAGAGTGCTCACTGAGCTGATCTGGAGTAGCGACGAGTGGGATGTCCCATCCGACAGCAGGCGAGGATGCAGCTCTAACTCATCGCCGGTTGCCGTTGGCAACACTGGCCTGGCAACAGGAAGTTGAGCGTGGGGGACTGGACATCGGTACACCCTGCCACCACATGGGGGACCGGCTCCCACGCTTCCCCCCCACGTGGATACCAGAGAGGCATCCCATTATAATGATGCAGAATTTGTACACATGAACACAGAATTTGATCCACAGATCATTGAGCAAGCCAGGAACCAGGCGAGGGCCCTGACAAGCTGGACAGGAACCAGCAAGGAGACCCTGCTGAGCAAGCCAGGAACCAAGTGGGAGGCCCTGGTGAGCGTGACAGGAACCAGGTGTGAGGCCCTGGTGAGCGTGACAGGAACCAGGTGGGAGGTCCTGGTAAGTGGGACAGGAACCAGGCGTGAGACCCTGGTGAGCGGGACAGGAACCAGGCGTGAGACCCTGGTGAGCAGGCTAGAGACCAAGGATTGGGAGCCTGGTGAGCGGAACAGAGACCAGGTGGGGGCTTTGATAAACCAGCCATGTGCACGCGTGTGTCACAATAGAAAAAAAGTTTGACCATCAAAGAAGATAACTCAGTGCGCCGGGGGACACAAGCTTCCTTAAAAACGTGTTTGGGACAGATACGCAGAGGCTCTCAGGGCTGGAATATGGATTTGCCGGGATGTAATGTTTCACACGTTTGTAGTTGGAACCTTCTGGAAAGGGGAGTAAGAGCAGATAAAGACTGCCAGAGAAGAAAGAGATAATGAGAACTGGGGTAACTGAAATCAGAGAGTAGGGGTTTCAAGGTGAAAACCATATCCAACACAGTAGGAGAAAACAGCTCAGGATAGAAGGACGACAATCGACGGATGCCGAGCGCTCAGGAACATGTTATGGAATTCCAGCAAGAAACCACATCCATCTATCTTCTAACCACTAACCCTGGCCTATGCAGCAGTGGAGAGGCTGGGGTCTATCCCATTTACTATGCAAGTGCACTCAAGAGCTCTATGACGCAACGGGATGGGAAGGAACGCACGCAGGTGAACGCAGAGGCTTCCGGAAACCACGTGATGGGATCTCGGTATTCTGTGCCATCAGCTTCACTCGCTCAACGGACAGCGGATAAGATGGTGCCACGGAGAGCTGGGAATTAGCCTGGGAATTAGCGTGTTTTACCCCCAGGACCAGATGTCTGTCTGTTTACTGAGGGGCCTGCTGGGGAAATTGATAAACTGGCCTCACACTCAGCCAGAGGGCCCCTCACCCAGACACTAATTACATAACCTTCAAATCCTCTTTTAATGAGGTTTGAAGAGCACAGAGTAGCTTCTCCCAATACCCTTTTACCAAGGTAACAAACACGCGCCACTGGTGTGATCAGAGTCTCCATTTCATGGTGGAAACCACAGAGGAACGGTATCTTTGCTGCATTTATTAGTAACCCACAAACTCTTCACTGGCAGAAGAACACAAGTCTCAAATCTTCCAATTTCTCGGCTCAAAATCAAACAGAGGTCATTTCCTGTGACACCTCAGGCAATATGAAACCAGAGGTTAACTAAAACCGGCCCAATCTTCTAGATTATCTGTTATCACACAACCACCGTGCTGCCATTGAAAGACAGAGTGCAGAAACTTGAAAATGCACGTTTTATAAACTCAAGCTAACGTTTCCTGAACAGATTCCAGTTTCGTTTCCTCAGTCTAGGAAATAAACGTGTTGCTCAATATCTAACTTCCACCCTCTTGGTGGCAGATGTGAGGAGACCCCTATGGCCTACCATCGCGACATAAACAAGTTTCCTAAACATGGAACCTTTCTCTTAGTACAGTACCGACGGCCACAGTCACGCGGCAAGGGAAGGTCACACTTTGGCACAGAAGACGCTGCAGAGGAGTAGGGTGAGATCAAAACCACGCAGAAACCACCCTTTGAAGTCACGCCACTGGACCAAAGCGTCAATTACATAGAGCACTGTATATCAACCAACTGTACATAGCTTGCGAGACAAATACAGTGTCAGTCTAAGAAGACAAAGACAGAAGAGACACTAAGTTTTGGAACTTATTGTAAAATTCTGGGGATAGTACCTGTATTCGGGAACAGTGCTATTGCTTAGCTTTCATTGGATGGTTACTTAGGCGTATCTGGTGACGGGCGAGAGTCTGCAGGGTCTGCTGAAGACCTTGTCTGTTTCTTGGATCGATCTCTATTTGCTCCCTTCCATGTGTTTGCAGCTTGACAGCCACATAATAAACCAATCAGGAATCAGGAGGGGGGCAGTGCTTCACCCAGACAGAAGAGGCTCTCATTCTGCGGCGGAGAACTGAGAGGCCTTTGATGGGCCCCCGGGACTGGCAGCCTGCTGGAGAAGGGGCCATTCATGTCTCCCAAGGGCCACTTCTCCAGTGAGGATGGGGTGGGGAACATCCCTGAACCACTTTATCCCAGCCAGACGTTTCCATGGACACGGCTTCCCAGCCAAGGCAGGGCAGCAAACCGGGGGAAGGGGCCTGGGGAGGGTCGCCGCAGACCACGGAGAGAGCCGAGGGAGTGGACCGGACAGAACGGGGGGTTCCTATTGCACACTGATTTGAGAGGGCCAGGACAGACAGGCTGTGTGCGTGGTGGGGGGGTGGCCAGAGTGGAAGAACAGCTGCAGGATGTGTGCCGGAGAAAGCCAAGTGCACAATGGAGGGAAACGCACTGAGATGCCCGAAACGGGCGGGCCGAAGAGCTCGGAGACCCGCTCGCTGAAAGTCCCCATCTACCTAATTAGTCCTGAGACCACGCCCCCACTTCCTGTACAAACAAACATGGGGACCAGGGCTAACCCGGGTATTTCCTAGGGTACACGGCTTCACCACAACTCCATGCGGATAAATAAACTGCATGTTTCTGGAGAGAGGTGGGAGGGATAACACAAAAAAAAAAAATGCCCTGCAAATGTAGCCTCGTCAGCAACTCCGAGCGGCAAGCGTGACACTTGCACAGACTGAAGCAGCGATTCACTTCCCCTCTCTGTCCCTATTTGGACAGGGGAGCCTGGACTTTCCTGCAGGTCGAACAGGTCTTTGCTGCAAGGAGAATCTGTGTGTGCCGACCTCATTGGCTCATGTGTGTCACATGGAATGTATGGGCCAATCAAATAGAAGAGTTAAGTCCCTTACAACAAAAGAACTCCATGTACTCATTACGTGCACTTCTGCAGAATCTCTCTAAGTATTGACTCAACAGACAAAAAATGTAAAACATCTAACAGATCACACATTACTCTCTGGTAAACTGCCATGTGGGGGCTAACAGTGATTGAACAGCTGATTTAAATGCTTTTCCATTTGCTTAAAAATGCAGCATGTATAATGTATGATTCATACTATCATTGAATATATTCACCTGCTGCATTCATTTCTGACATACATCCCAGTGTTTCTTCTTCAGCTACTACAGTCAGGCCATTGCAAGTTTTTGCAGTGTCTTTGTGTTTTTCAAAGTGGCCCTGAACACTGACATTCTAGCAAAGACCTGAATACTTTCTCCCATGCCTGACGTACCAAGTTAGGCTGCTGAGTTTCTATATTGTTCAACTGAGCATGGCTTCACAGATGAATTGATTAACAAATTCCACCTCCGTTTGGATAGGGGACTACGAGAAAGAGAAGACGCAACCCAGCGTTTGGTCATTCTGTCTGCTTTAAGAAGACAGTCACAGAAATGTGAAACGTCACACGGAACTTCGCTCCTGGTTGCAATGAGATCTTTATCTACCAGTTGTCTAACTTTATATGTCACAAGCCAGTTACAGTAGATCTTTGTCTTCTTCAGATATCAGAAGTACAGATTAATATAAATTTTGCTTAATTTTTTCTTACCCCTTCTACCATGGTGAGCAGGAGTTTTGCATTTAAACACTGTGCAATAGAAAATCAAATGCAAAAAGACAAAAATAACATAAGTGTCCTGGCCTGCTCACCCTTCACTAGGGCAGACATTAGGAGAGACCTGCAGCCCATCCTTCTTTCTGATTGGCTTATGACTTACTCGAAGACTGGGTGTAACTACAGCATAATGAGGCCACAGAAACCTTCCTCTTGGGGCTTAACGTGCAACCCCTCCGCCCCAGGGAACTGGGAAATTCACAGATGTCCAGGACTGAGCCGGAAGTACAATGACATCATCTTGCATTTCGGGGTACCAGCTGGAGTATGATTAGGAGGCTGGTCGCCAAAAATCCCCCACACGTACCTGCCCCCCCGCCCCCACCCACACCCATCCCCCCTCCAGGGAGGTCCTCGTGCTAGAAAAGGAGCAAACCTGCTTTTATTTCTCTTTCAATGTTAACTTGATTGATGGGTTTTCCTGCATGCGTTATTGTATCAGTAGCATTTCAGTCCATATAAGACCTATCACCTTCAATTCCACAGTATCCTCTTCTATTGATAAGATCTGCATGTGCCAAAATTCAACATAAGTGACACTTATGACACATTTCTCATACATTTTCAACCAGTGATCTAGTTAAAAAAAACGTCCCTAGTTGGACTTTACATGATGTCACAGTAGGTAAAAAACTTTCTGGATTAAAATTCGGTGTTTACCAAGTAATGAAGGGCCGTGTTCTCTGAAGCTAGAGCATTTATTTCGAATAAAAAGAGGAAATGGTTAACCACGTACAGAACACTTTACTTTCGCCATCTGAAACACCGGTCTCCCTTTTAATGCGATACCTCACTATCAGAAAAAAGCTTGTGACTGGAATACAGAATTACAGTATGTGTGCCTCCGGTGAAAGTCATCTTTACGGATTCTCCTGACTTTTTTCCTAAGGTGAGGTACTATTACATTATTTACCACTTGCCCAAATAGAACGTCATAGTAATGTACTCTTTTTGAGAGTCCTGCTTAACCGTAACTCTAATTACTGAGTATCTTACCACAATTGCTGCGTAGTTGCACGAGTGATCGGCCAACTATGTGCAAAATAAATATTTTAATAAAATGTCCTTGGACAACGTTACTGTGTTCCTTCAGCTCAATTATTCAGTAATGTGAGACATTAATAGCATTAATCGCAAATAACTTTGGCTTAACAGTTTTAGACAATCTGGTTATGTACTTGTGGGCATTTACTATCCTATCATTACACGAAAGACATGCATAAACGATGGAACCCAACAGGGTAAGCAGATAAGCTAATTATTACTGAATATGTTAAAGTAAAAAAAAAAAACAATATTTAAATTCCCGAAATTTAAAAACAAATTGGTTCGATACAGCCATGGAAAAAGATAGAAAAGATAATTGGTTTGAAAATTTACTATACATTTCTATAACAAATGCCTTTCAAGACCATTAAGACATTGTGTTTCTTGTTGAATGGATTTGAGTGGCTGCAAAGAGTAAAAGAAACAAACAAAAAAAGAAAACACTGCAAAGGATATATGACCGGTCTAATTTCCAAGGGTGGTGGATTCAAGGCTGACAGCCGGGATCACCGGATCAAGCGGCACAGACACGCATTTAGGCACAGCACTCACCGGACAGTTCGTCTGGTTCCAGCCCAGTTTCGGTGTCGAGCCCGCAGATAACGAAGTAATCTGCGAATCTGCAAGAGCTGGAGCTGAAGCCGGTGGTCATTTTGAGAGTGGTCCAGTGCTCCCCCTTGTCCTCGCCCTTTCAAATGGGTGCATATCAGGGAATCGGGAAACAATTTCGGGCTTTCATCACGAGTGCGGTTCCGAGCCCCAAAAGCAATTCAGAGAGCGACAAGAAAAAGACAGCGAACTGCATTGCTGGTCTCTCCCACACAGCTGTTTTCATCTGCCAGAATTCCTCCTATAATCAAAGCAGCCTCCCGTGTTTCACGGGCTGCATTGCGCCTGCGCGACGAGCCGAGTCGGGGGGTTACGTCATGCATTCAACTCTTCGGCCACAGCGCTGCGCTCCGTGACTTACGGGTGGTGCCGAATGAAGACCCCCTGTTAAATCGATGCCCTTCCGTACTAATGAGCACGAACTATGTAGCCATCCGTCTTCTTGGAAAATGGAACCTCTCCCACAAGCCTGAGGTACACCCTGAACGGGATGCCAAGACAGAACAAATGAATATTCGTAATAAATAGGAAAAGTTGGCTACCGTAAACAGCAGCAGGAAATATTATTGTAATCATCAGGCGTTTTGGTCAACCCCTACATAACATAGTTAAAATTTAAAAATCTAGTCAAAGAACAGAGGTTCGTGATATATAAAGATCGATACACACACACACTATCCAATGCAAAAAGATACAATTAATTGGAGTTCATTACAAAAGTTTAAGGAATACACAAAAACAGCCGTGTGTTGATTACTAATACGAAACCGACATGCTTCAGTTGCGCCTGGTGCTGTTACATAATTTAACCCAAAAATACAACACTGAACGTTTGAGACTGATAGGCATAACTTTAATTTGCTTGCCACCTAGCGTCTCAAATATGAAGTGCAGCACAAACAAGAGCGTTTACATTTTTCCATTTCATTTGTTTAATAAGAAATTAAGGTGTCTTACGGATGGGCAACGTTCTCACCACACTGCAATACATTTTTAATGCAATACTGTGATAATACATTGAAATGGAATGTCATTTGTTTTGCTTGCGCGTGGTGATCTGACAAGGGAAAAATGGAAGACAACATTATCACTTTCTACATGGCAAAAAAAAAAAGAGCACAGAAAAAAATGCGACAATGTACTGAAATACTACAGCCACTGTTTAGGGTTTAATTGACGTAAAATAAAATGGAGACTTTTGAATGTGCAACCATTACCGGTAAAGAAAAACATTTTTAAATGATATTATAAGAGGTGTCGCACATAATATAATCATAAGGCTTGTCTGCACTGAAGTACAAAACACAAGTGAATAGTTACTGTATTACAAACGAATCAGAATACAAATCAAAAGGAAAAACATTATTTCAGCTACGAATTAACAAGATCGAGACAATACTTATTGTTCATGAAAAAATACAAATGTTTCATTCTTTAAATTAAAGTAAACGGTAATAGCAGGTTTTGGTGCGGACAAAGAAAGACTGTCCATTGACTATGAGGACGAGGAAATTCCCGTTTGCGTAACAGCAGCTGGAGCTCTAAAATGCTGATGGGTGACGATCCAATAGTATCTTGAGAAACACTTGAGTCGACAGACAGGGAAAGGAGAGAAAGGGCGAAGGTACCAGGTGCAAAAAGCCATGGAGATTTAGCCGCTCCATGGAGAGCTTCCAAACTGCTTATGGTTGCGGGATTTGGGCTGGGTAAAGCAGTGAGGCGAGAGGGCCTACTCCAGCTTCTGCTGAAGCTTCTTCTGGAAGCAGACGGGCAGGATGGAAAGCACAGCTAGTCCTCCCAGCACAGCTAGAGAGTTCCAGGACACAGCCTCCCCAGCTGTGGTCAGCTTGTATAGGGTGGTGCCGGCATTGATCGCCACAAAGGATGGAGGGGCTACTCCTGAAAGATGGAAGAGGAACAGGTCTTTACCAAACTTTGGATACAGGCAAACTTGCATAAAGTGGAAGACGTGACCGGTTACCTTCCTTCACCAAGGTCAACGGCATAACTGCACCAGCAGGTCAACTTAACAAAAAGCTATTTTCGTGGCTCTGAGGCTAGGGATCCGTGCCAGCAACCGGAAGGTTGCTGGTTCAAATCCCGTGAATGCCCAGAGTGATTCTACTCCGTTGGGCCCTTAACCTGCAATTGCTTCATCCTGGGTATGATGTTAATCTACATCCAGCCCTATAAGGAGGTCCTCCCACTTACAGGGAAAAACTTGGGGGGTGATGGCAGGATTGTCACTCCAGCCACTGGAGACTGGTGTGATGCTGAAGTATCACCCACTGCACTAAGGTTCTCATCCCTATAAATCAGTGCATGCTTCCCCCCCCCCCCATCTAAATTCTGCTCCCCTTGATGGAACAGAGCAAACCTATGAACTGGGCACTAAATTAAAAATGCAAAATGACAGAAGCTGATACCCACTTCAGGCCGAACCTGGATAACATAGAAATGCTTTCAAACAGCAATCATATGCTATCAAGTACTTACCAAAGAAAGTCCCTAAGAAGAAGACACCTAGGGGAACGTTGATGACTGGAGAAGTGATGTTAATAAACCAGTTGGGAAGAAAGGGTGTGATTCGGAGGAAGATTATGTAATTGATCAGATGTTCTCTGTGCTTGTCCACCTGCAAATAAAGGAAGAACATAATTAGTACAGTTTGGAAGGACAATCTTTTGAGGATTTGAGGTGAGCACTGGAAATAGTGGCCTGTAAAGTGAAATATCAAGGCCAAGACTACCCTTCAGTACCATTCAGGCTACTATTGTCAACTAAAGCCCCCAGGGCAGAATTTAAATTATTTGAGGGCAGTAAATGGGGTATTACCCGACATGTCCTGCTCTTCAAGACAACTGACCACTGGTCCATTCCCCACTGGTGAGCAAGATCTCTCAAATATCTCCTTAGTTGAATCGATCATTTGTGACATATCCGTAGGAGGGGCAATAGCCGTTATCAACCATTTAAGTCGCGTTAAAAACACTTAGGGTTGAGTATTATGTAGTTTCGCTCACCACCCTGAGACAAACGGCAAAGCCTTACCTGCTGAGACCATTTCTGGGCTTTCTCAGTCAGATACTTGTGCACGACTGGCCTTCCCACCAAGTACGACAGCATGTAGCAAAAGGAAGCTCCCAGCCCAGAACACTGCAGGGGGAGAGGAAACCATCACAGAACAAGCCCAGGCTGAGTGTGTCCGTCACACTGCTTTACCAATTACATGTTCAAAACGGTCTACTCCACACATCCACCACAAGCGCGGTCAAGTCCAACCGATGAGCCAACCGGCGCAATATGAAGCCATTCCGACGCCAACATGTGGCAACCTGAGGCAGGTATCCACTCCGAGTTTAAAACGCATGAAGGCGAGCAGTGGCGTGTTTTTATGAACCGATACAAGACTGAATGAATGGAAATCTTACCAGGCAGACCAGAAAGAGGGCCAGGGGAAAGGGGTAGAGGTAGCCGGAGAGGATGCTGAGGAAGATGGACCCAGGGATGGCAAAGGTTTGAAGGCTAGGATACCATAGTTAGGGTCCGTGATGCAATGTGACGTCAATACAAACAGGAACAGATACCCAAAAAGACCTCAACTGAAACCACGCCATTGGGGGTTTATAAGTGCTTGAAGATAAAGTGGCTTAAACTAACACATTCTGAACTATAGAGAATTCAAGTCTACACATTATCATCAATGCCTTTAGCTTTAACTACTGACAAATGATACCTTCAAGACCCCAAGGCTGGGTTTGACCTGGCGACCTTCTGACCACAGGTACAGAGGCTTAGCCCACAGAGTCACACCCCCATCATAGTCTTACATGCCTTTAATAACCACAGCCAAGAGGATAAACATTACCACTGGGCCCTTGAGCAAGGCCCTTAAGCCTAACTGATCCAGGAAATCTGGCCGACCTTCCTCTCTGAGCCTCATTGTATGTTACACAATAGCAACGTGTCATCTGGTTACTGAAACTTCCGCTACAGTGATGATGACTATGACTATTCAGATCTGCACATAAGATCACCGGGAAATCAACCTGGTACAGACCCTGCCCTTCGCCAACAACCCGACATCATGCAATGCATCAAGTCTAAATGGAGGATGGGCTTCCAATAGCCAAATGTCACCCGAATTTGTGTGTGTGTGTGTGATGGTTCTATACACAGTCATGCACACGCGCACACACACACACACACACACACACACACACACACACACTTCTATTAAGCTTTCCCTTACGCAGAATATGAAAACAACCTGGTATTAAAGAGGAACTGGTGCAATAACTGACAGGTGTTAAAACTTGACAACAAAAAAAAACAGCGAGCTGCATAAGGTGTGTACCAGCTGTACCAGCCTTGCCCTGATGAGCAATGCCAACGATAAAAGTACCTAACTCACCCTAAAAATGGCAGAAGCCCTGCTCTTGCAGGCGGTGCCCTGCTGTGGCTGGCACACCATATCGGCCGATCCGTACTTCCTGGCATGGGTGCTCACACCCACAAACAGGTAGCTCACAGGGACCCAGTTACCTGCCAATGACCCCGTTGCAATCACTAGCCAAAGGATACAAGATGTATGTGGCGAAATAAGCGACGAGCACTTGGGTGTAGTAAGTGTCCTTGTACTTGGACAGCACTGTGCCCAAGGCCTTGGCGTCCTCCATATCTTTGGGGATCCGCATCTTTTCTCGCTCGTCTCTGTGCGAGTAACAGGTTAAAAACAGAAAGGCCTGCTTTAGTACTATTACTGTGTCACTACACCACACAGCAACAAAACAATCCCATGAAGTGGTCATCCGACCATGATACCTACGTGTGCTGTAAAGGTTTCATTTCAGTTTAGGGAACGATTTAGTACAATTACATTTAAATTATTGGCTCTATATATTCTGTAGACAGCTTTTCAACAGTGAAGGAAAAGTGGCAAAAAGTGACCAAAATCTCAAGACAAACTGTGACTTAAACAAAAGGTTACAGCATAAGGTTCACTTAAACCAGGGGTGGCCAATCGGAACCACAAAAGGCCGGTGTGAATGCAGGTTTTTGGGATAACCTGAAGGTCAGCTGTTCAAACCCAGGTGTGAGGACTCTTCAGGCGATCAGTCCTCTAATTAGTGATCTAATTAGGGGATTGCAGTGAAAACCTGCATACAGGGGCTCTATGAGGATAAGATTAGCCAGCCCTGATGTAAACAGTTTATGGAGAACAACCATCACAAACTGAACAAAATCAGATCACTATCATACAGTATGCAACTGATGCAAACAGACGTGCATCTGACGACATTAGTATTAAAATGCGAGGAGACTTACTCACTGAGCTCTGGGAAATTCTGGTACACTAGATACATGACGGAGGCAGCGCAGGTGAAGATGAAGAGCAGAATTAGGAGGGACATGCGAGCGGAGCCTCCTTTAGAGGATATCGGCCCTTTGGAAAACACATGCATCTGGGTCATAATCCGTTTGATAAAGTATCATTTGTAGATACGCACATAGACACAGATGAATGTACATTTTGAAACAACATATAACAACTTAGGTGAGAAGACAGTGTGTGTAGCTAGAGACGTGGACTTGGGACCACGTTGCTCAACGTTTATTACTCAAAAAAGAATCCGGTAGTTATAAAAGTGATAAATAAAAGTAGAATAAAAGTAGCAGAAAGGCAGTAGCTTTTAATCGATTGTTTCTGCTTTCGTATAGCGTTTGTCAAACTGTAATGCAATTATTAAACTTACATTTTAATAGGACGTTTTAGGTGAAGTCTCATGTTTGATCCAAATATAAAGAAAACACGAATATTTACCCGAATGTAGACACTGACGAATCATCCACTAATTCAACTACACAAAACGGATGGTGAAGGAAAATACGCAAAGCGGTTAAAAAACGATTCAATTTTTAGTTAGAACTGAATGCAACGCGAAACCACATCCTTGGGCTGCAGTCAAGGTTGCGTGTATCAGTGCCAAATGCAGAAAGCAACTACTTCGCAATATCCTGTGGTTTACATGCATGACTACCCAGCTAAGACTAACTAGTTAAAATTAAAACAACGTGTATATTACTGATTATAGGAGCTATACGAAATCAATTAAAAGCTTAATAATGGCTCTATGCATTGATCAGGCACATACCGAATATTTCAATTAAGCAGTCAAATGAAATATTTATCCTGTTAACTTCCAAGACAGCTGTATCTGTGCAAACCTTTCAAAGAATCGCCCCCTGGCTTCGTTTCCTTCTCCGAGGGCTTTTCTGTCGAATCGACGTCCGCCTCTTGCATTCCTCTCCGCTTCTTAGCCATTTTCGCGTGTTCTTGCCGCCGAGGTCTCCTCTCAGGCGGACGGGCCACCCGTCGAGAAGCAGCGAGGTTTAAGGGCGTCCTTTTCCGCACCTGCTCCGTGACACTTCACCCCAGACGTGTACCAAGCGGACAGCGAACGATCGGCGGCGGTTTACCCCTGGTAGGCGGTGCTGGCGCCGCCCCTTCCTACCACAGGCCATGAGCCGCATGGCCCTAAATCGAAGAGCCGCGCTGGATGTGCCATTTAGTTGACAGTATTTACAGATTACTGAAATTACACCGAAGTGGGTGTCAAATTACTTTTAAACGAACATAAATAATTATAGTTATATTTGAACATTTTTTAGCAGTCACATTAATATCAAATATATTAATATATAGTATACTGCTTAAATATTTTGACGTAAAGCTGGAATATTATACAAAAAATCGATCACGTCAATATAATTTTAAAAGTGCTACATTTGTGCACAACTATTTGTAAGTATTTTTGTTAGCGGGTGTAATTTCAGGCCAACTGTTCTGTTATTAAGAGTCATTTTGCGGCTTCGTTTATTACACTTAATCAAAAATTACACACGACAGTTAAATTGACAGACTGTGTAAATGCGTATTAATATTACACAGATCCGTCATGCCAGAGTAAAAATTTAATAAAGAAATACTAGTATAGATATCATTACTAAAACACGCAAATGATCGGAATATTTATTAATTTAAAATTCTGGTGTAGAATTATTAGAAGTAGAATTTGACATACTTTGTTTCTATGACTCTTCGGCTTACTTTTATAATGGTTTCATGTGTAATACAGGTTTATATACAATGAAAGTATTGTAACTTTGCCTAAATATATTTTAACTGTTGCCTAAATGTACATGTGTGCATGGGGATGACGCATTGCTGTTATTCCCGTCTGTATGCGCTTTTTGTTTCGAACTACATCTCCCGGAGCCCCCGGCTGCGGTGGCGGAAGTGTCGCGCGATGCTGATCTATCCGGGTACTCAGTTCAGCTCTTCCTTTCGCGCCGGCAGCTGGGCTTCGCCGCGTCCATGTGCGCATCGACTGGGACAGCATAGTTCGCCTAATCAACCGAAACCGAGCCGCTACACACTCTCGACATGGATCCCAACTCCCTTATCGAGGCCCTTCGGGGAACCATGGACCCGAGCTTGCGGGAGGCTGCGGAGAGGCAGCTGAATGAGGTACGGATTTGGTTTGTGTGAATCGGGCCTCACGGAAGGAATAGTATGGAGCCTCGCTTGTGTTGAGGTATGGGGGGGGGTGAAGATGTCTTGCACCGATCGGATGTCAAAATTGCCATTTAAACGCTTTCGAAATGTTTAATAAATGCGAAAGTATTCGGCTTGCTAGTCATTCACGCGTCTATTTGCGCTCGGAGTTGATGTAGCGATCGCGTCAGAGGCCGTCACTGAACTAGCTAGCGTGTTAGCCCAGTGTGCCAGATAGCGCCCGAAAACGTGGAGCTGTCGCTCTGCTTTGCTAGCCGGCGAGGAAGCGCGGATAGCCGGCTGGCCGTTTAGTATGGATCAGGAGAGCCGCCGGGGACACTTTTTTTTTTTTGCTTTATTTTGACCGATCTTACAACCGGCGGAGTCGCAGTCGCGTAGGCAGATAAGGACTTAGTGAGTTGGTGTAAGTTTGTCAGGCGGATTTCTGTGCTGAAATAAGTTTTCGGAGTCCCGAGTTTCTCACGTGTGCCGCGCACATTTATGCTGACTCACAATTCACACGGATTTAAATGTTGGTCCACTGTCGCCGGGACATTAATGTCCACACATTCGGATACAGGATCCGTCCACTGACTGACCGAAGGCTTGCGTTCAACCACTGACAATCGGGACCGATTATAATCACTCGCATCTTCTGATAGCGCCCTAGACCTGGAGGGGACGTGGATGTCTACGTGGAAACACGTGGATCTAGTGGAACACTTTTGTTTCACAGATGTGGTTACACTTCCCCCTCGTCTCACAAGACCAGCCGTAGTTGGATTTGTTGTCTCTGTGCAGTTTATGAGCTGTCCTGGGAGTATAAAAGTTGCCTTTGACGCTTTCTCACCGGGCACTGTACAGGGGACGCTCCCCGCCGCCTGCGGGCGTCATTCATGGGCGCATTGAAACGAGTTGGATGACTAATAAAGGCGCACATGCTGGCTAATGTGCAACTTTAAAAACCCGACGTTACTGTAAAAATGGCATCATCCCGGTGATGAATAGGAAGCCACTTATGGACATTCTTGTGCCTAGTTTTAGTAAATTGATTTCCCCGCCATTTTAACACCTATAGCTTGTTTGTTTGCATTTCATATCCATTGTGACACACGTGCAAAATATTTAGGCGTGAGCCTAATAGACATTAAGACTGAGGCATTGAATGCGCAATGCGCGCTGCTCAATACATAATGAAACTCTGCTGGATTAGAATGATGGTATCCATCGCTTGTAAGACTGCGCCGTTGAGCTGTTTTTAGTTCTGCTCTGGATGTGACTCATTGTGTGGTATGCAGAGATGGATTTGAAGTGCGGTGATAACTGCAAAGAGCGGGGGAAATAGCATGTCCTGGTTTTTTAAAAAGAACTTTCTCACATAAAAGTAGCTCTTAAAGATGCTTCTCTGTTAATAGGAACATGGGTGTTAGAGATGTGTTTCTGTGTCTTGTGGGGAGGATATGGACCTCGCAGGCCTTTCTGGAGCTGGGGAGGAAGTGGAGTGCGCGCACGCAGGGAGAGCAGAGGAAGCTCGGTCAGGGGCTGAGTCAGGCAGCCGTGATTGATGCTGGCAGGGCTGCACTCTCCAGTGTGGCTTCCAGGCAGCATGTGGCTCTGGCGCCTTTTGCTGATGCGTTCATGTGGGACGATTACGCTGCATTCCAGTGCTGTTAGCCAGCGAAAGGGCCCCCAGGGTCTTTCAAAACCACAGGCATCAGAAATACGTCCTGAGAAAGTAGCATTGTTTCATCCGTTTGCAGTACATTTTTTTAAAAAGTGTCACTTGAGCTATAATACATTGTCACCATTAAGGAAAATCAAAATGACGCAACTTGAATATTGATTTCTTAATGCATGTCAGTTTTTTGGTTTAATTTACATTTCAGTGCAGTGACACTGATTAGCATCACTCCTATTTGGCATCTTTGTCGTTGGATTTTGTCATCGATGGAAATGACCTTTTAAGAGGTGGCATTGTGTCAGACAGTTCTTGTAAGGAAAGGCAGGAGTGAATTTTCCGGACTGCCGTCGTGGTGAGGAGCTCCCCAGAGACTCCGTCAACCCCTGAAGTTCCAGAGATCTCCAGAATGGGTCTTATTTTCTTGAGGGCGGGTGGCATGTGAGAGATGTCTGCCTTCTCAGGTTTGGAGGGAGGCTGGTAGCTCAGTTGTGAAATCTCCTTGGCAAGATATTTCTCCACAAATAGTACAATATGTAAAAGGACATGGAGTGAAATCCCCCTTTGTTTGTTTTAAACATGAGTTACTGGACAAAGTGTAACAGAAGCTAGCCTGCAAGTGGCAGTTGTCTGA
>JAODUD010000019.1:19698473-19719921 GCA_026784285.1 Stomatorhinus walkeri | reverse complement strand
ATGCTTGATGTCAAGTGAGAATCTTTCCCAGAAAGCTGAGATGCCAGTTTCATGGGAATTGGTTGTACATACAGATCAGGGGGCTTTAATATATTGAAACTCCTTATTCAAGGTTTGTCCCATGTCGGAGCGTTTAAACACCTCCTTTGACCTTACAAAGGGAGGATTCAGCTGATGCGTTAAGTATTTCATGCCTGTGTTGCCTATATTTGCCCAATGCAACTCGGAGAAATGTAAATGTGCTGAGGTCACGCTGGGCTGAAATGACTTTTATCTGCCCCATTTGAA
The DNA here is from genome assembly GCA_026784285.1 of Stomatorhinus walkeri. NCBI lineage: Eukaryota > Metazoa > Chordata > Actinopteri > Osteoglossiformes > Mormyridae > Stomatorhinus > Stomatorhinus walkeri. The sequence goes on along the minus strand of JAODUD010000019.1, from coordinate 19,719,633 downwards.
ACTCCTGTCATTCACATGCCGATTGACCTCCCATACCGTCCCCCCTCTCATTAAGGGTGTTTTAGGTCCTGCATCACTTCGGTCAGCTGAAAAACATTGCGTAATTCCAGCTCGGTAAACAGAACGCCCTGTGCCAGAATGTTTTCCTGACTGCATAGATTTTTTCCCCCAGCCTCATTCTTGCACGATTCAGCCCCGGGCGCTTAGTCATGAGACCAACACGCGAGCTTTAAGTGTGATCGGCTGGGTCGGTGAAAATGACTGGCTCCTGTGTTTCCACTGTCTTGGCAGATGCAGATTGTTTGTAGTCTTCCCCTTGCAGATGGGGTTTTCATTACAATTAGGTGTCTTCTCATTACACTGAAGACCCTGGACTGAGGTAATCAGCCCAGTAAGAAACTGCAGGAAGACGCACAAATGCTGGCTAGATTGTTGCTGTGGTGGGTTAGATTAACCCGCGTTCGATTTTCTCTCCGAGTCGGCAGTCGGATAAAAACGGCATGAAAGACATCACTTCCTGTGGGAAACGCCTCCTTTCCGATGTTGATGTTGGACAGAATTTTGTCTGTGATTTCCCTGTGACGTCATTTCAACATGGCGGCTTGAACAGTCAACAGTAATTCAATTTTATAAGTATTTAAAAATGTTATTTTGTTAAATGTATTGTTATAAATTTAATTGCACGCGGTCATTTAGAGTGCCGTATCATGACCGTAAACAGTATCCTAGCATGCGATATCATTTTTACCAGATTTGTTAGTGTCTTTGATTTGTTTGTAGTTTGTTTGCATCTCAAAAAGAATATCGCTATGGATCTACTAAGATATTACAAAGCTTTTAATGTGATTTGACTAGTTCATGTTTGTCTCTCGGGGGGGGAAAAAGGAATCTCGCTCCAAATCTGCTAAAATATAAAGCAACACACAGCAGCGTGTTCACGGAGGGGGCCATGTTTGTTCGGAGATCTCAGTAGCTGAAATGGGAGATTGGTTGGACATGACGTCACGCACCTCGAAATTTACGACTTTGGAGAGATAATCGAACACACTATAAAAGTGGCCAAAGTAACCGCACCCCCTTCACCTGCCTCACCGAGCCGCTCGTATCGGCTTATCCAAAATGAGGTACAAATTAGAAAGCCGGTTCAAACATTCCCTGGGGCAGTTGGGGGTCGGGGGCTTGCTCAGGAGCCCAACGGGCAGGTCTCTGGGCCAACTGGTGAATCGGCGTCCTTCCAGTCACTCAGACACTGGTCTGACCCGCCAAGCCACACCCCTCCCACCTTCAACTGAACTGTGCCGTATTCACTGAAAATGCCCGTCCCGTGGAGATTTTATATGCGGTAATATGCCGAACATTTTAATGGGACTCCTTGAGTGTATGAAGATGCAGCGTGTGACCACTCATGCAATATGTGCAATTTGCAAATGCAATGTGAGAAGAGGCAGCCTGCCGTAGATAGTAATCAGAAATGGGGAAACTGTGCATGGAATAACCCTAGATGGATGCTTAATTAATCCCAAAGGAAATCACAGGCTTCCTGTACAACAACACGCTTTCAGACAGCAAAGATATTTATACATTAACGTGGTAATGTATAAATCAACAATAAATAATAAAGGACAATGACGCAAAGAACGTCAGGGGCAGTATTTCAGATTTCCGTGGTGTCGGCTCGGATGGTGACTTGTGCAGCGAACATGCCGGGGTGAGGTGTGTGCAGGGCGGGGGTGACACGCGTGCTCGATGCATTTTGTGCTCCGGCTGGGCTGACGGAATGCCGCTCTGCTGCTTTCCGGCCCTCTGAATGAAAGGCCTCGCTCACTTCCCCGCTCCTCAGGCTCCAGACATGCCAGTCAGAGTAGCTGGCAGCTTGCTGGACTGGTAGACCAGACTGAAGCGTGAAAATGGGTGATTCACTGCTGAGCCGCCATTCGATATACAGCGTTAATTAAAATCTCTACATTAACTGATTCTTATGTACCTGATTTGGAATGTTATTCCCCTCCCAGTACAGAGTGGTGGGTAAATCTTATTTACAGTCTTTTTAGCACCTCATCTGTCTTAGCCTTGGAGCTGCAACCGTCTATGTGCTGGTTCTGTAAATATTTGTGCGGGGCACATTTTACGGACTGGTACCTTAGTGAATTCTTCCTTGGCTTCAGTACAAACTGAAGCAGTAGAAGCCACCAAAAAGCTTGTCAGGCTGTTCTTAGCAGGATCTGTCCTCGTGATTGGTGTAGCTCGTCAGCCGTTGGGCAAAGAACGGGGGTTCTGTTCCAATAGGATGTGGCCAATTTAAGGCTGTGCCAGGGTGGGCGTGGTGTTTGATGACTCAGCAGTTTGTCTTTCTGTGCGGGGGATGGGGGCAGCGACCCAGACCAGCATACAGACCATCCACTGACGTGATTGGTTACAATGAGGTGACCCATGAGAGCAAAGGCCCGGTTGTGGTGAAAGCTGATCTAATGTCATCTTCCTCTGTTTAGGCGACATATTTGCAAGAAAAATCTCCATGGCATGTAGTTCCTTTAAGTGCATGGTGTGTATATGAATGCATAATGGATACTGTGAACTGAGTACTTTGTTTGGCATGCATATCTAACTATAAATATGTCCGCATCAAAATATTTCCTGTTAATTTTAGCGCCAGCTATGCTTTGAAGGTTATCCACTAGTTTAGATATGAGAGGAGAACGAGGAACCTGCGACTTAACATTCTCGTCGGTCACGTCCGAGCGGCAGAGCAGGATATTGCCCCCATGTGAAGAGAATTACATTAACCTCTGGTCTTTGTGGTCGCCTACCTGCAAGATCAGGAGAGGAAAACAATGATAGAGGACTAATGGCGCTGAGGGAATTCAAATGAGCGGAGTGCAAGGTTAGATTGTCTGGTTTGGGGGGGGGGGGGTGGCATCAGGATGGGTCACTGTGCCATAAATCAGGTGGAGCCACACAGCCCTGTAGAGGGGCAGACAGGTGGTGTGTTTTGGGGAGGTCAGGGAGTGTCATTCAACGTATGTCCTGCAATGTCAGCAGTAAGAGACGGGATTATTCCATTTGGCTGACAGACACGTCTGTGTCAGCAGATTGATGTCTGGCCGACGGGGCCGTCGACCTGTATTCCAGGTCCTGCTGTGGTGTTACAGATCCATTCATTCCCGTTGGGCGCACTAAGAGCCTCGGGGGTGTAAGTCTGACCCAGCCCAGGTTGATTGGAACTTCCTGTGATTTCAGCAATTGAAAGGGCATGGTGGGATTTCAAGGGTGAACCGGTTGTGAACTGATATTCCTCAAAAAAGCAGTTGGCTAGTTGGAGTATCTGTGAGGTCCCGGCCAGTATCAGTGAGGCAGATGAGTTGTTATCCCATAACTGGTGGTATAGCCTGGCTGACCTTGGTCTGACTCTCAGGTGTGATCTACCTGAAGAACATGGTGACTCAGTACTGGAGTGAGGGGGAGAACCTGAGCGCAGAGGCCCCTGTAACCAACATTCCTGACGAAGACCGGCAGTTCATCCGGGAGAACATCGTGGAAGCCATCATCCAGTCTCCCGAACGTATCCGGTAGGCTCTCCTGGCTGGGGCGCGGCCGCATCCTCTCACCTCCCCCATACTCTGTTACACCTAATGTGCCCTCTTCTGATACGGTGTTCTACTCAGGGTACAGCTCACGACATGCATTCATCACATGATCAAGCACGACTACCCAGGCAAGTGGACGGCCATCGTGGACAAGATCGGCTTCTACCTGCAGTCGGACAACAGCGCCTGCTGGCTGGGTATCCTGCTCTGCCTCTACCAGCTGGTCAAGAACTATGAGTAAGAGTCCCCCGCCTGGTGCTGTCGTAGGCTCATGGTATTCTTAAGGATGGTAGAAGCAGCTCTGGCTGACACGGGGTGCTTCACTGTGTAGGTACAAGAAGCCGGACGAGCGCAGCCCGCTGGTAGCAGCCATGCAGATCTTCATGCCCATGCTGAAAGACCGCTTCATCCAGCTGTTGCCCAATCCCTCCAGCGACTCTGTACTTGTCCAAAAGCAGATCTTCAAGATCCTCTACGCTCTCTTTCAGGTACTGCCCTGCACCCATCCACCCAGTGATCCTAAATTTTGTTCTTCGGTGCAAACCTGTGAACATCACACCGATTGTGCTATTTGTGGTGACCTCCGTTCTAAGGTCATGCGTCTGGGAGCTTCCTGGCCGCTAAGCTGGGTCGGGGACCGAGGAGTTCGTGTGAGCCGCTTGCTCTTGTCTGTTGAAATGTGTCCAGTTTGTGCCAGACCCGCTGACAGAAGTGTGGGTGGCACTGCTTCAGGGCCATCTGTTAGGGTGACGAGGCTCTTGTAGCGTGACATGACCACAGGTCCACTGGCTGTCTCCATCGCTATTTTGCCCTGTGCCTCTTATCTCTATCACTGTTGGCATGACCAGCATGCCAAAGATAACATGGAGGGATTCCATGGCCGAATTCTCGTAACCTTTGCATTTTCTACCTAGTTTGTCATCATGCCCAACTCTGTTTTGATATCCCAACAGTACAACCTGCCATTGGAGCTGATTAACCGGCAGAACCTCGCAGAGTGGATGGAGATTCTGAAGACTGTGGTGGATCGAGATGTTCCACAGGTATAATCTGCAGATTTTCTGAGCTCTATTTTGTAGGCAGTAGTTAATTTCTTTGAATGTTAATAGTTGTGTTTTAAGTGTCTTACTGAATTATTTTTTTTGGGACAGTTCACAGCTGAAATCTGTCCGTGTGCAATTAGATTTAATTTTTTTCTATGTTGTGTAACCTACCCTGTTGACCTGAATGTAAGACTTCCCCCCCCTCAAAATACATCTGAAAGTGGTCTTTTATTCGGGGTCTAAACAATAAAAGTAGAATAGAATAGATGGTGCCAAATACGATTTCTTGCCTGAGCATGAGCTCAGCATGAGTCTCATGCCAGATGTGTGAGAGCTGGCATTCCTGGCAATGCGTGTGTTTAGCGTGTATCCCTGACTTGTGTGACTTGCTGGCTTCCTTGGCAATGCGTGTGTTTAGCGTGTATCCCTGACTGTCGTGTCACTTGCTGGCTTCCTTGGCAATGCGTGTGTGTAGCGTGTATCCCTGAGTGTCGTGTGAATTGTTGGCTTCCTTGGCTGTGCCGCTGCAACTATTAAACCCGTAGTAGCTGTTAATAAGGATAGTAACATTCATTTTAAGAGCTATCGTATCATTTTATATTGCTCAACCTTTTTGCGCAATATTTTTTTTAGCCTCTTCATGTGGGTCTGATTCATTGAAAACAATTTGAACTTTGGCTATTTAATGCGCTTGTACTCCGAATGCCTGCTTTCTGGTGGTTGTTGGTTAACTTATGATCTTATCAAATAAATATTTTTTAAATAAAGGTCAGATTTGGTATTGCGAAAACTTTTTCTAAAAATAGAGGTCATGTTGTAATTGGGGTTTTCTCTTATTCAGGCCAATACGGTAATACGAATGTTGTAATTAACTAAAAACTCAGAATGATGTTTGAAGAAATGGGAGAGTGTGGATAATGGAGGCTGGAAATCCTTTTTTTTTTTTTTTTTTTTAAAGCAATCTGAAGGTCTGGATTGTGTTTCTACTTCCTCACCGCAGGAGACTCTGCAGGTGGACGAGGACGACCGGCCGGAGCTGCCCTGGTGGAAGGCTAAGAAGTGGGCTCTGCATATCCTCGCTCGGCTATTTGAGAGGCGAGGATCCTCCCCGCCTTACCATCCGCGCAGCCTTTGCCGAGCGCTTTCGGGCACCCTTTGAGGTCGGCTTGAGGTGCGTTCGGATAAATCGTGGTGTTGCTCTCTCGTAGATATGGCAGCCCGGGAAACACCACCAAAGAGTATGCGGAGTTCGCGGAGCTCTTTCTCAAGGGCTATGCAGTCGCTGCACAGCAGGTACTTTTTTTTTTTTGTTCCGTTCTTGTTTGTAGCTGATTGGTGTTCGGGTTTCGGGTTGACTCAATGGGAAGTGACTGGGTATGGTTCTCGCCGGCAGGTGCTGTTAAAGGTCTTGTATCAGTATAAAGAAAAGCAATACGTAGCCCCCAGGGTCCTGCAGCAGACCCTCAACTACATAAACCAGGGAATCGGGCACGCCGTCACCTGGAAGAGCCTCAAGCCCCACATCCAGGTATCTGAGGAGTCTTTGCATAATTACTTCACACGCAAGTCAAATGGTGGAGATCAGCTTAAGTCGTGTGTATCTGTTAATCTTTGGGCGACTTTGCAGGGCATCATTCAGGACGTGGTCTTCCCCCTCATGTGCTACACAGACAGCGATGAGGAGCTGTGGCAGGAAGACCCCTATGAATATATCCGCATGAAGTTTGGTAGGAATGTGTCCTCTGGCCGATGAGGCTTTAATATCCGCGCCAACTGTAATCTTAATACCTCCCAGAAAGATGCTAATTACGGTTAAATGGAGAATTTGTGAATGATGCTTATCAGTTTTTGATACGGCTCATTAGCACTGGGTCAGCTGGCCACCTGCAGAGGAAGTCTGGGTTCATTTTTCGTTTCCTGCTGAATAGATGTGTTCGAGGACTTCATCTCCCCCACTACTGCTGCTCAGACCCTACTCTTCACGTCGTGCAACAAGAGGAAAGAAGTATGTACAGGAAAGGGCTTCCTAGCACCTTAGTGTTTGATTGCCATGTTTTCCCTCATTTGCTCGGTCCTTCGATTCTTTTTTTTTTTTTTTTTTCTGTAGCCCAGCAAGGCCTAGTACTTTAATACAGATGTTCACTGACAGACATGACTAAGTAGACGTTGAGCGAGGGCTGCCTGGCTGTTGGTGGCTGGAGTGTTTGGTGTCTGTCCAGGTATAGTGCTGCTGTCCGTCTGTGTCTTACAGTCGGTACAGCAGTGCTCACTCCTCACCTGCAGCCACAGAGACACTGGAGATCATAGTACTGGTCTAGTGATGTCACTCCGACACCCCACCACTGACCAGCCTCCATAATCTCCTACATCCAACCAAGCAAGCAACCAACCAATCAACCCCAACCCCCAACTCAACTCCTAGCTTGAGCGGTTATGCTGATGTGCTGTTTGATGGATTTCTTGACATGACAGGTACTACAGAAGACCATGGGCTTTTGCTATCAGATCCTCACAGAGCCCAACACTGACCCACGGAAAAAAGATGGTGCTCTACACATGATTGGCTCACTGGCTGAAATTTTACTCAAGGTGAAGCATCTGCCTGCCCTTATTGATTCATGCCGATCAGATCAGTTATGCCATTTTGGCATCAAGATAATTTGCCCAATGAGGTGTGTGTGTGTATATATATATATATGTATTATACATACATTTTCTTTTTTTTCCCAGAAAAAGATCTATAAGGACCAGATGGAGTTTATGTTACAGAATCATGTCTTCCCACTGTTCCACAGCGAGCTGGGCTATATGAGGGCAAGGGTAAGGAGACGTGACTTGTGAACTGTTGTCATAGTTTTCAGTGAGTGTAGTTCATGTGTTCTGCATTGCAGCTGTTAGTGGAACTCTTAAGTCACTGTTTCCATTACAGTGTGCAAATTACAAGCCAGTGTTCAATGTTGAAAGTTAAATGGCAAGTCCGTGTTTCTATTAATGAGGTCATACTTCGCTTTCATCCTGTGAGATAAAGATTCATGTCCTGTGCTTCAATGTGGAGTAGGCTTTCCATGAGGAGCTCTAGAAGATTTGTATTCTACGTATGTACTAATTTGCAAATTCCATAAATTACCATTGTAGTTCAGTGATTTACTACTTTTCCAACTCGCTGTTTAAACCGCAAGCGAACACATTTTTTTGTGATATTTGGGGTGTTCTTTTGCACTATTTGAATGTTGTTCAGTTGGCGTCTTCAAAATGTAGGTCAGTGGAAATGGCCCCAGTGACGCACAGAGCCGGCCCTTTAACTGGCGCGAGTGACATATCGGGCTCTTGACTTCGTCTTCCCTTTGACCCCAGGCCTGCTGGGTCCTGCACTACTTCTGCGAGGTGAAGTTTAAGAACGACCAGAACCTGCAGACGGCCCTCGAGCTGACCCGCCTCTGTCTGATCAACGACAACGAGATGCCTGTGAAGGTGGAGGCAGCCATTGCCCTGCAGGTGCTCATCAGCAACCAGGAGAAAGGTGACTTGCTGAGATCAGAGCTGCATCAGCAGGGAATGCTTGCGCTCTGCCGTTCATAATCACAAAGGAATTAAGGCTATTTTACAAGCTGCTAGATGTTGGAATATAAAGACAGTTATGCAGTATGTGTTTGTCAGGTTATAGTGGTTCTTAAACTGGTAATGGTTAATGGTGTAAACATTAGAAGAACGTAATTGTTTGTATCTTTTTCCCAAACTGCTCAAACCTTATGTGCAGTATGTCTGTAGAGGATCACTGTTAAATATAGTGGTGTCCTGCAAAAGTACTTTGAGAGCACAGTGTTAAGGTTGGATCGATGGGCATCATTCGCTAGAGAACTGAGACCTAAATGTTCCTGCCTGCCCGCAGCGAAGGAATACATCACTCCGTTCATCCGGCCGGTGATGCAGGCGCTCCTGCACATCGTGCGGGAGACGGAGAACGACGACCTCACTAACGTCATTCAGAAGATGATCTGCGAGTACAGCGAGGAGGTCACGCCCATCGCTGTCGAGATGACCCAGCACCTGGTGAGGCAGCTGAATGTTAATTGCTGAGCTGCCGTTTCCTGTGTAATCAGATTATTATGCGAGCCATTAACTGCTGTACCGTACTTTAGAGCTCTGATGTAAGTGATGATGTCATTGAAGATGAAACCCGTATGACCAATCTGCTCATTTGTTCCACAGGCCATGACCTTTAACCAGGTTATCCAGACGGGCCCTGATGAGGAGGGGGGTGATGACAAGGCTGTTACAGCCATGGGTATCCTTAACACCATCGACACCTTGCTCAGTGTTGTGGAGGATCACAAAGAGGTTAGTGTAGCAGCCTGCTTCCAGCAGTAACGTCCACGCTTCTCTCCCCAGCACTTGAAGACAGTGCTTCCTCTGTTCTCCTGCCATTTTTTTCTGGCTACCCCCCTGGAGCTCTAGGAAATGTGGTTGAATCTTTACCTCATATTGCTTTTGGAGGCTGAACATGGGCACGACTAGGGCTGGGTTTTGGCACTGATGCCCTAATTTGATTCCGATTCACAAGCTAACGATTCGATCCGCTTCCGATTCAATATCAATTCGACGGGAATGAGATATGGAATACTATGTAATGGTTTTCGATATTTGTAGAGCTGTTTAAGAAGCTCTACATCAATCACAAATCTATAAATGTAGAGTCACTGCGAAACTGAACCACTAAAGAGGCCAAAAGCTTGTATACGAAAACCTTTTTTTGAGGGACAGATGTATAGTTCCTTAACAAAAGCAACCTGCCTCTTTCAAAGTGCAAACAGACTAAAAAGAATAGCTGGTCAATAAACTTTTTTTGTGGTCTTTATACATGCTCTGAAAGAAGGGTTAGGCCGGCATATCCGGCTGATATCTTGTTACGTGATTACATAGGTTTGTAACTATGCAAACTTTTATTGTATTGAATACCTCTTCCCTGAACAGTTTCTAAACAAATATAACATGTTACATTGTTTTTAAATAATTTGAACATTCATGAAACTTCATATACATTTTACATTTTCTAATTGAAATATCATGAATATTATATAATGTTTCAAAATGTGCCTTCCTTTTTATTTACCTATATACCAAAGAACCCAAAATGTGCTGACATTGGTCGTTGTACCTCCGTAAGAGTCCAGTGATCAAAATGCATTATTATATCCACAAAACAAGCTACATTGGGCATACAGTGTTTAAGGTAGATACTAGCTGACGCATCTGCTGACATCAGAGCAAGTGTAACGTTAACTAACGACGCCCCGTGAGGTGCAGTGCTGCTCCTGTTGGATGAGCACCAGAGGGCAAATATGTCAATCAACACTGAAATTAGACACCGAAATGAGGCACTGAAATCTGCATTGAAATACGGTCCAGTACACCCCAGTGTAACTATTGCGGATATTAACCTATAAAAGCAGAAAAGGGTTGTTCCCTGAATTTCACAGATCGATATGAATCTGACTTTTTTTTTTTTTTTTTGCACACCCCTAGCCATGACATCACTGTGATCCTTTGTCAAAATTTTCATGGCAACATTACCATTACTACAGACACCAGTGGAGTGTGTCTTATTTCACGTTGATTCCTTTTTCTAAGTTTGGTACAGTACTGTTTTTTTCTGTACTATCCAAGGCAGTGAGTAAAGTGTCTCCATCCGTGTGCAAAGTCTATATGCAATGCATTTTGTAGAGTGACAAGTAATGTGCGGTTCCCTCTAATGGGACAAATTGAGTCAAAACTGTGACTTGATTGTTCCAGATCACCCAGCAACTGGAGGGCATCTGTCTTCAAGTGATAGGAACTGTCCTTCAGCAGCATGTCTTGGGTGAGTGTTGAGATTCCTGCTACAAAATTCCTGATCTGCACTTTTGCCACTTAAATGAGAGCTGGGCTCTTTCGGTGTTGCGTTACGGTGCTGTTTCTTCTCTGTGTGTGTGGTCCTCTAGAGTTCTACGAGGAGATCCTGTCTCTGGCCCACAGTCTGACGTGTCAGCAAGTGTCCCCGCAGATGTGGCAGCTGCTGCCGCTGGTCTTTGAGGTCTTCCAGCAGGATGGTTTTGATTATTTCACAGGTATGGTGTCTGTTTATGGTTCATTGGTCTGATGTTTCCAGCACACCTGCTCTGAGATGATTGGATTTTGTACATTCGAAGCCATCCGTCACCCCCGGCTATTTAAATCTTACTTGATAACTACTTTTTATCTTTCAGACATGATGCCTCTCCTGCACAACTACGTTACAGTTGACACAGACACATTGCTGTCTGACACCAAATACCTTGAAATGATCTATAGCATGTGCAAGAAGGTACGTGTATGCTCCCTTTTTCATCCACCCTGTCACTCTGTCACATTCAGCAATCTGGGTGCCAGTATATATAATGCAGCATATTTATCCGGCTGTACTGTCCTTGGAAGCTGAAGTCTGGTGTCCTTTTTGGGAAGTGAATTTGAGCCTCTTGTGGGTTTTTTTTTTTTTTCCTTCAGATTTTGACAGGGGATCCAGGGGAGGATCCTGAGTGCCATGCAGCCAAGCTGTTGGAGGTAGTCATACTGCAATGTAAAGGGCGCGGCATTGACCAGGCAAGTAGTCGCCATCAAACAGTTGGGTCACCCTTCTACTGGATGGCTTCCCATATATATATTTATGTGTGTGTGTGTATGTATATGTGTATATATAAATAATTTTTTTAACCCTCACAGGTCGTACCTCTTTTTGTGACGACGGCATTGGAAAGGCTGACTCGTGAGGTGAAGACCAGCGAACTGAGGACCATGTGTCTGCAGGTGGCCATTGCTGCCCTCTACTATAGCCCCCCGCTGCTGCTCAATACACTGGAGAACCTACGCTTCCCCAACAACACAGAACCAATTACCAACCACTTCATCTCACAGTGGCTGAAGGATGTCGACTGCTTCCTGGGGTACAGATTGCTCTCACATTATGGATATTGCTCACTATTTTGTCACAAGGTGTTCTAGACATTAGAATGAGTTCATATTTGTCTTTGGGGTCATTTCCCCATTATGAGAAACTAAAGCTCAAATTGTATTAGGTTAACATTTCCACCAATACCTGTTAAGGATACTATTTTCCTGATACTAACATGAGTGATGTTCGTTTTGACAGGCTACACGACAGGAAAATGTGTGTGTTGGGCCTGTGCGCCCTCATAGACCTGGAGCAGAGACCACAAGCAGTCAACCAGGTGGCTGGACAGCTGCTTCCTGCTGCCATCCTGCTCTTCAGTGGCCTCAAGAGGGCCTATGCGTGCAGGGCGGAGCACGAGAATGAGGACGACGATGACGAAGAGGACGGAGAGGACGACGATGAAAATGGTAGGTCAGATAGGCCGAAATTAAACCTGAAACCCATTTGGAGCTGCTAGCTTGTGTACGTGTATTGAAATCACGAGGCGAGTTGCAAATAGCCATTTGTGTATTCGCGAACGCTTAAACTTATGTTGATCGCGATCGTCGTGCTAATTTTGTAGTGGAGCTTGGCAGCGATGAGGATGATATCGATGAGGAGGGCCAGGAGTACTTGGAGATGCTAGCTAAGCAGGCGGGTGAGGATGGAGATGATGAGGATTGGGAGGAGGATGATGCGGAGGAGACTGCTCTCGAAGGATATACCACCGCTGTAGACGATGAGGACAACCCAGTGGACGAGTACCAGATCTTCAAAGTGATTTTGCAAAGTAAGGCGAAGTATCCTCAAATGACAAAAGCTTATGGTAAATTTTGATGAAAAGAAACAAAAATGACTTTCTGAAATATCCACCTGGAGCTTCATTCTTGCTTCCATTTCAGATATTCAGAGCCGTGACCCAGCATGGTACCAGGCGCTCATACAGACTCTAGATGAGGAGCAGAGGAAACAGCTTCAGGATATCGGCACACTTGCAGACCAGAGGCGGGCTGCACACGGTACTTTCCTCTTCTGCTTTGATGCTTAATATAAAATGACTAGGAGTTTCCTGGTTGCTAAGAATTTTAATGGTCTTTGATTCCAGAATCAAAAATGATTGAGAAGCACGGCGGATACAAGTTCACAGCCCCCGTGGTGCCAACCAACTTCAATTTCGGAGGGAGTGCTCCAGGAATGAATTGAAACCCCTTTCCTTTTCTTACTCTGTGACTGATTGTAGTGAAGTGAAAAAGCTTGTGTTGTCCCTCAAGTAGTGGTTTCAGAACTGGTTCTTCTCTCTCACTCTTCAATTTGACTGTATTTACTTGGACATAGCACCAGAAGATGTGAGAAGACAACCAAATGCAACCAATGGCTGGGAAAACTAACCAAGGACTTGAACATGAAGCAAGAATTGAAAACAAAGCGCTGAACAACGTTGTCATATGGAGTCTGGATAGGATACCATGACGGCAGCTTTTTTTTCCACCATTAAACAAAATGCAGGCAAAAACATACGGTGATCAATTGACTATAGGACTAAATGTTTAATTCAGTCTCACGGTATAGGCTAGAATGGCACCCTTTAAATTTATACCTGTGGAAGTGGTGTTTGTCTACATTTACTGCATTAACAAATGCCCATGTTATGTATATTGGCCAGGACTCTGTAGGAGCCTGGCTTGAACACCCTTTGCCATTTGGAAGGTATGAGTGAGTGTATTCATATGTAGCATATTGGATACTTCATAGCACTACGTGATGCCTGATATCTGTAAATTTATGACTAGCACTTTTCATATTGTTCAGGTCTCCCGGCCTCTTGTTTCAGACTGCAGATTTTTAATATCATTTGAGACTATTTAAAAAAAAAAAATGGCTGTAACATTGTTACTCTGCAGGTAACTTGTGGTTATGGCTAATTGTAATGTACTCAGTTACTGTGTCCAGTAGTCAGTGGCATCTTTTTCCGCTAAAATGGCAACACTCTGGGTTTCTGGAAAAAAAAAAAGAATGCTCTCGGTGTTCACTTTGGATACGACCCAATTTGTGGTGTAAGCAGTGAAGGTCGGTTGAATACTTCATTGAAGCATGTACAATTGGACTACCATGAAGCTCTAGCATTTGGTTGATGTATGGATAAACCATCTATATATACAACAATATATTAAAAATGAGTTGGGATAAACTGATGGAGTGGTAACTTAAACTGAAATGGTGGTGAATATGAATTAGCTGAAATCAAGGTAAATGGCAGGCACAGTAGTGCTGAAATTTTTGAAACAAGATAATGTCTATGGAAGTGGATTTTTCTCATGGAAAGTCGTTAATTACTGAAAAAAACGTTTTTGCACTTTGAAATTTAGTGCAGTTCTACTTTGTGATAAAGAGAAATCTGAAACTTTACACCCATCTGCGCACTATTCCTTACCCATACAGCATGAAGTATGTAAATGTAAAGCAAGACAAATCTGTATCAATTGGAAATGCTACATGCAAACAATGTTTATTAGTAACGACTGCGCTGTTGACTACTTTTAGTGTGACTGATGCTGATTTTATTTACTTCTGCTTCTGGCAAAAACCCAAGGCCTCCATTTAGGCGTGTGGCTAATTTGACCCTATCGTTAGCGCCGAGGCTAACGCTGTAACGACACCTCAGGCCCGCGGAGTACGTATTACAAAACTGCTACAAGACATACAGATCGACGTGAGCCCACGCGGAAGAGGGTTAGTGCGTTTTAATGGTGAGCAAACGGTTAATCGATATTTACTTTTTCTTAAAAGACGCGCTGAGCCCGTAAGGTCGTCAAAGCCGTAGACGCGGGTGCTTCAGGCTTCGTTTCACTGCATTGCCCACATCGCCTTGCTCTGTCAATCTACGCCTCGGATCTCTCAAAATGGCCGTCCGCTGGTTCTCCTAGTCACGGCCGCGAAACTGTTTTTACGCGCGGTACAAGATAACAGAAGCTTACGTGCGCGTTTCTACGTGGCTACGTAGATTATGTATACAAGTGGCAATCGTATCTGCCCGCAACGAACAAATTTGACTTTGGGTTTGGGCATAGTTTCCCATATTTCACAACACTCTTCAAACATGAACTCACCGTAAACCAGAATGGCGACCTATCGACGCCCCTAAATCTGTGTAAATCCAGGCACAGACGACGGTTTGAATGAATGAAATCTTCACTGCCCAGTAAGATGGTTGATTTAGCTGTTTCTAGTTCATTGGACCAATCAATGCTCCAGCTTCGCATGAGCCTAACCCCTCGTCACGAGCGCCCGTTATTTCCATACATGTTTCAGGGTGCCGCCGACGCAGAACGTTTCCTGCCCTGATGCATGGTGGTCGGACGAAGGAATTGTTGGAAAATTTAGGTTAGTATATAAATGTGTTTTTACCCAGTGTGCCTTATTTCAAAGAGCCATCTCCAGCGGGATAAGTGGAGAGGTCCGCTGGAGATGGGGAGTGCCACGGGCGCTTGCGGAATTTACACACGCAATAAAAGGGAGTGCAACTCGAAAATGTTTTATTATTAATTAATGGATTCTTGCATCCCTGTTAGCTAACCGTTGCGGATAGTTATTTAGATGTGCCTCTCTATCGCTTCACTTTCCGGCGGCGTGGATGGCTGAGCTTTAGGCCGGCGGTCGATGGAACAGAGATACACGGGCGTTTTCCTTACGTTTTTGGATGTAACATCGGACAGTGGGCACGGCGTGCGGCTAAATTAGCTTCAGCGTTAGCTGACATGGGCTAGGCGGGGGCATGAAGGCGGCTAACCGGGCGCAGCTGGCTGCCTGCTCCGCGAAGGAGCTCCCCTATCCACAGCCAGGCGCTTCGGCGCGGCGCCGACCCCCTTTCAAAACATTTTAGTCAGTGCACCGCTTTGGTAACCGATTAATATTAGACACTGATGCATTTTACTCGCTAAATGGGGAGCTGCCTGGCGTTTTATTAGCCGTGTGGCTAAGCTAATTTAAAAAAAAACACAGTGTAGGCATAGAACTGTCATTTACTGTTAATCTTATGAATTGCTTGGTGCTCAATTGGTTAATTTTAAACTAATGGCGTAACATATAATGTACACATATTAGTTTTATCTTTTTAGCAGATATCTTCGGTTTTAAAGCGGTTCCAATAATAATCTTAAAACCAAGGTCACCGTTAAAGCTTTTATTCTTAGACCCGTACAGTATATCAGATGTCTAGATAGTTTAGTGATGCACATTTAGGTTTTCCTGTTTAAATCCCGGAATACATAGTTGATGGGATAAAATCGGTTGAAAAATGACTATGAACTTACTTGAAATTCATATTGTTCAAATCAGGTACTAGAATCTGCCGTTTTGAAAACAGCAAAACGCGGGCATTTTGTTAAGTTAAACTGGTTTATTTTACAGCGATACATTTTCGGTGTTTTTATTTAGGTGTATCCAGTACAGTGATGACTGGGTTATTAGCATTTTCTGTGTACCATATGTTATTACTTAAGACTATATTTGATTAGCTAAAAATTACTTAGACACAAAAATAACAATCCTCGCCCAAATACAATGCCCCCTCCCCCCCGTGCAGGTGGCTTTGTATTTATATAGTCTCCAACGTTATAAAATGATTTCCCCCTTGCATATCTTTGAGATCCATATTGTGCATTTTCACTGAATGGTTTGACATAACCTATATGATGTATTTAGTATTGATATAACCTTTCCCCATGATTGTAATGAAAACTATACCTGCTGCTTTTATATACAATTGTGTTTTTAATACAAAAAGGTTGTTTATTAAATTATCAATTGAAAGATTCAACTAATTTTCACACAAATACTTTTGCATTTTACACAAACTATTGATTATTAAACAGCATTGCCTTTTTGACACACTTCTGGTAATTTGTTAGTGAACGGATATGAAGAGTCTGATCTTTTTTTTTTTTACTGTGGATCTTATTTCACATATACACTGAAGCTTTTTGTTTTGTTGGTACTCTGAGAACATGAGCCTTAGAATGAACAGAAAGCCATTTGTAAGACCAGTTTCTGTGTTGTTTCCAAACAATGGCCCCGTTTCATCAGAATAACTGAACTGCTTTTCAGGTTTGTTGTTTGAGCGGCTGAATCGGTACGAGGCCAGGGGCGGTCATATCTGGCCTCAGCTTTCAATTGCAGCCAGCCAGAGGGCATTGCCTAAGGCTGTGAGAAAATATGGGGTCACACGAGGACATTTGAAACTAGTAATCACTTGTAAAAGCCCAACTTCTTTTGTTCTTGTCTCTTTGAGGTCAGCTATTGGTCAATGTCTATAAGTGGAATATGATTTCAATACCAAATGTGATGAGTAAACCATTACTACTGCCCTGCTCACTCTCCACGTCTGCGATTCCTATACGCACCATCAGTGGGCACTGCTGGAGACCAGGATCGTCCGGTGTGCTAGTCTGCCCCCATTGACTGCAGTTGGACTGAGCGGCGTGTGTGTGTGTGTGTGTCTGTGCAGGATAATCATGCTGTTGGCTCAGATAAACCGTGACTCACAGGGCATGGCGGAGTTCCAGGGCAGTGCAGGGGAAGCCCAGCACGTCACCCTCTGCCTGGCAGAGGCTGTCGCTGTAGCAGGTGAGCTTACTGTTAGCTACCAGCACAGCCCCGCAGCCACTGGCTACTTCAGTGCTGCGTGCAGACATGTCCTCCACTGTAAGTGAGCCGCCACGTGCTACTCCTTCTCTTTTGCCCCCCCATGTAGACGGTGATCAGGTAGACAGCATGGACACTGTAAGTCTGCAGGCTGTCACTCTTGTAGATGGTTCTACAGCATATATACACAACCCCAAAGGTAAGCGGGCAAATTCTACCCACAAGACTAGCATGAACTGCATACAGTGCATAAAGGTGTGCTTCATTTTCACAGAAATCAGCTGCATGACTTTTTCTTTTTTTAATTTATGGTCAATTTCAGTGCTGAATTGTTAATTCAACTCACAGGTATAGCAGCAGGTGCCATTACAAATTGAAATATTGTAATACGACAAGTGATGCGGGATAATATGAGTGTTAAAATGCCTAGTGGTAGTTGTGGGATGAGCTTAGTCTGACTGAGGTGCACAGTTTCCATTTCAGATGGAAAGTTGATGGACGGCCAGGTCATCCAGCTGGAAGATGGATCTGCTGCTTACGTCCAGCACGTATCCATGCCGAAATCGGGTACGCACTCGAGAGCGACCGTTCTTTTTTTACACTATTGATGAGTCTAACCATCGTGTGGAGCTTGATGGTCAGGCTGTATTGAGCACTTGGTTGTGTGACATCGCAGGAGGGGACAGTGTCAGACTTGAAGATGGTCAGGCTGTGCAGCTTGAAGATGGAACGACCGCTTACATTCACCACACTTCTAAAGGTGTGTGATAATTTCCATCACCAAGTGTGTATATGATGACAGCAGGGAGTGTAGTGTGCATAAACTTTGATCTATATCTTAAAGGTTATTGGTTTTAGCCCTAAGAGGGGTCCTTTGAAAAGGTACTTCATTTAAATGTCACTAATAAAATGTCCTGGTATATACAGCTCTGGAAAAAATTAAGTGACCACTCTATATTCTTAAAAAATCTGCATTTTTAAATCCTGGTTTAATCGTGGTTCTGCTGGCAGAAGGCTACACGCGACAGACTGCTAAGACTCTTAGAAGCCTTTAAAGATCCACAAAGCAAGAAAGAAACCCTTCATAACTGAGAAGCAGGGAAGAGCCTGGCTTTTTTGCAAAAAAAGTATATTTTACACAGATGCATTCCCATAAACTGAGAAATAATTGTAATAATGTACCAGTGGTCGGCAATTTTTTTTCCAAAGCTGTTTATTTAAAATCACTTTGGATTGAGGCATCAGCTAAGTAACTAAATGTATATAGTATAAATCCATGGGTTCATTATTTGTACAGAATATAGATTCCGAGTTCCTTGTATAATGGGGTTTTGTTTATTTGAATATGTGATTAGTTCATTTATTTCACATTGTTATGCATAATTCCTGAAATGATGGTCCCTAATACTTGTGTTGACATTAGTTCCAAGTTGCCATTTGCTAACGTTTTTCTCCCTGTGTGCTAAGAATCGTATGAGCAGAGCGCGCTGCAGGCGGTGCAGCTAGAGGACGGAACTACGGCATATATCCAGCACGCCGTGCAGATGCCCCAGTCCAATACCATCCTGGCCATTCAGGCAGACGGCACCGTGTCTGACCTACACACAGACAGCGCCATCGACCCCGAGACCATCAGTGTGCTGGAGCAGTACACTGCCAAGGTGGGCCACTGCTTCCATCTAACAGTCTCGCCAAGAACACGCCAGGTACTCTTTGGACAGGATGGGTGCAGGAAAAAAAAAAGTCAGAGGTCATGCAATGACCACATGCTACAATGCTGCATGCTAATCTCATCATTTCTTTGCCGTATTTAGACTGTTTGATTCTGATGAACATTCCTGAAAGTTGCACCATGGTCTCTGTGCTAGTGGAGCTGACTTGTCTGGCTTGGTCTGTCATGCCTCAGGTAGAGAGCGCTGACTGTGTGACCAGCACAGGGCTGATTGGTGGTATAGAGACCGATGGAAGCATGCAGATGCAGGTATGACCCCAAGATGACTGCTTTGACTATGCCCTTCCCACATCCGCGTTCGAACCTCTGGTTGTGCTCTGTCAGATCGTCCTCCAGGGCCAGGCCGGCAACCGGAGTACAGCCAAGGCTCAACAGGCCGGGGAGAAGTCCTTCCGCTGTGCTTATGATGGATGTGGGAAGCTGTATACAACAGCCCACCATCTGAAGGTAAAGGCTGTGTGTGTGGGTGGGTGGATGGGTGTGGAGGGGGGCTGTACCGGAGTACAGCCGTGGAAAATGTTGAGACCACAGCGCAATTTTTTGTTTCACTCATTTCACAATTTATGGGTGTCCGTCTGTGAATAATATTCTTTTTTGAAAACTCCAATCTGGTTGTTCTTCTTTTCTAATTAATGAAGGGCTTCTTCCTTGCTTTATGGGACTCCAGTCCTGCTTCTAGGAGCCTGATATGAACTGTCCTAGCAGGGCACTTCACACTAGCACTTAATGTTTCCCACTGGTACATTTTTTTTACAAAAAGTTAGGGATATTTGGCTTTCGGGTGAAATTTATGGAAAACATAAAAAGTTCTCGCTACAGTGATGTTATATCATGAAAGTGGGGCATTTAAGTAGAAGCATGCAATGGTGATTTCCTCACCTCAAATAACTTATTGAAACAAAACCCAACAAAACTGGTGAGTATAACGTGTCATGTGCCCCTGAGCACCACTACAGCTTGACAACGACGTCTCATGCTGTTCACAAGTCGGCTTATTGTGTGCTGAGGCCTGGCATCCCGCTCGCCATGAAAGGCGGCCCTCAGGTCATTGAGGTTCTGGGGTGCAGAGTTATGAGCCTGTACACGGCGACTCGGCTGATCCCATAGGGTTTCTATGGGATTCAGGTCTGGAGAAAGTGCAGGCCACTCCATTAGGTACCCCAGTCTCCAACAGCCATTTCTTAATGATGCGACCTCGATGACCTGGAGCATTGTCATCCATGAAGATGAAATTAGGTCTGTGTTGTTCATGCAGCGGCACAATGACTGGAATAACGATGTTATTCAGGTAGTATGGGCTTGTCACTGTACCATTCACAAAATGTAGGGCAGTTCTGTATTGGCTAGACACACCTGCCCACACTGTAACACCACCACCAAAGGCTCATCTGGTGGCAACAGTGGCTGATGCATAGCGCTCTCCTTTACGTCTCCAACTTCGTTGGCGGCCATTATTTCTGCTCAACATGAATCGACTTTCATCAGAGTACAGCATTGAGGCCCGCTGGTCCCTCTTCCAGCTTAAATGCTCCCTGGCCCATGCAGGACGATGACTCCTGCGCCTGGTGGTGTGGTCAGGTACCCTTGCAGGTCGTCTATCACACAGACCATGCTGATGTAAGTGGTTTCTAATGGTCTGATGTGACACTTGGTTGTGTCTCACTTCCCTTGAATGTGCCTGGAGTTGAGTGGCATTCATCATCCAGTTCTGCAGGGCACTGTTCACAATGAAGTGGTCACCAATGTGGGATGTGGCCAAAGGACGCCCACTTCTATGCCTTTCTGTCACTCTTCCAGTCTCTGTATCTCTTTCTCTAACCTGCTGATGACACTCTGACACTCTAAACTCAGTTGCCGCTTCCATCTAAGAACATCCTGTTTGAAGCCTCGCAATGGCGAGGTACTGTTGCTCAATTGTTAGGGGTCGTCTTGGTCTCATGATGTCATGGTCTCAAGCAGCATGATGAGCAGGACTGTTTATAAACCAATTCTGATTGAAGCAGGAAATTTATTGGTCGATTCATGGATCAAACACCTGTTGTGAATTTTGCCGTTAAGCTCCTTGTTAGAGAACAGCATGTCGTGTAAAAAGTACTGAAACTTTGAACAGTTGGACATGTGCATTCAGAAGTTTAGGGAAGGACACACACACACACACACACACACACACACACACACACACACACACACACACACACACACACACACACACACACAC